>CM065425.1:24496579-25090147 GCA_033060865.1 Dorcus hopei
GAAAGATAGCCTTGCGGTTTAGGAAACCTCGAACTATGTGCGAACAGTGTATTGTTCACACTCTGCTTCGCTCGTTATGATAGCACCATCTCGCTCGCTACTAATTAGAACGTTAGACCCGACTTTAGCGTCCGATATTACGGAAAATAATTTTATTAACGGTACGTGTGTGGTCGGACTAGATCGAAGGCGATAAGTACACGGTAAAGTGGAATTTTTTGCATAGTTGTGGAGGTCGAAGCATTTATGCAGGTTTTTCCGCAATATTTGCAAACTAAACGCTACGTTATGCTACGCTTAATTTAATCCCGTAAATTTCAAATCCGCTGTTCTGATGAAAAACATCAAATCCGGTTTAAGAATGAATAGCACAGCCTTTCGGCCAAGATATTCTCAAAATTGGTTCGCAACAACAAGCAATTATCTTACCCCGGATTGAATGGAACTTGTGAAGGACAAGAAGCTCTTTAAGTTTTAGGTCATCAAAATTAAAATACCGTACGGTTACTGTAACCTTACTCTAACTATTATAATTATGAAATTCTTAGCAAAATTCTGTCAGTCTGTCTAAACTTCGAGACTGTGTAAAGAGGATAAAATTATTGCAATTATTTTAAGTTAAAAAAAATCGCATTTTGGTAGAAAAGGAAAGTATCTCTTCATTTATTTTTTATTCCACGAGAGTTGCCACATTTACAACATTCATTAGAAATTTCAGGTTTCATTTCCGGCCTACAACAGGTAGAAAATATATTTCAATTCAATTTCGACTCAACTCAATCGATGAGAATAGTAAAAGAAGCTGGATCTTTGCATGCATACCTACTAAAGATGAATGTATGATTATGATATTTTTAAAAAGTTTCATCTACTGTAGGTGACAGCAAAAGGCCTAGTTCCAGACAAAATACAGGGATGGGTACGTCGCAGTCAAAATTGAACATTCTTTATTTTTTTTGAAAAGTGACAGTAAATAATGTTATTTACTAAAATAATAACCTACTGCCCTTGATCTACGTTCCTGGTGAAAACTGTTCAAATTTGCCTATGACGTCTCCATACCCTGTATTTCATTTGTCTTGCATATCAAATATCAACCCTCTATCTTAATCAGTTCCAGAGATATTTAAGAAAGTATGTACACTTTCCAAGTTGTCTCTGTACGAGATTATATCTAGAAACGATAAACTTTTATATAGGTATTTATAGATAAATTAAGGTTAAATCATAATATTTTGATGACGTCTATACGTGATATAATTATTTTCCACCATATTCATAACATCCTGTATACATAAAGTCCCGTTTTTAAAGCCATTGTCCCGTTGTCCCTGACAGATCACTAGGGACGCAAAAATGTACCGTTTTACATATTTTGGCCGTAAATGTCCCGTTATAAAGATCTTAACCGTAATAAATCGATATTTTCTGTTCTCATCAGACAAATTATACAGTGTGTGAAATGAAAAAAACCAGGCGGTGCTAGTGAACTATCCAAAAAAAAACTTTTCTTCAGAGAAATACGTCTAAACGACTTTAAAATATTGTTATTTTATATTTGTTTTTCTTTTCTTGTTCATTTATGTATAACCAGGAATGAGCTGTTTAAACTATTTGATTAAAATCACGTTTGAAATCACTGATTTTAATCAAGCGATTTTTATTTTTAAAAGTGAGACTTTTAAAAATTTAACATTCTTATTTGCAAAAACAAACCGTTGGAATAATAAACATTTAAAACTAAAAAAATAACATTATGATAATTTCGACAGGTTTCAAAGTGGGCGCAAGCATCCACTAGTCGGTTGTCATATTTTCTCTTGCTTCTGCAAGTCGCAAAAATTTTTAAACCAAATTTGAGTTCTATTTATTACAAATTTTCTCTGTGATTTTTTACTTTTTGCTTAAAAATATACAGCCTGTTCAAACTTAAGTCGGCACTATTACTAACTGCGTTGTTATAAAAGCTATAAATCGGTTAAATTAGCAAACTAGTAGTACTTTTGACGATAGAGAATAAAATTCTTAATTAAAACTGTCCTTTATTTTATAATAACATAGTTAGCAATAGTGCCGACATAAGTTGACATGAGGTTTTTATTTAAAAATATCAAACGTAAAGATTTTTTTACCTATTTAAATGAATGATTTTTTAATTTTTTAAAATATCGTGATTTTTATCAGCACTATATATTGTGACGATTCCGGTGCCAGCCCGTCTCATGCGTCACCTCCGACGCGTCTTAGACGAGAAACTTCGGGCACTTCGAGATCACGTCAGCGGTGGAATCAATCCCAGACTCTCCGTCGCGTTCCAGGCGATTCTCGAGGAAAGAGCCCGGGTTATAAGGAAGCAAGCCGACCGGGAAAGGGAATTCGGCGTTGGACAGTTCGGCATTAAATTTCGTGTTAGATTTTCGCTCGTCTGTTAAAAAAAATTAGATATAAGCTTGTAAATAATTTAGTGTTAATTAGTTTGCTTTTAAATAAATTAGTTTATTAACTATTTCGTGTTTTGTTTTAAAATAAAAATTAATAGAACACTTAAAATCGTTGCAATATCATTAATAAACCAAATTTAATGTGCAAAATGTTGGCTGCAAGTCGGCTGGATTGCAATGGGGCCCCCGAGCACAATTGTGGCATGTTTGCAATTACGCGCTATCCTTGCGTATGTCTTGTTGGTCGTCAAGGTTGCATTGGAGTTTTCGAGCTACTGTTCAGCTGATGAGGCCGAATAAGCTATACAAAATATACTCGGGGGCATCATTGCAATCCAGCCGACTTGCAACCAAAATTTTGCAAGTTTGCGATGACACGCCATTATCCGCACTGGTCGCCATCTCGTGCGTGATAACTCATGGAGCAGCAGTATTCGTTGCGATTTGCCACGGCACAATTTACAGGTCATTGTAGTCAGGGTAAAAAGTACTACTAGTTTGCTAAATTAACCGACTTTGTAGCTTTTATAATAACGAAGTTAGTAATAGTGCCAACTTAAATCTGAACAAGCTGTATAGTCGATCATGGACATACTGTATATCTCAGAAAATGTCGTCGTAAGATTCAAATTCAATAGATTTGGTTGCTTTTCATTAGTATGAAGTATAAATGTACCTACGTAAATAAGCCAGTTATTTACAAAATATGTCAAAAAAAAAACAAATCTGTCATTCTTATTTCTTTCATCGAGGTTGCGAAAAGAAAAATGCAACTGAATTCCAAAAAGTTAATGTGATATTATAATTTTCATCCATTGTATTATTTTATACTGTGTGTCCCGGGCCATTCTGAGCTATAGGATATTAACATAAGATTTCAAAACATTGTTGATTTTTATGTTCCCAAGACAAGACAAGAATTATGTTACAATTATTTAAATGATTAAAAGAAAAAGGTATTTAAAAATTAAGCTTCACTTTAAGAATCCCTCTTTAAAACTTGTTATGAACGAGGGAATTGTTATAATTTTTTTTTAATGTAATCGCCTAAACTGTTATTATTACAAATACTATGAACAATAAAAATGTAAATGGTTAAAAATTGTAATAATAATAAAAAGAAAGTTGACGAAGTTTTGAAGCCGAGGCATTTTAGCAAAAATCGAGAGCCCACGCAACTTGGCCAACTAACCTGTTCATACCAAATTTTTAAAAAAGAGTCTTAATGTGAAACTTACTTTTAGAAAACGTTTTCCTTCAATTATTTAAATAATTGTAGCATAATTCTTCTATAGGTATGTTCAAGTTTATATTCGTAGTTTACGAAAACTTCGACTCTTGTAGGTACACAGCGCTATGGAATACCTCCCTTTTTAGATAACTTTTCGAGAGGTTTTATGTTTAAAATTTTACAATTTGACAGTTACTGTTGCTGTTAGTGCCACTATAACATTAAACGAATTCAAACTATAGGGAGTTTTAGCAAGACGTCCCGTTAAACTTTACGTACATACGTTAAACGTTGAAACTCGATATCTGATTGGCTAAATCTACAAGGTTGTTAAGCAAAATAGCCTTTAACGTACGACATTTTCGACGTAACGTCCTGCTAAAACTCTGTAATAACTCATAATTTTACGTTTTCACTTGCCTTTTGAGATAAAACTAGAAAGAAGATAAATTTTATAACGTGTGTTCTTAATCAAAAGAGATTCTGCTTAGGAAAATAATTCCTGTTAATTTTTTTTGCTCGAATACTGAAAACAAAATTAAGTAATACAGAAAGCATATCATTAATATTTTCTTGGAACTTATTCATATTCATCTCCGAGTGGTTTGCAAAACTCATTATTTTTATGGTCATTTAATACTAGATATATGATACATACCATTAAGATCTGTGACGGCCACAAATTAATCCGAATAAGTTATTTGAAAACCAAATCATTAGCATTTGGTTCCAATGATTCCATGTAAAAAAATTCCACATAAAATAACTATTTTGATCACGTCCCATATAAGAAAAAAAAATAATAGCCATAATTTCCATCCGACTGGTTCATATAGAGAAAAAACGCGGAGCATTTTTGCGATGTAAACCGCATAACTAATGAGTTAACACACAAACTGTAGTTCGTGTGTCACGCTCAAGTGATCTAGAATTTAAAAATTTCGATTACATAAACAGAGAACCGGCACGTAGAGCCGTCGCTAATTGAACACTGTTGTAATCGTCCGGAATGTTAACACACAGACCCGAGCGGCGGGCGCATCACGGATGAAAGACGTGATGTAAGGCTCTTGAAACTCGTCCAAGTGACACCACTTGAAAATAAAACGACTCATCATTAGACGATATATTTATGGATTAAGGCGGAGGCATTTATGGTGTTGTTTCATCTGTAAATTTGCGATCCGAGGAGCTTTCAACTTATGTTAATTGTTCTGAGAAAGCGGCCGGCAATGCAAGGACCTCTCCTAGTAATTCAGGAATTCGCCTTGGGGATACTTCGAATGTCATTGTTTGCGTTCAAGACAGAAAATCATTAATGCCACTAATAGTTGTTCCTAATAGTGTTATGAATTTATGTCGTTTAGTTTAACAGCTTCTGAGTAATAATTATTCAAGGTTCGAACTTCGATCAGGTACTCTATTGTAGATTAATTAATTAGCAAGTTAAGGAGTGACGTTCAAAAAACTATGACAAGATCGTTATTATACGTAAACATTCTATATTTTGGAACCGAATAAGGTTCGAAAAAAAAAATCTAGGCATAGTTTTAATATAGCTAGAAATAATTACATTTCTATGCATTCAACACAAGAGATACTGCAAGTAAATTATTTGTAATGCAAATAGATTTATTGAATTTATTCAATTACGTTAAAAGCAATTTCTATACCTATAGATACACACGTGCATATTTTGTAATAATTTTGAATAGGAGATTGCCATGCACTAGTCGGATATCACCAAACAATTAATAAAACAGACAAGTTTATTCTAATTGTATATTCTAAACAAGACCGTCTTACAATTAAACTAAACATTAGTATGATAATTGCTATTAAGTTAACCTTGCGCGATAGTACCACTCTAAAACAAGCTTAGCAAATGTATGTCTAATTTGGTCTTTTCTATTTTTCAAAAAATTCCGTATTTATTTAAAATATTTACACTTATGTTAAATCTCCCAGCCTTTAAAATAGAAATCTCGAGGCGCTATTAATTTATGGCCATGTTTTCTTTCGTCTTAAGTGTTTTGCATACATTTTTTTTAATGGATAACCTTCTCGTCTGTGTTTGTGCATTAAAATTCTAAACACATGTCAGCTATTCTGTTCGTTTTTCTTTTCTACCTGCGCTCCGACTTCCACCTTCTCTATTTTTACCTGCTCTCTTTCACTGCGGCTCGAAACAATCGAACCTCTTATTTACATTATTCAACACCTGCCTTTACAAATGTGGGCCCATTCAAGTTTTCTTTACTAAAAAAATTATCTCACAATATCTCATCTGTGTTTTATATCAGTTTGCTATTCGTGTTTCTTACTGAGATATTTATAGCAATAACACAATTTAAAAGATTAAATTAATCTTTATGGCAAGATGTTTAAGAAAACAATCAGCAACGAAATCTCAATTGTAAACGACTAATTGGAAATAATGAAAATATTTAACAATAGCAGAGAAAACAAGAAAACAATCCAATCAGCAATTAAAAGTGTAAACTGTTTGTTCGAACAATCTTATGAAGAAGAAGTGTGTTGAAATATATCAAAAAGCAAAATAAAAGTGAACTAGAATAGTAGACGTTGCAATTTTTAATTTTCGTCTGAAATAACGTTGCTTTAAGCATGAACGTTTTAAGTTTTGAAATTAATCATCAGTGGGTATTTGAACTGAAAAGTATACTGACCCCTGTTGTCATTCCATTAACACGTATAAATAATCCCAAAATTTAAATTCAAACATACCCTTCTGCTTATCTTAAGTAACTTTATGTAACCAAATCATTATAAAAAAACTGTGAAGTTATCTGTGCACAGACAACATAACTGTACATTGTGTTAGTAACCTTTAAAATTAATCAGAACTCCCTTGTTTTTTAATTTTTTTTTTTGAGGACTTGTATAAGAAATGTTGAGAATATGATGAAGATACATATATGGTATTGCATTTTCATTTCAAAAACTTGTTTCTTTTTAAATTCTAGTTTATTTCTAAAATATAAAAGAGAATTCTATTTGAATTCTATTTTATATTTATTAACATTATTTTTACAACAAAAATCAAATAGAAAGTACTTATTTATTTTACAATATAAGTAAAGACAAGAAAATCGCATTAAAACAGAAAATATCTGTTTCAAAACAATTCTGAAACATTATTTGTATTTTTATTCGAACAGATTATTAAAAATAACGCAACTCAGATAGAAACGAGCAATTCAACGAACTTTGCCGAAATAAATGATAATAAATTTCTGCGAAACTACAAACTCATACTTGTTTAAAGTTGTTCCAATAAATTAGTACATGGCAATAGTAAACATTTCTCTCCTCCATTAGCCGAAAGTACTAATTACTTGCAATTTATCAAAACCGCAATCTCGGAAGGTGAGATTCGCGAACGCTCAGGTCACAAAACAATCATGTAACGATAAATCAGGAACTCGCTAATAAACAACAAATTACAATGGCAGTCGCTCGCGCAATATATCTAATTCTCTCTAATGCGACTTTCAAAGAAAGCCGACGCGGCAACTCTGGAATTATTCTTTTGAATAATGAGCGCTCTGCAACTTTAAGAGCTCTGATGTTTCTCTTAGCGTAGGCGATTAATGGAAATGCAAGTGTATATTGATTAAATTACTGTGAAATAATAGAACGGGAACGGAATGTATTGCTCTGTCTGGAAGGATGTTATTTGCATCCATTGTTTCTGACGAAGATAACTTTGTTCTGCTTTCGTACAATAAGAACCCAACGGAAAATAAAAATATCTTCGGCAATTATCGACTACAATAAAGCAAACTTCATTTCTAGCCTTTCGTAATAAATTTCAGGTTTCATAACTATTAAGAATTTAACTTCTTCTATAAAATTCCTCTTCGACTGTAGGTACACGTGTAAACTTTTACTAGCTGTCATTAAACTAATTGCAAAATACCTTAATAACAAAACAAAAAACTGAAATTCTTCGTCATAAGTAACAATTATACTTCAAGTTGGCATTTCAAAACTATTCAAAGGAGCTATTAACTCTCTCTTCTTTTCGAAACAATTATTTTGAAATAAGTGTAAAATTTATCTGGGGTTATTTTTGCTTGCAATAAATTTTACTCATGTCTTTGCTGTTACCTTTTTGTCACAAGTAATTTACAAACTCTCAGATAGATCTCCAAAACCATATACAATTTTGCTCAAAGCTCCTCAAATACTGTGGTCATAAAAAAAAATAAAGCTTAAAATTTGCACAGATAGAATTCCATTCAACATGACGTGTTTCTTCAGAAACCTAAAGAGTAAAACAGGTTAAACTGGAACAGCAAATTCAATTATTGACCTACTAAATGAATTTCAATATCTTGGAGCTAATATACAAAGTACTCCATAGTATAATTTAAATAACAAGCTGTTTGGTATACGCTAAACACATTTCCCTAAATTATTGAAAGGTTAACGTTGATCTATATGGTCATGAAGTTCATCACGTTAAAGAAATTTAGAAAAACATGAAATACTTTACGAAAACAAGGGAATTCAAGTAATGAAGGAATTAGAATTTTTGAATTGGTTAAGAAATACAGTTCCTACCTTAAGTCTAGGTTTTGTAATCAACCAGATTTTCTTCTTTAAATCAATAAATGAAATAGAATTTTAAAATATGAAGATTTGGAATCATTCCTTACCCTAGAAATTGCGAATATGTATATAATTACACAACAACAAAAGAGAAGGCAAGAAAGGCAACAAAACTGTTTAAAAACAGAAACAAACAAATAAGATACACAATCAATTCAACACTTAAACAACTTAAGTATACGTAATTTTTTTTTATTTATCCATTGATCGTTAATTTAAAAAAATTTCTTTTAACTTTCGTGAACCAGCTTGGCCCGCTCGTAGTCGAAGGTCACGTTCTTAACTGTTAATTGATCCGATCGGCATATAATAAAAAAATTTTCTGTAGGTCAAAATGCATGAAAATCAAGCTCATTTAATAAACTCTTGTAATGTAAGTTACAGTAGGCATGTCTGAGATAGCATCGCATCAAAGATAAACGTCAAGTCTGAAGGATAAAAGATTCCTGTACAAACTGTAAGGGGAAATTTAACTGGGCGGACGGGAAATTAAATTGTAGCTACATATTATTACTAAAAGATATTTGTAAATCAGTCCTGGATAAATATGTATGCGGAGTACGAAAATTTGATATGGAAAATTACGAGAAACAACAGGCCTCGAGACATAATTTGTTTCAATGGGAGGTATTTACATAAGGTGTGAGCGTAGGTTGTTACGAGTAACCGAGCTGTTATAAACAACGTCAAATGCTAAAGCAAAATTAAACAGAAAATCATAAACACGTTACAAAAGGTTAACGGCGCTAATATTTACCGTACAGCGACAAAGCGCACTTAGTTCCCCCCCAATTCGAACTAACATAAGGATGCGGGGTGTCTAATTGTGTAGGGCGAGGGCAAGTTTGCCACCCTGGAATTAAAGCTAAGCTCAGCGAGGAGCGGATTAGGGACCGAACCCCGGCAATAAATAGCAGCTGATATGAATACATACTTAAATACAATGAGGCAGACACCCTTGTCAGGTATAGACGTCACGGAAACAAGGATCGAGCCTGCGGAAAGCAGTTTTCGTCGAACTGGACGCGGCGTAGAATTTAAGAAAACATCTCTGATGTCTCAGCAAACATCAAATACAGATTAAACAATCTATGTTATATTTGCCGAGATAAGTTTTGTATTATTTATTCGGTCAATATTAGCTTAAAACTGAAGATTTGTAAATTTTACAGGACAGCACTGTTTATTCATATAATGTTGTTTAATTTACGATGTCAATAATCTCTTTCTGTTTATATTTGAAAAAATCTACACGACATGTTTATACTTTCGGTGTTTGGTTACGTTCATATCATCGTGAGACAAAAATGTACGAACAGATATAAACAGACTCCCGTATAACTATTTGCATTACCACACCACGCAGATTTTTGTTTGTAATAGTATACCACGTTTAGTATCAACACATTTACACCATAAATAACAATTTAACCGAAAAAAAACTTAATTTCAATATAAATTTTAATTTAAAAAAACAGTATTGGCAGTAAACCTTTGCAAAAAAAATCTGTGTTACCTAATTGAAAATCTTTTATATACGACGAGATCGTTTCAGATTATTTGAAACTCATAAAATAATCAACGTCTTAAAACAGACTGATACCGGCAACCTTTAAAATTTTAATAACTGTAGAACAGGAATTCTCGTATTCTAAAAGCTTTGAGAAATTATCAGCTCTTTTGACTTCGTTATAAAAGCTAATTTTCCAGATTTTATTTAGATACGTACATATACAGAAAACTTATTAGTTAATTTTCACGGGGGTAAAGCAGAAAATACATAGAAGTTCTGAAGGCAAGTCGCAATGCGATCGTATAAACTCGTGAGAAGAATGTAGGCGGAGCTCATGAAAATTGTATTACTTCGCATGCGCTTTGGAGCGGTTTGGTTAAATTCTGCCCACGACTTTAACCGAAGGCATTGCGCTTTGCGGCCGCAAACGTCTGTCTAGTTTCTACTTAATAACATGGCTGATAATTTTTTAAAGCTTTTAGGATACGAGAATACCGATTGCAAAGTTATTTATGACCGTCGTAACAATTTTCAAATAACCTAAAACGTTATACACAGTTGATCTGACTAAGACTAGGTATACGGTTAATTGTGAGTAAATGAAGGAGAGGCTCATTGAAACTTGTGTGGAAATGAAATAGAGATATTACAATGTTGCGTGCGAAGGTAGGAATGCTGCGGCCGGAGCCTGGCCCGCGTTATCAATCGGCAACGTCGATTGATGTAGCTATTTCGTTTACTCATGCGCTTTCTACTATTCTATCCTTCATTTACTCATGATAAACGCATAGCCAGTGGTGGTCAGGCCGACCCAGTATAGTCAAATTACATTATTAGTAAATAATTTCAGAATAAAAGTACGTAACATACGAGGAATATGCTCATACTTTTGTTTGTCCTTATTTCAATAGACACACGTCGAAATTATCTCAATAAACAAAATTATATTTAAACATTAAACCGCCGGCTGTCAAATATTACCAACGTACGCCTCACCTGACTAAACATTTAATTACGCCCTTAAAAATGCCCCAGTATTAAACACAAAATACTTCGCTAACAATTAGTTGTGAAATCGACGTACTGATGCCATATGTTGTTAGCTCAGGTTAGGGAGAGAAAGCGCACGACTATAATATACCCACAGAATTTACAAATAGGGACCCGACCCCCCTATAAAGAGCTTATCACAAGGGGAAAATAAGAGTATTTGGTTATAGAGGGTAGTAACTCAACTATGCTTATTATGCAGGAAATCCACCCCTCGCAGTTGCACTGATGGTTTGCTGAAATGATTGGTTTTATATTAAATTTCGTCGAGATGCACCGGGGGAAAGCACAATGAACTAATTCGCGTACTTTGACTTTCAATAAAAAAATATTAGGGCATAAGTGACAACGCTACAATATGCTCCAACAACTAAATCTAACTCGAAAAGACCTGGGCGAAAAATAAAACTTCATTCAAGATTTTATCTGTCCCGACGTAAGCTTCTTACGATTCTGGCTGGTATTTGTAATAAATAACAATTCCTCGATTTACATGAGGGTTACAATTTTACACGGCTCGACAAGCGGATCTAATAGAGGTGCTTCGCTACGGTCCTTTCGGGGGGAGAGCGGAGTCGACTGCTAACATACTAGATTACTGTTGACAAGCTGCGTCACGAACCCACCACGACTTGTATGTGACGAGGCATTTACGGTTTTATTTTAGAAAGGCAAAGTCTTTTTCTCAATCATTTTAAAAACTAACTTCATTTTACAACTATTCATTTAAGCAATTAACCGGTTGATGTGGAGCGAAAGTGAACAGGGAAATTCAAATCAAATGAGAAAAGTGGAAAAAACGAAATTTTGAAAATCACCAGAGGGGCCAAATAGCACTACCCACAAGAATTATAGAAATTTGCAAGAATTTTTCCAGAGATGTGAATTTAATCTGAGAAATAATATTCTAGTCAATGGTAATATGCATGATACAGTCTCCTCTTCATGAAGTTGATTTAGGAATCTGAAATATAAAATAGTGATTTGCTTCAATTTAAAAGTTAGAAAAATATAAAAATGTTTATGGGCCAATTCATAACAGCTCACTATGTTAGGAAGCAATAATTTCGTTCGCATAAAATGTAGCAATTTTCAAGGAAATAAATTTTCTTCCAACACAAGTCGCAAAGAAAAATCTCTACTTTTACGCTGATTATTACGATGCAGTTTTATCGGCGTTCGATCTCCAGAATTGTAGTTACATTTATAGCCCAATAAAACTTAGACGTCCGCGAAATAAGCTCGTTGCACACGCTTCCAAAATGTTTTATTGAAAGTCCCGTTTTATGGAGTACTTAGAGACCGAGCAAGAAATTAGCGCAATAGTAATAATAAATATCCGCCTAGCCTAAACAGTGCCACATTGTTTGGCCGCAAATACTGTGAGCGAAAGCTTTGGTCTGTTTACTATTGCGCTGTGGATGTGTAATGTTTACGTTGTTACTTGGTAGGAACTTTTTCCGTATTGATCGAAGCATTAAACGGGAGATATTGTGGGCTAATGTTTACACGGTATTATACAAATGATGACATATTCTTTAATTTTGTAAAATCCCGAAACAATGAGTTTACTAGAGATCATCCCTTTCGTATTGTGCGCAGGCATAACCAAAAAAATATTTCAAAGAAGAAGAGTTGATAAAGAACTATTCTAGTTTTAGAGACTAGATCTCTAAAAGTAGGATTATGAAGACATTAGTTAATAGCAGTTCCCACAATGTGAAACCAAAAGGATATCATCTAACATACTTATAACGAATGATCTTCAACATGTATACTAGGGTGGGTCAAAAAACCAAACTTTGAGATAATCTTACCTAATAGCAAAATTATGTTGTCTTTTAGTGATATTATGACACCTACGAAATATTTTTGAATTTCATTAATATTTAGAGGGTGCGCCTTACGTTTGAATTTTTGAAATTATACAAGAAAGGCCATATAGTATGCCATGAAAAGTTCGTATTTGTAATAATAATAATAACAGAGTTATCATCAAAACTGTATATTAAAAGGGCAAGAGAAGGTGGATAAAATTAAAACTCGAATCTCGCAGCAATGCCTAAATTCGACAGCAAGAAAGATTTCAATATTGAATGATTTTCATTAATTTTTCTGTTGTATTATTTTTTTAATTATTAATAAATGATTATTTTATTCTAATAACCCTATTTTCTTTGAGACATTTATGTTATATGACTATCAGAATATATTCAAGGTATTCGTATTTCCAAGGCAAAGCGCAACCTGAAGATGAGGTGCTATTTACTTTAAATTCTAGCATTACACTGTTTTCATGTAAAGGCAACATAATTTTGCTATTAAAAATCAAAAGCGCAATATTCGTTTTTTTTCCATATAAAAATGACCCACCCTAATGTATACACCAAAATTAGTGACATTCCAATAACATCTACCAGGATATTTTCTGCCATCTTTCATCGTTTCCTTTTGACACTGTTTGCTTTATCATTTTATCACTTAGATATCATTTTTTCTCAATATCTAGGTACATACTGCTCCTACTATAGATAGTTACCTACTTTTAGTTATTTTTAGATTTTGGTGAATGTTTCATTATTCATTCGCCTTGTATGTACTTACAGTATTCTTCTTCTTCTTCACTTTTTTCTGTTGAATTTGAATTTTCCTGCAGCTTCTTTATTTAAAACTCAAGTGTCTAATAATCAAATATTTATAAGTCCAGCTCTTGATTTCTTGTTGAGATGTTTTGATCCTATTCTCTCATTCTTCACACATATTGGTTATTTACAACTTTTTTATACGATCACTTTCGTCACACTGCATTCTTGATTTCCAACCCTCTTGTACAGTGATACTTTTGAGAGTGATTCTTCTTACACTTAAACATGTAAATAACTGTGAAATCATTTTCATGTTTGCAATACATGTAGTGTGATTTTCGGTGTGTTTGTTAAACAAGTTTCACTTAAGCATATGCAAAAGTAGTTTTGCAGTGCACCTGGTAACTGAAATGAGAGTGTAATTGCAGTGTAACGAGCCAAGGGAACGTGTGAGTTTTCCGACGCACGCACTCTCCACTTCGTGAGACGAAATTATAACGTTCAGACACCACGAGAACTACTCATTAAGAAGGAATCCCGCTCGAAATTACAATGATATACATAGGTAGTTAACATGGTTTTACATCGCAATTAATATCTTCGCGTCGAGTCATCGACCTCGTCGCAACTTGCCAGCGCATTAGGATGCTAAAATTGTCACCGGCAACCTTTCCAGGCTCCGCTCAGAATAAATTTGCAGTAAACATGTTATACCTACATGCACGACATGAATCTACTTAATTATAACAACTTACCTACACACGTACACTGTTACACATACACTCTTTCAGGCCGGGCAAAAATATTGCCTCGGGTTCCCACTCGGCCTGAAATAAATTCCATCGCACCGTAAAACAACAGTTTTGGTTTATTGGCGTTTAATACTTTATTGCCGAATAAAATTTCTCCAGTGTTTAATCGCCCCAGTATTTCATACACGAAAATAATAAGTACCTACTTTAAAAATTTTATTCGAGCTCCACAAAAGAGATAGGCTCGTGACGATTCTTGAAGAATCATAAACTACAATCGCACGTCACTTTTAAAACCCTAAAGCAGAAAATAAATGCAAATTCAAACTTCTATGCATCTCTCTACTGATCCGGAATATGAAGAAAACAGGCAAGTGGATTTTATGGTTCTTCGAACATTACTACAAGCATGTCTGTGCGTGTGGCGCTAGCTTTTATTGTGCATCATTATTTATTAGAGGACAATGAATTTTACAACGATAGTTATTCAGAAAATGATGATCGTAAATATGTCATTTTAATAATAACAAATTGCTTATAAAAAGATCAGAAAATATAAACGCTGAAAAGACATTACCGTTCTGCATTTCTGGTCGTGAAAGTCTAGAAAGCTCAAAACAAAATCTAAGAACACCGTTTTTATTTTTACTGAAAAAGCTCGAACTTTATCGTGCTGGATGTTGATGTAACGATACTTAGAAAAGTTACTAATTTCTAGAGAGTTTCATTTCCGCTAAGTTGACAGCTCCTTTTCAAGACTTTCCTAACAACTAAACTTGTAAGTATTAAAATACCTTACATCAGAAATAATATGATTACATCTATTTTTTACACAATAATCAATGATATGAAAATAGAGGCAAGAAAACATACAGAATATGAAACTAGAATCTAATAGTAGTGACCTATTTAATAAATTTAAATGGAAAAATCTGATAAACACTGTATTCCAAAAAAGATCAAATGTCTGCAGGCATGGATCATTTTTCAAATTTGGCATCGTAATAACTTATCTTATACAGACGTATATTTTATTCAGTATTTTCGATCACGATAATTCTGCAACCCCCAACAGTGTGAAACTTTTATCATCGTTCGTCTTTTTTAAACGGAGAAAGAAATATTTTCATAAATTTTGAGCTAACTTTTTTAAAAAATTGAAAATGTTTGGGAGTTACTGGTGTAAATCAGAAATCTCTAAATTAGAGTCTACAGGGTCTTCTGACTCACGAATTCATCAACTTATAAAAATTATGTATAAAGAAAATCACGACATTTTTCATTTAGAAAAAGAAGTCAACGTCAGTCTTTATCTTCATAAAACTTGCAAATCTTGACACAATCGTTAATACTAAAATGCTTTCATTTGTAGAGAAGTTCGTCCTTTCTAAATTCAAAAGTGACATCTTCAACTTTCCCAAACATCTAAGAACTCTATTTATACTTACCTCACAAATCGTATTCGTTTTCGCTGCCTAGTCAAGTGTGTCCCAAATATTTCCCTAAAGGGTTTGTTCATCCAATTAAAGTGGAGAGAGTTGTCCGCACAGTGTATGGCAAAAGTTCTGTAATCTTTAGGAAAAAATTCCCCAAGAAATATTACTTAGGGAATCTTTGGCACATCCCGCATCCCATATTCAGTTTCAGGCCCGATTTTTTCACCTCCTGTTAACTTTATCTAGCGACTAATTCCCATAGTAACAATTGTGATCACAATTGTTACTATGGGGATAAACCGTCAGATAAAGTTAACTGGAGGTAAAAAAACCGGGCCTTAGTCATATACGAGGGACAGTAGAAAAATTATCTACCCGGCCATGATAGAAACAATTTACGAACCTGTACAATTAATGTCAAATAGTGTCAAGTTTTTCAAAGATTGTCAGAAAGTTTGAATCAAATCCACGAATTAATTTTCATTCTGTAAAATAAAAAATAAAGTAAAATGAGTGTAATAAAATTGGAACATCGAAGTGTGATAAAATTTCTTACGAAAGAAGGCATTACACCAAAAAAAATTCATCAGCGAATGTCTGTTGCCTACGGAAGTGAAGCCCCTTCACATTACGTAGTCAAATTTTGATCTAAACAGTTTCGCTTAGGAAGGGAGTCCATTGAGGACGATACCAGAAGTGGACGACCTGCAGCAGCGACAAATCCAGAGGTTTGCAAGAAAGTGGAGGCTATGGTTGAAGATCGCCGTTTGAAAGTCTCCACCATCGCTACAACATTGCAAATATCTGACCCTAGCATTATGAACATATTGCATGAAAAATTGGGCATGAGCAAGGTGTCAGCAAGATGGGTTCCCAGGTTGTTGTCTCCTAAGCGGAAACAGAAAAGGCGTGAAGTCTCGCAAAACCATTTGGATACTCTGGAGACCGATCCTGACTTTTTAAGTCGCATTTTGACAGGAAATGAAACTTGGGTACACCACTGGGATCCCGAGATAAAGCAAGAGTCCATGCAATGGGTCCATAAAGGTTCGCCACCCCCGAAGAAAGCTCGAACTCAGACTTCAGCTGGAAAACTCATGGCAACCATTTTCTGGGATATTGAAGGCGTTCTTTTGATTAAATGTATGTTGAAACGAACTACTATGTGTTTTTTTTTAAAATGCCATAAGGGGTGGCTGTGGAAAAGAAAATTCATGTCTTAGCTCCATTCATTTACTTTAAATTTTCAGATTTTGCATGTGTTAGATGCCAAGCTACGACATGAGTTTTAATTTTCATGGCCAACCTTTATGGCATTTTTAAAAAAACACATAGTACAATTAATGCAGAGACCTACGGTGATACTCTGAAACGATTGCGTGAAGCCATAGACAAGAAACGTCCCAATTTGTGCCAATCGAATGTGTTTCTTCTCCATGACAATGCGCACGTGCATAAAGCTGCCAAAGTCGGCCAATTTTGGCAGACCGCGACTTTACTGAGCTAGACCATCCACCACACCATATAGCCCAGATATGGCACCATCGGATTATTTGTTCCGAAACTTCAAAGAAAATTTCAAAGAGGATGGCGTTTTGAAACGGATGAACACTTGAAAAATGTTATTTTGATACTCAAGAGAAAATTTTTTTTTACTGGCATAGTGTCCCTTCCGAACAAATGGGAAAAGTGTGTTATTGTTAATGGAATTATATCGAAAAATAAAAATGTTTAAAAAACCGCACGTCTTTTGTTTCTGGGTTAGGTAGATAACTTTTCTAGTTTCCCTCGTAAGCAAGTATTTCCGAAATCGTACATGCGTAGAATTAGGATGACAGGGGATTATGCCTAAAATAGGACGTGGTAAGGGTTGGGTTTATGATTTGTAGGAAAAATTCCTTGACTTAACAAATGGTAGAGTCGCGATCAAAAAATTTCGTCCCAAATTTGCTCTTGCTGGGTTTGTGATTTTAAACAATTTGACAAATAGACATATGTGGCTGTACAACGCTTACGTCAATCACGATAATTTCACAATAGAACACTTGACTCTGTGAATGACCCTGCCGACCACTTTCTTTGCTCGCAGTTGTACATTTCACAAAGCAACAAATGACAACCGTGCATTGCCTGGTAAACCTATGTAAAATACAAGTGTGGTAGATTTTTTGAAAACATATTCCATACCAACATTATTTTCTGATGTAATTCAACAATCCCTTGACAAATGGGAAAATTACAAAAGCCAAGACCTTCACACACCCACGATTTTTTAATAAACATTTCAAAGTTCGTTTTAAAAATCAACATATTTTAGCTTCAGTTTAAGCCATATTATTAAACAAACATAATATGTAGTTTGGAGAATGCAAACTAAATCTTTCTTCCCAAAAACCACGCAGAATGAATTATACTTATGTACAACATCAAGTAGCCTTTGAATGACGTTGTCTTTAATTAGATAAACTTGAAATGTCACTCTAGGTTATGTCACGTTAGGTTATAGACTTAGTTAAGTGAACAATTAAACTGGTTAGACTAAACCACGTGATAAATTTTCCCCATCCATGATTGGTCAGGTTTAATCTGATCATTGACTTGACGATTTTGCGCAGTTTGACCGTTCACTTAACTCATCCATAAGCAAAACATAACAACTGTTTGCGAACTGTCATTCATTGAAACGTCAATCGGTTTAGAAAGTTTATCACTTTTTCGCTGTCTTCTTTGATTAAAAAATCAAAACCAACTTGATGAATTTTCAATTGTAGGTACACTCGTAGGTACACTCGTAATACAATTGTGCAGGGTATTAGCAAAAAGCAAGCAGGTATTTAGTACTGTAACTTTTATCCGACGGCTAGCGGTTGTCCTTTTATGATAGGATAAAAATGACACTAGGAAACGCGATAATTATAATCTACTTCCGCAAAATGTGTGACGTCTGTAAGGACGACACAAAGAATTATTAAATTTAAGCAAAAATCTGAAACTTCCCATACTTTTTTGCGTGACTGTTTTTCGTGTGTGGATGAAAGGTGGAAATGAAGGGAAAATTCCGTAGGAATTTTTCTGACGTTAACACAATAAGAAACCGTGTAGGAAGAGAAAAGGTGTGTAACAAGAAAAAAAGTGGAATTTTGGAAAAGTTAAATGTAGAGGGGTAGTTATTAATGGATAAGTACTTTTCGCACGGATCCCAATTTCCTTTTGAAAACTTGCTTTTCATCCCCTCGACCGGAAACGTAAACTTACCGGATGGCGCGCGGCTGCGACCGCTGCTGCTGCCGCCGCATTCATTCCTGCAGGGTACATCTTACGTCAGCAACAACACATGATAAAATTCCTTGCACAGAATAATCCCAGGTAATCCTTAATCCTCGATTGATGAACGTATCCTATTCACGCACTTTGCCACTAGGTAGATGCACAACACAAATATGCAAACAAAAAAAGTAGCTGCGCACAAATCCAACGCTACACGGAAACAGTGCGAATGTATTTATGCAAGAGTTTTAAGGGTGGGTATTCAAATTATTCATTGGGGTGTTAATAAACGATTAGGTGCGATCTCAGTTAGCTGCGGAGCGCGAGCACATCCAAACACTTCGACGATTCACAATCAACTGGCATTCATTCTCCCCACCAGCGTTCTCCCTCCTCTCACCTCGCACCCCGAAACCGCTAACATACACCACCCCACACTCCCTTACAAAAAGCCTACAACCCCTAAAAATACCGGCAGCTAGTACAGTCGAAAAAAAATTGGATGGCGTCAAATAGATGCATCCAAATTTATAAGGATAATTAGCATTATTTCTTCAATTTAAATTTATAAGCTACGTCAATTAATAACATTCGCTGGTGCCCATTGACTTAACTACATAATTATGCATGCACATTTTTCGTGTTCGAATCGCGCTATTAATATTTGCATTACGTTAAAAGTTGGTCAAGTGGTCGTGGAGGTATTGAAAATTTGCGCCTGGCAGAAATAAATAGGTCGTATTTTAATTGGCAGCACTGTGATTGCAATTAGTGTAGATGTAATACGGGCAAACTGTCGCGTGTATTCCCACACCGTCAGGATCCCTGAGGAGATCTCGAATTCCTGGCGGTCACCGTACCTGAGCCGCCGCCGCACTTTTACATTGGTTTGTACTCACACCCCTAAAATGATCCGTACATGTTCGCAACGGGAAAAAAAACAAAAAAATAAAAAAACAAAAAACTACCCTCAAAATGGCTGCCTGGCAGAAAGCATCTCATTTTAGCTGAAACAGGGGTCGAATCTGTCCTTGTTCCACCCGCGTGATTTCACTTCAGCCCCTTTCACCCTTATAAATATGGCGCCCTGATTGCCAGTATACCAAGCTGGTCTTCGGTCCACGTGGACTCACGTTCGGTGTAACCGCGGCTCCAATAAAATCACACGGCGGTGGTCTCTTATCCAACTACTATCGTCGGTTTTTAAATCACGCCTACTCTAAACGAGCTCTCTAGTTTTCACGGACGACAGCCAATCGACGTTCGTGTACGTCCAATCGACGCTCAGCTTTTCACGTTGGTTGCCATGCAACACCCTGACGTTTCGTCTTCAGTCCACGTGGACTACCGAGGTGCCAGTACATGGCTTGCTGGATCTGTACGCAGCGGGCAAACCAGCAAAAATAAGAGCCGACCAAAAAAATATATATGAGTAGAGATAAAATCTAGTGAGTCGGGGTGCGGGCTCCATCCTAGCAGAACAAAAGCTACGCCCGGCCTACCAGTTATTAGAGACCCAAGGCGAGTTTACAAAGGTCAAACTTTATGGCCAAATTACAATGGAACTAATTTTTATTATGCATCGTCTCAATAGCCCCATATAACCTGAGTGTTCATTATGCTGGAACTATATCTCAAGGAATCTATCGGTCGCTGTACGGAAAGCAGTTCTCTATTTCACACCCTTCTCCACTATTAAACGCGCGGCCACGTTTCGTCACGATGAACATCACCCGTACGTTATGCGGTCGATGTAACGTAACAGGCTTTCCTAGATTAGATAAACTCGTTTAGCGGTCTCATACAATATTCACATTACTATGTTTTATTCGTATAACATAAACAATCTAAACTTACCGTGTGTATCGTTACCAGCATCGAATCGTTAAAACAAAAATAGCCCTGCTGCGGTTGTGTTACGCAGTTTATACCAGTGTTTGTAAATATATAACATAAACGATTCAATTTAACTATTTGCCCCGTGTACCTTGCCTATAAGTACCGATAACATTTATTTCGATGTAATATATAAGCGCACATTAATATTTAATAAGAACGTACCGCCGTTCAAATTTATGCCCACAATAAACCACAATCAAATGTGTTACACAAAATGGATATAAGCGCTTTTCAAGACGACAATTCTTAATGCAACAACGAGCTGTGCCTGTTCCGGTAATTTAAGCTGACTTTCAAGCAATAAAAGAAACTCGATAGCAGCATGTCAGTTATTTAAACTATTTACACAGATATGTTACGTATTTTTTCAATTATACCTCGCTAACATATGTCAGACATACATAATCACTTTTGATTCTCACAATCAGGTGAAAGTAACTCTTACCTATGCCAATATTCTCTTTTATCTATACAAAGCAACGGTATTCAAACCATTATAATCAATCGATCAAATGCATTCACCCAACAAATAACATACCAGAAGTTTATTGAAATGATCACTATTACAGCACAGCTAATGTAAAACAGTGAGTTTTCTATGCCTCTTCTTTTATGAAAGAAGTACTTAAATTCACTTAAAAATTATAATCAGTTGCTATTAATTTCACCTTCTGATAATGTCAAAATGATTTTGTTAAGTAATTAAACTTGTTACGGTTTAAAAATTCACTCAATTATTTCTAATACAGCCTGTTCTTTTACTGTATGCAAATATTTAAACCTGTAATACATCACTATAAATGGCAACGATTGAACTTATATGTCCTTAACAAAAGTTTTACACATTTCGAGAAAATCGCAGTTGAAAATCGGACAAGAATTAATCGCATGTCTATGTCTTTGAGGAAGGTCAAAAAAAGGAAATTTTGTACTGAGGTTGTTTGGCCTACCCGTGTGACTGCATCAAGTGCCGCTATCATTGACCATGTTTTCACTAATTTCTTAGATCAATCTAACTGTATTGTAGTTGACAACGTTATTTCTGACCATAGATCTGTTTATCTACAGTTCTATTCGAAGTCTAATGATACTGAAACAGATAAATTCTTTATTAAAAGAAAATTTTCAGAAAAGGCCATATATAATTTTAACAAATCCCTTCGGGATGTTGACTGGTCGGGTCTGTACTGTTGTGATAAACTTAACTCAGCGGTTGACTACTTCTCTAATGTTTTTAATTCGCATTTTAATAATTTTTTCCCCTACGTAAATACCCTGCCAATACAGGCTACAATAAACAATGTTCGGTTAATGATGAGGTGAGGAAATCAAGTGTTAAGCTGAAAGATTTATTCCTCCTGAAAAATAAACATATCGAGTTACTTCAGTTTTATAATCTTGCAAAAAAAAAACCATAACAAGCTTCTGAAGAAACTTAAGAGAGAATTGCTTCTTCTGACAATCCCTCCAAAGCTGTTTGGAAGGTCGTTGCCGAACTTACTAATAAAAATAAATGGGAGAATAACATCTCCGTATTTTGGAATGATGTGTTGTTTGATGACCCAGGTGATGTTGCTAATATTTTTAATTTATTCTTTACTCGGACGTCTTCTAATAACGTGAATAATCCACTTAACTCCACTAATTCCAGTAACTCGTTGGGAAATCTCCCCAATTTATCGAATTCGTGTTACCTATCACCCTTTACCACCAATGAAGTCACTGCCTTATTAAAAAACAAGTTAAAAAATAAATATTCAGCGGGCCCGGACGAGGTTCCTGTCTGTATCTTTAAATCTGCTGTTGATTTTATAGCTGAACCTTTGACTTATCTAATAAATCTCTCTCTCTGCTCTGGTCAATTTCCTGACTCTTTAAAACTTGGCAAAGTGGTTCCCATATTTAAAAAACATGATCGTAGAAATGTTGCTAATTATAGGCCTATAACAGTTAACTCTTCCTTGTCCAAGGCCTTTGAGTATTGTTTTCAGGATAGGTTGCTTGGATTTCTGTACGCGAATAACATCATCAATGATAACCAGCATAGCTTTCGTATCGGCCGTTCGACCACCACTGCTATGTTCTCTTTTTACGAGTGTTTAATTAAGGCTCTTGATGAGGGTGTGTTCGGTGGGAATTCTATGTGACCTTTCTAAAGCCTTTGACAGGATTAATCACCAAATCCTTTTAAACAAGCTGTCTAGATATGGTATTAGAGGGGTTGTCCTGGATTGGATTTCTTCTTATCTTAAGGACAGAGGTCAATTCGTTAGTATCCCTTGTGCTAACAATATCTTGGGTAGTGTTTCTTCACCTACCGAATATGTTTACTCTGGTGTACCCCAAGGCTCGGTCTTGGGTCCCATTCTGTTTATACTTTACATGAATGACCTCTCTCCATCAGACACTCACTTGACTCTCTATGCGGACGACACGTCGTTAATTGTTTCTGATAAAAACAATGATTCCTTAATCTCTAAAGTTGGACACATTCTAAATGAATTGAATGAGTGGTTCTTGGACAACTCTCTTCTGCTGAATGGTGATAAGACGAAGCTCATTAGATTTCATAATAGACAAAAAATATGTCTCTCATTTGTAGTTAATCTTAAAAATCTTACCCTTTCTAATTCATCTTCTGGCAACCTCTTAGGCCTACAACTCGATGAATGTTTGACCTGGAGGAATCACTGTAGTAGTTTTGTCTCTACGCTCAGCTCCTATTGTTATGTCTTTAGGAATTTACATTCTGTTCTCCCAGTCCATCATTTGATCCCCCTATATCGTGCTCTCATCGCCTCACATCTGAGATATGGAGTATGTTTTTGGGGTAATTCTCCTTCTACCGGCGGCGTGTTTCTTTTGCAAAAGAAGATTTTACGTATTATTACCGGAATACCTTCTGACTTCAGCTGTAGGGAACAATTTCGTACCCATAATATCTTGACTGTCACCTCCATATTTATTTTGGAACTTTGTATTTTTGTCTTTGAAAATAAATCTCGTTTTCTGTTAAATAAAGACTTCCATAATTTTAATACTAGATCTAAAAATAATTTTCACACTCCATTTCATAAATATAATTTCACGATCTCTTCGCCCACTAGTTTGGGCCTGAGAGTCTTTAATAAGCTCCCCTCTGACATTTGTTCGTCCCTTAGTCTTAAACTCTTTCGGGTTAAATTAAAGAAATTTCTCATCACTTTGTGTCCTTACACTCTTGATGAATTTTTCAATAGGCCAACAACCTCAGTCTCATTATGAGATTTTTACTGTGTAACTATACGGTATTTTTAATAGACGTGTACATGTGTTATGTGTACTGAATTTTCTTTTTTTAGGCTAGTTTTTAAGTTTAGTTCGTAGTCTAGACTTTTGCTGTTTATAA
The DNA here is from genome assembly GCA_033060865.1 of Dorcus hopei. Classification (NCBI taxonomy): domain Eukaryota; kingdom Metazoa; phylum Arthropoda; class Insecta; order Coleoptera; family Lucanidae; genus Dorcus; species Dorcus hopei. Next base: position 24,520,780 of record CM065425.1, read on the forward strand.
GTCTGTTGTCCAACGTGCCCTATCATTGATTCTGTGTCTCTGGGTAAATAAAGCTTATTATTATTATTAAGGAAATTTGCGACCGCAGAAAAAGTCTGTTGGAACAAAAACAGAATTGCAATCGAGTAGTGACCTTTGCCGAAGTCGGGCGGGCAATAAACGCATTTTTTTCACGTCGCAGTAACTCGTATCGTAGCCAAGGAATTTGCTTCATTTTTTTATGATCATAGAATCATAACATGACACACAATTTATTGTTCCGTATCCTTTGGGATAAACAGTTTAGTTTGTGAAAAGTGGTTGAACGAGTTAAAGCTAAATACGATTACTATTTTTTGTGCTTAGTATTACTTATTAAAATGCCGCAATTTACGAACGGCGAGAGAACAGATATGCGAAGTTCGAGGAAATACTAAAGAAGCACGGCGGATTTATGGAAACACATTTCCAAATCAATGCAAGAACATTTACAGCTAATGTCCCAGCATTTACGCGATTATGGAAAGTTTCGTATGTGTGTCGCTAATGAATGATGGATGCCATTTTGAACAGTTGTTATAAACATTCCTAAATTACTGTAGTGAACGTTTGTTTAAATGTGTTCCTCCACACAGATATTATTCGGTGAGTGCGCCTTTACATATTAGTTACGCCGGCGATGTTTATTGCCTACGATCAACGAAGCAGATTCCGTAAGTTTTTTTGTTGTTTCATGACCGTCGTATAAGGGGCGGATAAAATAATTTTCCCCCCTGTTATGAAATTTTTTTTTCCGTGTTCTATGTGCTCTCACGGTAATGTGATTAAAATTTTTGCACTTATTTCACAAACACCCTGTATAAAACAATATATCGGTCCACCTGGTATTTTCTGGGAAAAAAGTACCTGTGCTTTTCTTTTCTCACGATTTCAGGATATGGCACAAGACAAAAGCCACAACCTAGTTTAGGCAGAAATGCTTTATTTCACTCATATCCCTTCGTAATTCAACTGTCATCTTTTTAGCAACCTCCGTGCTTAGTATACTTATAGGTAATGTATCTTAATATCATTTGGCGTCGCTGAGTTTTGCCAGAATTCCTAAATTACAGCTCTTATGTATCGTTCACCTTTTACTCGGCTATGGCCTCCAAGCCGAAAGAAAAATTTCAGTTAATTTCGAATTTATTTATCGTCAAATTCAAGTTTAGGAGCATTTCTTTTCGCTTTTAATTAGGTCTTCTTTTTAGACCTCTTTCTTTTCTGGATTTTCTTTATTACCTATTGTGGACTTATAAATCTTGTCATACTACAAGGCTGCAAGAGGCAATAATCTGTCAGAATACTTCGACTGCAACGACCTATGTGTTTTTGAGCCTGCTTCAGCTCCTCCCAAGAACCAGGCTTTGAGATTGTTCACGCCTTGCTTCGATATCCGCCAAGGAGCTAGCAGTCAATCTATAACCATCCCTGCGGCAATCAATATCAACGTCACCTGAGCACAACTTCAGAAGCTTTGACATAGGTGTCATAGTCATAGAAGACATTTATTGTAAGCTACTTTTTCTTTTATGTAGGTATTTGAAAATTTTGAGAATTTTTAATGACACATTAAATTATCTTTCATCACTATTTATACAGGCTGTTTTTTAATTTCATGCAAAAAATGAAACCAGTGAAATTTGACTTTAAAAGTGAAAAAATGAAGCAGTTTTTGTGTAACAATTGATTAATTAATAAATAATAAGAGATAATAAATGTTTTCGGCGAACGACGAAACAGTTTAATAGTCCCTGATTTATTTTTATTACATAATTACGTAATCGGAGAAGTAGCTGGTGTGTCAGCATCGGCTGTTAAAGTGGGTCAGTTACTCAGTTCTCAACCGCACTTCATCGCAGATAACAGCGTTGAAAATATGGTCGAATTTTCCAATAATGTTATTGTGGACATGATTTTAATTTACGGCAAATGTGGTCAAAATGCGTTGGCTGCAAGAAGTTTGTATGCATAGCCAGCGTAACCGAGGTCGCCCTTTGCCAAATAACAGATCCTTTGTGTCAGTAGTGCAGTTTGTTGTTTGGCAAATTATTCGTGAGGAACAATTACCAGTTCCATTTTCAAAGAGTGCAAACTCTGATGCCCGCAGATTACCTCCAACGCATGCGATTTTGTCTGTGGTTACTCCGGGAACAGACGGACAATCCGAACTTTGTTATTAACATTCTCTTCACCAACGAATTAATGTTTACAAGAGATGGTATGTTTAATTTTCACAACATGCACGTGCGGGCAGGTATGTTAAACGGCACTTTAATCGGTATGTTTACGTCTCGCGCAGGGGGGGAACTTCGAACACTTATTGTGGGTGAAGGTCACCGTCCGTTGCGTCTAGCAGTTCTAAACATTTCACAAGGAATTGCCGGATGTCGGTATGAATTTCTTGATTTTTTTTCGTTTTAATTTTGATGCATTCGGTAGAATACCAAATACGCCATTAACTTTTTTGCACGAACTTGAAGAACATCCTGTATGCGTTAAAATTAAATCGTCACTAATTTTTGCATTTATTGTAATGACATGTACGGTTTCCTTTGGCTAACAATTAAAATTAGAATTACATGGGAATTCATTTAAGACCAAGCACGAATGCGAGAGACGAAGGATTACAAAGTTATTTTTTGTATTAGATTTAAATTTGCGTTTTCACAAAAAATTGTTTTTCCATATTCATCATTGTATGACGCGTTTCAATTTTTTTAAACACAGCTTATAAATACGAGCAACGTTAAATTGGGAAAAAGTTTAGTAAAACACACACGCTTGAACGTATCGGAGCGACACAAAATATCACTGTGCAATAATCGCGAATTAATTTAAATTATAAAATTATGGAAGATGAAGTGATAGTAAACATTAGTTTGGTGAATAAAATCGTAACAATTTGAACATAATATTAATTCAATTTTGCAAATAAACAATTTAGAATTTGCTTTTTAAATAACAATAATAATTATTATGCCTTCAATTGTTATCAACTGTTTTGTATTTAAACAAATGGCCTAAAAAATTTCGTTAAAAGCATCACTGATTGAAGTTAACAAAAAAATGTAGGTTTATAACCAAAAACAACAATTCTTAAATTTCTCAAATTTTTAAAAACTTAAGCCCATAGGTTTGTTCCAGCAGCATTTTTTGACTAGTTCGGAACCGCTAAAAACAATTGCCCACCGAAGTAATGAGCGATTTTAACGGCGCCGTCAAATGTACAATTTTGAAGACTGCATGCTTTTGACGATTTCCAACTACTATTGATTCAATAGATCTTTACCATCATCATCATTACGTCATCAATTTTATACGTCCGAACCGACAAATGTTTTCATTCTCATTTGCTTTTATCCTGTTCTATTAAACAGAGATGGGTTTTATTCTAACATGCATTGATGACGTGATGGTAAAGATCTATTGGATCAATAGTAGTTATGAACTGTTGCTGGAACAAACCTTATATAAAGTTTGAAATTTTCTAATAAAATTAAAAAAAAAATACTACTTATTTCGAGCATTTAATTTTCCCTCATTAACAGGTGTTCACAACTGCTTCATGCTCATCCAATTAAAAAAAAATATGTCGAAGGTGACCCCATCATGCAATGGAGATAAAAATTTATTTCCATTTATTTGATTTGTCCGAATTTTAAAACATACACTGTGTCAAATGCAAATTATGAAATTTGAGAAATAAGAATGATTTTTAAAATTGATTATTTATTACTACTGATATTGATAGTTTCTATTTATTATTCGAAAACAGGAAGAATCCTCTTTAAAAATGTAACACAAATATGTAAAATCTATTTTTAGGATCATCACTGCTTTATCTAATTCTATTTTATAAAAATATACTTAAGCAATTAAGTAATTCCAGTAACAACAATTACAAATAATGTTGCAACAATTAAATGATAATAAAAGCCAGATATTTAATTAGTTTTAACTAACGAAGTTGTATAGTTTGTATCTAACCTCATTCATTCTTTTTATAATTATAAGTACCTTGATTTTTGATGTAAAAAGGATATGATTTTATATATAAAAATGATTTACACACAGATTGTACCTATATGTAATTTAACATTAAAAAATCTTCTTACCATAAAGTACTTATTTTATTAAATCAAGAACAACTGCACAAGTGCCTTTAATAATACCAACAAAGTAAAACCACAGTATCAGTGTCACAGATTACAAAAGAATTTTTTAAAAATTCTGATTAATAAATTAGAATGAATCGACAATTTGCCCTAAGATCATTTTATGACATTGCCAGTTCTCATAGCGTTCTCAGCTTCCCCGAACAATATTTTTTAATCATAAAATTGTTTCGTGTCTGTTGTTTTATTAAAGAACCTAAATTTGATAAGTGTTCTACAGTAAGGGTACTCCTACTACCTAAATTACACGAGCATTTTTTCCTTGTTACATTTTTTTTTCTTTGTTAATAATCGGCTCGTGGAACCTCCATGACGTTTACTCCGTTGCGTTTTTTTCGTTGAAAATAGATGGGCGTTCTCTCTTTGCAATCAGTTCAATCATCAATTAACTCTTAAAGTCACACTGTATTGTAATTTTATTTTGTTTTGTACTTTTTTCCAGATTTTCTAACCGCAGTCTCTTCAGCAAGTTATAATAACTCGTGGTAAATTATTTCTTTTAGAAAGCTGATAAAACCTCTAACAAAACGAGTTCAATTTGAATAAATAGATTTACTAAAAACAATCTCTCTTTACCTTTGATTTAAACTGACTGAATTAACAAAGATTTAAAATCCAAAACATAACAGAAAATTGAGTATCATGTTCCATACTTTCAATTACACAAAAATTTTGGTGACAGTGACTGAATATACAGACTGTTTCAAAGTAAATCGGCATCATTGCTAACTTTCTTATTATTGGAGCTACCGAATCGATCAATTTAATTAGTAAATTTGTTTGCCTTTTTCAGCTGATTACAAATATGAAAACAGATAAACAATTGAATGTGAAGTTTTCGAGACATGTTGTATTACAACCTTTTTTCAAATGGAACACTCTGTTTTTCATCATCGTAAATGAAAGAAAATTGAATTCTAGTAATAAGTCTTTATGTAGGTACATCATATTCGAAAAAAGTCAAATAACTGAGGTTTGTGAGCTTTAGTTTAACAAAGAGTTTATTCGGTAATAATAAAGATCCAGTTCATTGGCCACCTTTAGCGATGTAAAAAGACGATATTTTAAATTATTTTCTACAGCCCTGCGTGTATTATACCGTATTTTATACTAACCTAACTTTATTAGTCAACTGTAGTAAAAAACTTACATCTAGTGATGTCAAGATGTATTATACTCGTTTCAAGATGGTTAAAATGATGTAAAGTTGTATTATTCGCATTTTAAAACTTGTGTACTACAACTTTACATCATCTTAAAACCCGTATAATACAATTTTACACCACTACGTGTATTGAGTTACTGCTGCTAGCTAATAAAGTTAAGTTAGGGTAAAATACGGTGCAATACACACAGGTCTGTAAGAAATAGTTTCAAATACTGTGAAGTTGTATTATACAAGTTTTAAAATGCGTGTAGTACATTTTAACCACTTTAAAGCGCATATAATAACATGTGTTTTTTTAAAAATGCCATAAAGGTTGGCCATGAAAATTAAAACTCATGTCGTAGCTTGGCATCTAACACATGCCAAATCTGAAAATTTAGAGTAAATGAATGGAGCTAAGACATGAATTTTCTTTTCCACAGCCACCCCTTATGGCATTTTTAAAAAAACACATAGTATAACTTTGCATCACTAAGTATACTAGTTCGTTTATTACTCTGGCTGGGTTTCTCAGTTCTAGTTTAACTTTAAACCCCTGTTTATTCACATGGTAGCAATTATGAAAATAACTGTTCCTATGGAAATAAACAGGAGTTTAAAGTTAAACTAGGATTGAGAAACCCAGCCTTAGGACCGATCTTTCTACCTCTTGATAAATTAACTGACGGATAACTACCATGAAAACAATTCATAAAAGTTGATCAACATTCATAAAAATCAAGTTATTTGCCGGATAACTTTAACAGGAAGATGGAAAGACCGGCCCTTAGGCCCGGTTTTTTCATTTCCAATTAACTTTATCTGACGATTAATTCCCATAGTATCGATTGTGATCACCATTGTTGCTATGGGAATAAACCGTCAGATAAAGTTAACTGGAAATGAAAAAACTGGGGCTTAGCTAATAATATTAGGTTAGGATAAAATACGGAGAAGTGACGCAGGGCTGTACAAAATAATTTAAAGTGTCGTATTTTTACGTCACTAGAAGTCGACAATGTATCGGATCTTTATCATTACCGAATAAGAGACATACTCTTTGTTAAATCATCTCAGTTACTTATTTGACTTTTTTCGATTATGATGTACATAAAGTGTTATTACTAGAATTCAATTTTCTTTCATTTACGATGATAAAATACAGGGTGTTTCATTTGAAAAAAGGTTGTAATAAGAGATATCTCGAAAACTTCACATTCAATTGTATTTCTGTTTTCATATTTATAATCAGCAGCAGAAAACAAATAAATCTGCTAATTGATCGACTCTGTATCTCCAAAAATAAGAAAGTTAGCAATGGTGCCGACTTACTTTGAAACAGCCTGTGTATTTTTTATTTTGATTCAATCTCAATTTCACGTTGTAGGTATTAAGAAATTTTGTTTTGGTTTGGCTGTCTCTATATGAAATCTAAAAAATTAAGTGAAATTAAAAAATATTTTTACCAGAATTAATTAGTCTGACTTGCTCTGAGTAAGTTCCAGACAGATTAACAAGAAAAACGATTCGATTTTAATTGCACAAAAAATTAAATATTTAAAGTTCTTAAATAAAAGTTAGTTTTAATCCTCGGTGGTGAAATATTTAGCGAGCCTAAACGCAAATGCAAGTACGGTTACAGGGGTGCCGCCTGGGAGAATAAATATGAAACAACGTTAGAGCGTCTACCGACACGACGACGTTGTAACTCGGGGCGAACTTTTAAATTACGAAATAAAAAGACAAGGAGAAGAATAAGGAGCAGCATCGGCATCCCAGTCTGCTAAATATTTAACATCGACTTTATTATGGCGTCTTGGGAGCTCGCCTAAGTAAAAACGCTCACCGCCGCTGGAATCTAATATCTTGCGGCTTTTTCATTTGGGAATAATAAAATGCTGATAAATTAAAATGTTTTCTGGGGCCCTGTAGGGTCGGCAAAAATATTTAATTATTCGAATATAAAATTTTTGCTTAATACGTTTACCATAGACGATAATAGAAATACTTTATTTCAAAGAATTAGTACTAACAAGTCAGTTCAACTTGCTTCAATATAATAAATATAATTATATGTAAATAGCAATTTTCTACACAAAGAAAAAGCACCGAGATTGAACCGCAGTTTTCAAGGAAATGGCACATTAAACCAGAACCCAACTTCTCAAATTATTTATAAGCCTTATTTGCTAAGTGCAAATTTTCAATTTTAAAAAATTTGGACGCCTAAACTCATTCATTTTCTCAAGTCAATTAGAACAGCACCGGGCTATACAAGCAAAGTACTCTAACATTTCATTTTTAAATCATTTGATATTTCACCAATGCACTATGCATGTACTGAGCCGTGAGAATATTAAATTTTAGGAGTAATTTTAAACATATGATGGTTCCAAAGACCACTTCATACCCTAATGTTTTTGAATAAATCCTTCAAACTGCAATGTCTGCACATGTATTCATTAAACACTGTTGTGCGGTAATTTGATATAGTTGTAAGAATAATGGCAATAAAATAATAAAGTATCGCATTACATAGAGTACAAAGAGGCATAATTGTGGAATTCCTGCTTTGAACAATAATTTAGAATTGGTTCCTCTTTCCAAAATTATCACATGATCAAAAAGTTTGTAGATAATACAATTTGGACTCTTATTTAACCCTAAAAGTTAAAATATTTAATTTAATAAATAAGGACGGCAATCTTCTCTATAATTTAAATCCTTTCCTATTCTAATCGCCCTTCTTTGCAAATCAAGTACTCTCTGAGCAGCTGTTGTGTTTCTATACCAAAATTCAGTAACATAGGCCCAGTATTTCATTCAAAGTTTAACTTTAAGCGTTGTTTTATTTCTACGGAAACAATTGTCCTTACAATTATTACTATGGGAATAAAACGAAGCTTAAAGTTAAACTCCGAATGAAATACGTGACAAAAGGAAGAATAGAGTTTTTAAGGGAATTTTGAATTACCTACTAGATTAAGTTTTAATAATAATAGTACTAGTTACTCCACATCAAAACTCGATTATATCATTGTTGATGAAGTAAATTTTGATTTGTGTAGGACGGTGGTTATCCAACCGAATCTGAGCGATCATCTTGCATTACTCTTAGACATTTCTATAGAGGAGAATAATAAGGTCATTAAAGAGAAAAAAGAGGACTTTCGGTTACATAGAAAAATTAATACAACAACACTTAAAAAACTAAAAGAACACCTAATATCAATTAATTTCAATTACACAAATACATCTGATGCTACTAATGATATTGATTCTCTATTCACCCAATTTTCAAACACCCTACTCTGGGGTATTGAACTACATTGCCCCATAAAACACTACAAACCTAAAGTGAATATTGACAATAAAATATGGTTAGACGATAATATCATATCAACTGGCCGAAAGTTAAAAGATTTGTACTGGTTAATGTGCCAAACAAAAGATGAAAATGTTGCAAACAATTATAAAATACAAAAAAAACTTTACACCAAACTAATTAATGATACCAAAAAACAATACTTTGCCAATTTAATTGATACTTCCTCTAATAAACAAAAAACCGTGTGGAAATTAGTAAATACAAAATTACACAGGATAAGCACATCCAAAGACATACAACTAACTCTCAATAACGCAACTTACAGTCATTCATTTGAAGTAGCTGAAATTTTTGCGCAACACTTCTCCAGTGTTGCAGAGGCTTCCTTAAAAAAGGCATACAGTCATAACTATTCACACGCGTGTACTCTAGATGATGTTAATCCTAGGTCTTTCGCCTTCCTGCCGACAGATGCTTCAGAAATTAAAAAAATTATACAAAATTTTAAGAATACTAAGAGCTCAGGCACTGACAACATTTCTATAAAAATTATAAAAGCGACCAAAGACATTCTCGCTGAACCTCTAGCCCAAATAATCAATTGCTCAATTATGTCGGGTAAATTCCCTCTATCACTGAAAACGGCAGTAATCACACCCGTCTATAAAAAGAATGATCCTCTAGATGTGAATAACTATCGTCCTATATCGGTTCTTTGTACTTTATCTAAAATCTTTGAATCTATAATTTGTGATAGACTGAGGAAGTTTGCCGATGTCTGCGACCTTTTGAATGATTGCCAGTTCGGTTTTCGCGCGAGTAGGTCAACAGAGGAGGCTGTGGCTAACTTTCTACACTCCATTTACGACCAAATTGACAAGGGGCGTCACGTAGTCGGCATCTTCTTCGACCTATCCCGAGCTTTTGACTGCTTAGGTATCTCGTTTGTCTGTGACAAGTTAAGTGCACTAGGTATAAGCGGACCAGTCTTAGACTGGATAGAGTCTTACTTATCTGCACGCAAATTATGTGTAAAGGTTAAAAACACCTTCTCTTCTGAATATGACATAAACTGTGGAGTTCCCCAGGGGTCTGTGCTGGGACCATTAATTTTCTTACTTTTTGTTAATGATTTAACGAAGTATGTAACAGCTGAGAAAATCACCATGTTTGCGGATGATACTTCCATGATGGTGTCAGCTGGGACCCTCGAGGAGCTTCACCAGAAGATAACAGAGGTTACCACACAGTTTGGTATATGGTGTTTCAAAAATAAATTAATCCTTAATGCAGATAGAACCATAATAGTAAAATTTTTTAACAGAAAAAATACTGACAAAGAAACTTATAAAATTAATGGAACAGACATACGGGCTGTTGAAGCAACAAAACTTTTGGGAGTATACATTGATGAGGGTCTAACCTGGTGTAAACATATAGACTATGTAAGTACCTGTATAAATAGATCCTACTTCAACCCCTACGACAACTGAAAAACATGCTGTCGATTAATGAATTAACTTCAGTTTACTATGCTTTGGTTCACAGTAAATTATCCTACAATATAATACTATGGGGTAATGCCCGTGATAGCCACAGAGTTTTTGTGGCACAAAACGTATAATTCGTCTTTTTATTCAATTTAGAATACAGAGAGTCTTGTAAACCTACTTTTAAAGAAAGCGGAATTTTGTCCCTTCCGTTTCTTATTTATATACAAATCTCTACTGTATTTCCATCGCAATAAGGAAAAAATTCAGAAGCACTCAGACTATCACGGGTATGACACCCGATCAAAAAACTTATTTCGTATGAAAAAACACAAAATGACCAAATTTGGAAATACTATTTCACTCCTAGGTACGAAACTTTTCAATAAGCTTCCTAGCGAAATTGCCTCCAGCACGTATAATATTTTTAAGAAAAAAATTCGCAAACTGCTCATTGAGAGATGCTATTACTCTGTAAGCGAATACCTGCAGGATAACATCAACATTATTCCTTTTAGTCTTTAAGTTTAGAATACTAAGCTAGTTTAGTTGGTTGACATGTACATCCATGTAAATGGCGTTGTATAAATAAAGATTGATTGATTGATTGATTGAATACAAGAAAGACAGACAGTGTTTTAGAGATCAAAGCAAAAAGACATTGTTACAAGTCTGTTTTAAAATAAATTTAAATTTCAAATAAGGGACGATTCCAAGGTAACCCTTAAGAACTTAACTTTCATTAACGGCAAAGTTCGTTTCATAGACAAGATAACATTAGCAGTTTTCGATTTATTTAAACTCGATTTCTCAGTTGTGATAATGTGCTTTCTGAAAGCTCAGATTAGCTAAATTATTGCTTCTATGCGAGATTGTGGTTTGTCAGCGAATTGAATAAGAAGGGCACCATTTAAAATTGAAAGGGTATCATTAATTTGTATTAAAAATAGTAAGGGATCCAAAATTGACCCTTGGGTACTCCATGTTTTGCTGAAAGATCTTTCATTATAAGGAAGTTAGGGAGAAAGTCTTTTTATAGATTCGAGTATAATTGAGGGAGTCAGAAGCCCTTGGCTTGGTCCAAGTCGATTTTTTCCAATATTGCGTTTAGTGCAGAAATTGAAACTAGATATCTAAATCCACTTGGTGAAAAATAAAATCAAGTGTAAAATACCCTCTAGTGCTACCACTTATCGAAGAGAAGCATTTTAAGGATCTAGATTTCTTATGAAGTAAAAAATGTTTAGATTAAAATATCTCCAAAGTTGCATTTTAGTTCTTGGACCCCTTGGCTTCTGACCCCCTCAATTGAAACACATTTTTTTAGTTGTTTTGATCGATGGCGTCTGCTATTTTTCGGAGCCGTCGGGATTACTGTGCAAAAAAATACTCGGCAAATGCTAATCAAGAAAGATTTTTACACTAACTAACATGTGTTTATGTAATTTAAAATTTACGGATTTCAAGACTTCGCAAAAAATTATGAGCTTGGTGCGGAACTTCATCACCACTCTGTATAATTCGTAGTTTTTTTTTTTATAATCAATTGGATTTGTAAAATGCATTCTCATAGGATTAATAATGATTTTTTTAACTCTCAAAAGAATTATCTCACTTCATGTTAATAAGTATTATCTTTACACAATCCTTAATTGGGAATATTGTGAAAATCTTTGTTCACTAGGTCCTATTAATCACAATTTGTTTTGCATTATTTAATTTTATTATAGTACCTGAATAAAATAAATTAACTGTTCTCTTTGAACATTTGGTGGGGCAAATAATAATCCACCCACTAGAGGAAGGCAAGGAAAATAAATGCAAAAACATAGAGAAAGGTAAAGTAAATGAAAATAACTAAAACAACCGTCACATATAAAGTGGCCTTAAATTCCTACTCCACATGTTAGCTGCATATTAGTTTATGAATTATACAAATGTGAAGCTAATAAGAAAAACATTACAAAATACGCAGCAGTGTTTCTATTACGCTTTAATCATAACCCTGTGCAAATACAGAAGTATTTCAGGACGCCTGAATATTTTATTCGTACCGCAAAATTTTCTTTGCCCCTTGAAAAACGTGCCGTTTTTAATTCAATACAACATTAAATTTTAAATTAAAAAAATCCGGCAAGCGGAACAGAACAGAACTCATGCACGGGTTTTATTGTGCGCTGGAAACCGCAAGGGCGTCGCGCAAGAAAAAAAATAGAAGCGATTCTGGCTAAAACGCGTTTACCTTAAACTAGTCGCGTCTCTGCGTGAAGTTAGAACAATGTTATTAGTGTATAACCACATGTTTGCGGTGGTGATTATTTCTGCACGTGAATCCATAATTTTTGCGCTGCAATTTTATAATTTCTATTAGGCTCACTTGATACATCAACTTAATAACATGTTATTATTCTTCGAATAGTTGTGGTGAGTGAGGAATTTTTACGAATAACCAACAGTAATTACGCCGCAATCCTTCCTTTTGTGTATATTATTCACGATGGTAATGATTGTATTAGTCGTATGTTATTACGTTTATTCAGCACAAAAAAATTAATAAATTATTAATTAAAGTTACTCGCAGTCGTTTAGATTATAGGTTTTACGCGGCTGAAATGCCGCAAGCTTTTCTAAATTTTAAATTCCGAAGACAAACTTTAAAAATACTTTACACTGAAAGGAGAAATTAATTACTGTTTTGTAAAATAAATCTTCATCATGCTTGTTGATTTGATTTTCTGTATTGCATGTATAATTGAATTTCCTGCTTATTACACCAATATATCTAATAGATGATTAGATTGTAATGGATGGTTAAACTATTCCATTTCATTAATTTTAGAATTGTGCAGAAAACAAAAATTTCCAATTATAAAATAGCCATGGAATTTGTTTATACGTATAGAAAGTGAATAGATTTTGAATTTTTGGTTTATAGAACTTACAATTATTTTTTACATTAATAACAACTAAAGTTTTTAATATGGCAAGATTCCAAGACACACAGAATTTGCAAAATAAAAACAACATGACATGAAACATGAACCCCTGCAACTTTTGTGTAAAAAGTATTTTATAAGAAGAGTTTTAAAACCGTTCTAACAGGTAAACAAAATTGGAAACTGAACTGTAATCAAGTCAGCTTTTATTTGTAACTGAAACATAAATCCTTGTTATCTCAATTCCATTCAGAAATATCTCGTACTATTTACATAAAGCGCGATGCCTATGTGAAGAAGTGAGAACGTCATCACCATTATATTTCCCAGAACATCATATCTGGACCGAATACTATACGAAACTATGTAATTACTATCAATTATCTGAGGTTAATTATGATCAAATTACAGCGAGGTATTGTTTAGTATACTGTTTAAAATCTAACAGTAGGATTATTTTCAAATAAAACTTGAAGCTATTACTACTTTAAAAATATTCCTTTCTACTTGTACAAAAATTAATTTATATTTAATTACGTTAATATTTAAAAATTTTCGGCCGTGCTGATCACAGAACAGCAAACAAGAATTACTTCCAGTAATTATCCACAAACAATTTATTTGCAAACTTAATGAAAAAATTTAAGACTCAAACAGAATGCAACGCCGCTATGCGCCGTTATCTGTCAAATGAATGTTAAATACAAATGTCATTGCACAGAACGAACGACGTCAAGCGGCGTTGTACGCGAAAAGTTGGTCAACTTCCAACTTTAGTGGCGTCAAACGTGATTTTCATTCGGTAATTTCTTGTATGTAAATAATACAACATATAATACATCAGGTGTTTCATATACATATATGAAATTTATCTATTTGTGGCACGAGTTATTCCTATTTTTCGATTAGATTGACAACGTTCCACGCCGCTTCATCTGTGCATGTCTTTTGAAATGACAGTTGGCGCCGTTGCAACGGCGTTGCATTCTGTTTGACCCTTAAGTCATCATTGTCAAAGTTATGTCCTATAAAGTTAGGTTCTTTGTGAATATGGTCATCCATGATTATTACACAATAGGAAAAAAAAATTTCTATTATTAAAGCTAAACATCAAAATGTCAAATCGACTGACCTTTCATAGATACATCAATATTCTTGCTATTACTTGCCTACAATTGCCTTGTTATGCAAAACTTATGTGCATCGAATGTGTTTCGTTTACGTTAGATCCTAATCCACTCTGTTTGGATCCAGTGGAGATGCATGCACCAAAGTGTGTAACAGAAAAGGAATGCAGCTATATAATAAGTAGAATGGACAGATTTGTTATAGTAGAGAGAGGTTGCGCAGATACTTGGAACAGTTGCAGCCAGGAAAACGTAAAAAGATACATGAAAAGACAGGAGGAGTCATACGGATTTAAGGAAGGCACTGTGAAAGTGGTTGATTGTCAGAATTGCAGTAATATCAATTTATGCAATGTACAACGCACGGGTTTCAGTATTTCTACACATAATACATCAAGGAGAATTACACTTTTGCAGAAGAAACTGTTTGGCTTCGCTTTTTCTACATTGTGTCTTGTATATTTCTTTATTTGAAGGAGTTTTGGTATTTCTAAATAAACTTAGGAAAGTATATACACAAAGCAACTTACGAATTATGCTTTACATATAAGATACTTAAAATGGGATGCATGTAATAAGTCTTAAATGAATTTGCTCGCAGATTTTTATTTAGTCTTTCAAAGGAGGTTCGAGCAATTTCTGATATTTTAGAGGAATTGTCCCTCCTGAACAATTCGCTGGCAGTAATCCAAATTATTTATTTGTTTCTTTTTAATTAAAATCTGAGAAACACAACACCCAATTAAAAGAAACTAATTCTAAATTCAATAGACACTGCCGTTCCAATACAGTAAGCCAGCAATGCCTCGAATCGGTGCGCCTCACGTGAGGGGCGCCCAAAATCTAAATTATACAGAGATATTCACATAATTAAAAAATAATCTCTGTCCACAATTATTTTACATTCGTAGATACGTATTTCAGCAGCTACGGTACCATCTTCAATACACACACTAACAAGTTAAAAGTACTTCATGAAATCTACCAACTACCTAATCATACTAAAATTATAAAAATACAGAAAAAATTAATAATAATGAAATAATATACCGGGTGATTCAATTTGATATTCTTCAAGCCATTTCCGCTTAAACCGGAAGTGGTACATATTGTTTCATGCTGTCAAATAAAGCTTGCCTATATCATTTACATCAAATAAAAAAGTTATATGGGTTCGAATACCAAACTGAATCAGCCAGTATACGTATATATACCCCTTCAAAAATAACCTACAAATTAAAGCAGATCACTTGCACACACTCAGAGAATCCTCTCCTCATCAAATATCCAGGTTGTTCTTGAGAGGATCTTGGATCTTTCGATCTTCAAAACAATACATTTTAGCCCTGATGTGTATAATTATAAAAGATATACAATTGAACGGGGGATAATGTGATAACATATGGGGTGGCCCATTTAAAATAAGAAAGTTGGTCTCGACGAACCGGAACTACTGATTTTGTATTAACTAAATATTTCGTCATCGTCATATTTTATACAATAATGTTTTTAATTAATACTTAATAACTACAGGAAAACTACTATTTTTCATATTTAATAAAGAAGAAAACTTTAAATTTTATGCTTATTTTTTATATATTTGTATATTTCCTCTTGTTCATAGATGTCTCCATTCTCAATGAAATACCTTGCTGCTACATCAGTCGACTTACGTCAGCGCGCACCCATCGAACGGTTACATTCTTTAATTTTTTACTACTTTTGACCATACACGTTCAACTGACTTCACAGCCGTTATTTGGTTGGACGACTAGTAAACGATGGGTCCCGAGTTCGAACCTCAACAAAAATTAGTTTCAATCGAAAGAAAAATTGATTTCTGCGCCTTACACATAGGCAACTTCTGCACACGTCGTTCCTGCGCCTTGCACATAGGCAACTTTTGCATACGTCGACGCAGACCTTATGAAACGCTTAGCAAAGTGACGGTAGGCAACCATTCATGCAAGTTTGATACATCAAAGCAAAATCTCCATAATGGATTGACTTCGGACCATAGCAACTCTACTCCTGTATTATAATTTTTCATGAAAATAATAAATCATTTCAATGAATCCAGAAAAAAATTAAATTCAAATAAAAAAATATCCTGGGACACTGAAATACCTCTTGCATCGGAGTGCCAAAGCTTCTAGAGCCGACACTGTCAATAGAAAAACTCAGATAAGTGTTGCTAAGAACTTCCCTGAGCTTTTCGTTATTGACCGTACGATGGAAAATACAAAGCAGAACAAGAATAGACTCACAAAAAATTATTTTTAGTATGTTAAAAATTGAATCACTACAGGAAAATATAAGTAAATACACGAAACGAAAAGCAGCATGTTATATAAAGCGTCCAGATAAATTACGTTCTCAATAAATAATAACAAAAAAGTTGTATGAACATGTTGTGAATAGTCTAACGCAATTATCGTCTTTACCTACCTGGATGAACAATAATAAACACTTTTTACACTCTCTGCAATATTCATGGTTATTTGCCTTTTTAAATCCATTGTATACAATGACTAATTATAAATATACATAGAGGTCAGAAATAGAGAAAGTCATCATTGGCTTTTTAAAACACGTATGTAATGGTCTCTTAGGTACTTATCTTGATTATATGTGCTTACGTATTCCAACAAACATTTGCATTATTTAGATTTGTGTTTTTTGCTTGCTGTGCTTTGTTTCATTTGAAGAATACTATGAAATGGGCCTTACTCTTACTAATATCAATTGAGTCAATAATCAATCTTAATATGTTGTTAGATTTCAAAATATTAATTTATAATTGCCAGAAATTGAAGACCATGATTTATTAAATATTTTTGCAATAGTGCTATTATTACATTTATTTTATAAATTCTTTTTCTGAGATATTCTACAGTTTTCGGTTTTGGCTACCTTTAATAATGAAATAAAAGAAGTAGCAGAAGTTATATAAATGTTGTAGAAGTGAAAGACAGCCATAAACTGTTAACCCAGATATTCCAAACAACTTGGAATTTTCTCGCAGTTAGGGGGGATAGAAGGGAGAGCAATAACTATCATGATATTAAGTATGGCATCAAAAGTATATGAAAAATTGTTACAGAGAAAACTGGCTAAAGAAATCGCAGCTAAAGCAAACATAAAGCAATTTTAGAAAAGTAGAAATCTAGAAGACTCTAAGTATCGTAATTTTTAGGACTTTACGTAAAAAATATGGAATATTACGCTGCACAGTAATGTTAGAAAATTAAATTTTCTATTATTTTTATATGCTTCGACTAAACTACTGTAATCCGCATAAGAGTCGCGCAGATTTGCACATAGAAGCCGCATTACCATAACACATACCGTATCACATACCATACTAATAACATAACACATACTAAAAACCATAACATATATCAAACCTAATATCAAATACCGTAATAAATACCAAATACTTTTTATTGTACGTGTACATGGCACCAGATCTAGTCCAGAAGGATGATTGCGTTAAAAGCCTGAAGTGTTACCTATGACAAGTGAGAAATTAAAATCATTAATATCTGAATATGATTTTGCTGAAAACAGTATAAATTTATTTTCAAAACAGTATAATGTCTATAACACAACAGTAAAAAAAATGTGTTAAAAATGTATTAACTCATGAGAACCACAAAAACAAAATAAAAAATCACTATCCCAGGAATAGTAAAACATAACTAGTTACCTATGCACAGTCTAAAACATTAAACCTAAACGAATGTGTAGAATTAATGAATGATTTAGAGAAGCTTAATGAAAAAAAAAAACGAATTTCAATTTCAAATGATTTTCAATTCAAAAGGATCAAGAGCGCAATACTCTAAAAATAAAAAAAATTGTGCAAATCTGAAGATGTCGCTACTTAAAATGTCTAAAAATAAAGTTAATAGGCCTTATACTAAAGCATCTAAGGATGGCGATCATTATCTTCAAAAACCGCTCAATCAAATTTGTAAGCCTATGGGGTTCCTAGTTAAGCCAGCAACCAAGGTATACAGAGTAAGCTCATAGGCTCTTGTCTGGGGACTACTCAAGGATAAATGAAAAAATTTAATGTTTTCTTCTTTAGTTACGGAAGCAAAATATACGAGAGAGGTAAATCGTGCAAAGCATGTCTCTGCTACCAAAATACATGAAATAAAAAAATGCCAAGCCACTTTGTTGTGATTAAATTCCATGATGAAAACAGCTGAGAAACCTAGAGACATCAACAGTATTACAACATTACATCGATTGAGAACACATATAATTATGAAAACATAACTTTATTATGTTTATTTCACTTTCCGAGTATGTTTATCATATTTGTTGTAACTTGAAGAAGCACTTTATTTTTCAAAAGCTTTGATTGTGCTTTGATTATCTAATAATACATACATATCCATAACAACGGTTGATATAATTTTACTACAATTCTCCCGCGCTTATTAACTACTTATTTATTTATTTATTTTTAATTTAATTTTAACTTTTGCATGTATAATCGCGAAGGTAACTTGGTGCATGCCTGTGTCTATTGGATCGTCGTACAGGTATCTCTGGATCTTGAAAGTGTTCTGGTTCTGCTACTGGTTCTGCTACATCATTTCCTCTGAGTTCCTCGTTGATATTGGGTTGATTTATAGGAACACTGACCATGTCTCCCAAATCAGGCTCTTGCTTACCTTCATAGGTTTCTGGTGCAGGCGTTATAGTCTTGTCTTTTAATTTCTTTGACAATGGTAGTTGGATTCCGGACGATCGTAATTGATCAATATGACGTTTGAAAGTGTACCCGTCGTCGAGCTTGACCAAGTAGTGAAGACGTCCAAATTTTTTTATTATTGTCCCCAGTTTCCAGTGATTTTTATTATTGGCATAATAGCGCGCTTGTACGCATTCTCCCACGCTTAATTGACGCGCTGAGCGGGCTGGAACATTAGTTGATTGAAATTTGGTGAGTTTCAATGCATCAAGTTGAATACGAATGGGTCGTTGTAAATATTGTTCTGCAGGTGTTTTTCCGTTGTTCAGAGGCGTTGCTCTGTATCGAAAAAGAATTTCTCTTATCTTTTTGCGCATTGACAAAGGTTCGTTAATCATTGCTGCCAGTTTCCTTTTAAGTGTCTGTATGTTCCTCTCTGCTAACCCGTTTGTGGCAGGATGGCCTGGAGCAATAAATTTGGGGAAGATGCCTGCTTCTTTGCAAAATTGTTGAAACTCTTCACTGGTAAAGATCGTGGCGTTATCTGAAACCATTACTTCTGGAAAACCATGACAAGAAAACACGCCTTGTAGTAATTCGATAGTGGATGTTGATGATGGTGCTGAAGAGCATGGTTCTATTTCTGCCCATTTTGATTTTGCATCTATGATGACTAAGAAATAGTAACCTTGAAAAGGTCCCGCATAATCAATATGGATGCCAATTACTCTCTGGTTCGTCCCAAGGGTGTAGAGGCACCTTTGGTGGACTATTTTTGATACTTGCACATGCAGAACATGAGCGAACAAGGCGTTCAATGTCCTTGTCGATCATTTTCCAATATACATAGCGGCGAGCAAGTTGCTTCATTTTTGAAATCCCGACATGCGTACGATGGAGTTCGTCCAATATCGAAGCCTGTAAAGTTGAAGGAATCACAATGCGTTATCCTCTGTAAATTATGCCGTTGTGTTGTCAGTGGAGAATTCTGATTCTGCTGTGCTGTTTTCCTGGAGTTCCTGTAGAATTTTTGAAAGATGTTGATCCTTGTGCGTTTCGTTTCGAATAGATTCGAACGTGATTTGTGGAGTATATATCTTGTTGATTGTTTCTTCATAGAGCAGATGAACTTCTTCGTTAATGATAGCATCGATGTGTAATGCTCTAGTTTCGTTTAATGGTGTTCGTGATAAACAATCTGCGTTCGTATTTTCGGAACCTTTCCTGAATACTACTTTGTAATCGAATCCTGATAGAAAAGCTGCGTATCGCTGTAATCGTGCTGACGTCATTCGAGGAAGTTTTGCATATTGATGGAAAATTCTTGATAATGGTTGATTGTCTGTGACAAGTTGAAAACGTCTTCCATATAAGTATTGAAAAAAACGGTCGGCCCCAAAGACAATTGCTACCGCTTCTCTGTCAAGCTGTGAATAATTCTGTTCTGCTTGGGTTAATGAACGAGATGCAAATGCAATTGGTCGCTCCTGGTCGTCGATGATGTGTGATAAAATAGCAGCAACACCGGTGGGACTTGCATCACATGCCAACTGAACAGATAGTTCCGGATTAAATGGCATGAGCACTCTCTCATTCACGATTTCTTGTTTTAACCGCTTGAAAGCTACTTCACATTCTGTTGACCATTTGAAAATGACGTTATCCTTCAGTAGATGACGTAATGGAGCGGTGATTGTTGATGCATTTGGTATGAAGCGGGAGTAGAATGTTACCAATCCGAGAAATGTTTTTACTTCTCTCGATGATTTTGGCCTTGGGATTTCGATGACAGCTTTAATTTTCTCAGGCGATTTTAAAATTTTGTTGTATTCGATGACATATCCCAAAAATTCAATACGTTGTTGAAAAAACGAACACTTCCGACGATTCAAATGTAAGTCAAATTTTTGTAATTGCTTAAGGCAAGCAAACAAATTTACTTTACACTCCTCCTTTGTAGCTCCGTGTACGATGATGTCGTCAAAATATTTTTCTGTTTTCGGTATTTCTCTGAGGATTTGGTCGATGATTCTGTTGAATTCCGATGGTGCCGTTTTTATGCCAAAGGAAAGTCGATTCATGCGATAAGTTCCTCGATGTGTTGATATTGTTTGAATTTCGCTTGACTGTTCGTCAACCGGAATATGTAGATATGCTTTATACAAATCCAGTCGGCAAAAGTAACGAGAACCATGAAGGCTGTTGAGTATGTCTTCGATTTTCCGGATTGGGTAATGAGCATCCATAAGTCGCTCATTTACGCCAATTTTGTAATCGACGCACAATCGTACTCCTCCATCCGCTTTCGGTAGAACAACGAGGGGAGATCCCCAATCACTTGTTTCAGTTTTTGAAATAATTCCAGTCTTTTCGAGAGACTCCAGTTCTTTTTCGACTCGATTGAAAAGCGCATAAGGAATTTCTCTCTCCCGATGAAAAATTGGTTTCGCTTCCTTTCGAAGTTTCAGAGTTACCTTGAAGTTTGGAACACACCCTATCTTTTCTTCGAAAATGTTCGGATATGTTGTGATAATCTCGTCAATTTCGTTGATGCTGTGAATGGAACGTGATCGTGCTAATGTTAAATGTTTCTGTTGATCAATTTCGTCTAAGTTGATTTTCAATCGTCGAATCCAAACTCGGCCTAGAATTGCATCATATTCTTCCGGAACGATATATATATCATCTTGTATCGATTGTCCATTGTAATTCACTTGGGCTTTGATTTTTCCATCTGGAATAAACACATCTCGTGTGTATGATCGGAATCCTATGTTCGAGGGTTGTAATGAGGCATCAAAATGCAGTTTCGCAAATTTGTCGCGAGGTAAGAATGTATATCCTGAACCTGAATCAATTTCGAACGTAACAGGCTTTCCTTCTATGTTAACTTGAATATGATACCGTTCGAGATCTGTTTCTGCAGGTTTGTTCTGGTAAATGTCGATGAGATGAAGAACGCCATATTCATTGACAGCTTCCTCGTTTTGAACATAATTGGTCGAGTTTTGCTTCGATTTTAATTTTCGGTCAAGTAACGATCGAATGCATACCTTAATAACGTGACCATTTTTCTGGCATCCGGAGCACTTGAGGTTCGATTTGTCTGACTGACAATCTCTTGCTCTATGGTTATTTCTACCGCATCTCAAGCATAACCCATCGATACCCAATTCTTTGTAGTCGATTTTTGATCTCCATTTTCTTGAATTGAGTTGATTCCGTGAAGGGTTGTTTTGATAACGACTGAAGTTCTTCTGTTCATTTTTGTCATTTTTGTTCTTCCTCTTCGAGTTATTGTTTATCTTGTTGATATCCGGGCTCGAAGTTGTAAACGCTGTCTTTTGCGCTAATTCCTGGGAATTGATTTTCGAAGTTTCAAGAGCGACAGCCTTTGATACAATTTCATTGAAGTTTCCTGGTTCGGATTGTAATAAATTTTCTCTGATCGCATTATCACGAATCCCCCGAATGAACTGTGCTCGGAGAAAAACATCTGCAATCGACGCTTTGCACTCGCAGTTTGAAATAAAATCACAATCGGTAATATCTGTTCTAAGTGTGGCTACAAAATCAGCGACTGATTGTTGTTCCTTCTGATATTTTGATAAAAATTGATGTTGAGCCACAAGTATGTTCTTTTTCGGAGCAAGCTGCTTCTCTAGAAGATTCATAAGTTCATCGTATGTTTGTTCTCTAGGTGATTTCGGTGCTGAAAGTGCAGCAATCATGTTAAAATATTTTGCGCCAATCGAATTAAGAAGTAGTTTGCCACAGTATTCTTTGTTATGAACTATGTTTTTCATTTCTAAGTAATTTTCGAAGCGAGATTTATAATTACGGAATGATTCTTTAGCTGGATCAAAAATTTCAAAGCTAGATAAAAGTGCCGTGTTAACAGTCACTCCCGTTGGATTTCCATTCGTAGGTTGTTCGGTGTTAATTTTTGATTGTTGATTCAATATTTTCTCAAGCATTGTTTGTTGAAATTGCATGAACTGTGCGAATTGTTTTGTGTCCATCGTAGTTAATTATGTGGATGAAGAGTTAAAGGTTGATCTAGTAATATGGTTTTGATTCTGACAGATTACGTGAACGTCATACCAGATTCATTGAAATTCCATTCGTGTTTCTTGATTCAACGTTAGGCTTATCACCATTTATTTTCTCCTCTTCCTTTTCTTGGCAGTCGATAATTCCGTTCAATTTGGATACTTCTGTTCACCTCGTCGCCAATTTGTTGTAACTTGAAGAAGCACTTTATTTTTCAAAAGCTTTGATTGTGCTTTGATTATCTAATAATACATACATATCCATAACAACGGTTGATATAATTTTACTACAATATTACAGTCTTTTTCTATTGCTTTTCACCTTTTGTCAAATGTGATTCCTAATTTGTCAAATGACTTTCCAATCTGCAGGCCTGCTATACTTTGAACAGATTGGAAAGTCACTTGACAAATTAGGAAACACATTTGACAAAAGGGGAAAAGCAATAGAAAAAGACTGTAAGTACATATAAAAGAGTTCCTTTTAAAGTTTTTCAATTTTGGAGAGAATTAAGATGTTTTTCTCATCTCCCAATTTGGCCGCCCTAAAAGTTATCGAAAGTTGGAAAAATTTTCGGAGTTTTATTTTTGCTGATTCTTAAGTGTTTATGGTTAAAATTTGGATACTTCTTTTAACTAAGAGATAAACCTTTGATGGCTCGGAAAGAAGCTATAGACAACTTTTAATAAATAAAAGGTGTTCGGTGAAGAAAGTTAGGAACAATGCAGAAGAGAATGGGGAATGTTCAAAAGGAAAGAAAAGAGAAGCGAATAAAAACTAATAACCTCAAGTAAAATGTTTGCACATAGATTTGTGGGGTTGTCGGTTGTGAAAATGATGATTCCTCCATATGTGCGTATTAAATGGGAAATAAGATCATAACTCGTTAACTGTATAACTTCCGGAAATTAGAAATAGAGGGGAACAGCCACCATTTTTTGGAGAAAATAGGTGTCAAGAATAATTACTAGAATAATAATTTTGTCAATAATGTATAGAATTACTGAGGAATGTTAACGCGCAAATTTCATTCGTAGTTGGCGAGCTGTCATTATCACATAGGTGATGTGGAGAGAATGCATAATATATCTCACTCACAGTTTCACAAACTGCATTCCTAGCAAAAAATACGTCTATATACCCTGAGTTCAAAAAGTAATTACATAAGTTATGGAAACCAAAAGTTATGTCTGAAGCAAACTATTTTCTATTTTAGAAAAAACCGAAAATTGTAATTGTAGCTTATTAGAATTTTCTAACTATAGATACTTATGAAAACAGCAGTGATGACGGTTAATGAATTCTAAAGCCTGCTTACTAAAGCCTTGTTTTTCATGGTCAAAGTCGTATGTACTTACTTATTTTTTGAACACATTGTATTGCCATTCACATTCAACTGAAACTTCAAACTGGTCCAATTCAATTCAAAATCTTTCCTTGTGTAACATAATTCAAAATCTTTCAATTTTAATAATAATAATAATAATCGTTTATTAATTTACAACAACAACAATACAGACAGACAGCGCCCCCTTATCTACCCTGTAACGCTACGAGCGGCACCTGAGCGAGTTAGCCCTCCTCCGCTCGGGCCTCGACCAGAGCCATCGGATTGAGATACGCTCAATCAGCGCGCAGGGTAGCCCACCTTTCGGTGGCTGACACTATAAAGTGTCGTCCTGCTACCAGACTGGTTCGGGTTTGCACGCCCCTCGCCCCTTCTGGTGAAGGGAGACCTATCTAATCTCTACTAGCTAACCAGGCTAGTGCCGGAACTGAGATCCGCAGTTCACACGTCGGGATGGGATGTGCATCATCCCTAGCCCTAGCATTTGGGCCATCAACCACTGCCCCCGTGAGTCCAACCCAGTCGACCGGTGGAGGTCCCCTCTGCTCACTCCACTCCAGAGGAGGGGAGGGTATCCTCCGGGCTAACCGGTCCCCACGGTACCAGTTTGCTTCACTGGTGGGAAGTTCGGCCACGACCGAACAAGTAGGCCGAGTCCTACAGATTAGGTTACGTGCAACCCAGGCGCTGCTACGCCAACTCAGGACGGTGGGCTCGTCACACCCATAGGAACTCTATCATACGTCCACAATGGTCACCTACGGCCGCAGCCGTTGGATCCACGCTTTAGTAAGCAGGGTAACCCCCCTGCCGGGAAACAACAACAATACATCAAAAACAATTCAAAACTGTTTGGGTAGATTAATAGGCGTAGATTCAGGCTCTCAGCAAGCCGAATTGCTGATCTTCCATCTACGCCAATTAATATTTTGCAGTATGAGATTTACTTTAGTTATCTTTCATATTTCTGTTCATGAAACTCATCCACAAAAATGTTCACCTCTTAATTCCTCTTTTTTTCCATTGTGGTATCCTGCTGTTTCTTTTATTTTTTTCTCTCACTTCAGAACCTCTTTATTTCGTTCTACATCTCTAATTCAATATGTCACTGGTGTTGTTGATTACTGCTGTTACATGGAGTGCACGTTAAAAGAAATTAATTTTGCAACTAATTTTTAGGTACTTAGGCTATTTTTGTTCGTCCTACTACTATTATTATTATTTTCATCTTTTCATTTACATATTTCGTTTTTAATATCCTAAGTTGTACTGATTTACCTTTCACTTGTATTTCTTTATCCAGATTAGAGTGAAGATGAAGAAAGTTCGTTCTGCGAATCACCATTAATCGCATACCATGCTTTCTAAATTAATAGAAACTGATTTAAACTTCGCACCCGTTTCGACTTATATACGGCTTTCATCTTTCTAGAACTTCCAAGTACAATCTAATGCTTGTGTCGAAACTTCTCAGATCTTTGGGAAAAGTAGCGGCGTGGCAATTATAAAAATAGTTTTAAGTTATAACAGTATTAAACAATGACATAATTATAATAACACCCTGTAGATCTCGAGCTGAAACCACATAATATTCAATTATTATTCGTAACTGAGTTTATCGAGTGAATGGAAACTTTTTAGTTAAGAAAAGTCCTGCTTTTGCTCGTTTCTTCTGTCGAAGAAATAGGGTCCAGTTAATGCATGTAAATTTTTAGAAATGTTCGTAAACTTTCCTTAGGCTACTTGGCCTTGAGGTTACGGTTTATGAGGGTCTTTTTAACCAGAATTGCGACGAGGTATCTTGTCGAACAGAACTTACCGAGAAGTTACCACGTTGCTAAGGAGGTACTATCTGGCTAAATCGCAACTCCGGTTAAAACGACCCCCATAATTTATTGTAGTCATGTAAAGAGTTACAAATAATGCATCTATTTGAAAAATTTGATTCCCATTGAAATTGACCTTCATTTAATCTTGACGCACTATCTTAAGGTCAAACCAAGGTCACCAAACCTTAGGTCTGCTTGTAAAGCTATGCGTTCACTTGTCCGCATCGTACGCATCGCACGAATCGGATTTTATCCTGCCTATGCGTTCACATCGTAAGAGGCGATCCGTCCGATGCGAAGCAGTGAACGCAGATACTTTTAAAATAACGAAAAGATTGAGTTTTTATGATCCGTTCGCTGCGTGCGATGCGTCCGATGCGGATAAGTGAACGGCTAGCTTTATTCTGCACTGGTGTACACTAATATACACTTTTTTTGGCGTCTCAATTTACAAAAAAATTATCTGTTTAACGAAAACAGAAGAGATCATAAAAAAGAAAATGTTCGTTAGAACAGGAAAGTAATTGAAAACACCAGCCTATGTCTTCGATTTATACCGGGTGTTCTATCTATACGCCAAGCTTCAGGGGGTAATAGAAGAGGCAAAAGGGAATAAAAAAGTTCCCTGGCGTATTTATCTTGGAGGCTCACTTTCTGTGCTGGCGAATGTAACTCAAACGTTTGGAAACTGCTGACTACAAGTACCAAAGAAGCACAGCGGAAAAGAGTCAAAAGTCTGTGATAAATAAATTGTACTCACTGAAGTCAGTATCAGGGGTTTCCAGCAGATTTCATCTGTCAAAAGCATAAGTACTTTTGTAGTACCTAAATATCGGTATTCATGGATTTGGTTGCATTTACCAATGACAAAAAGTAATTCTAACGGAATTCATCCTTTCGACCTATTGAGTAATTTTGCGTGTTTCCTCTTAATAATTATCTAGATCTAGACAATAACTTTCATACGATGTTTTAAATATTGCATGTCTCTTCTTCTAATTAATGTAAAGAGTGGATAAGTTGATAAATTATGTATTCCTAAAACTTTCCTGAAGGTGTAATCATAATTAAGCAAAAAATGATCATAAAGAGGGGTAGTTCTAAACAAATAAAAAATGTTAATCGTTTAGTAAGAATTATAGCATATGCTCGAGAATTAATTCCAGTAAAGTAGCTAGAATTATGTAAATTAGCTGTATTGTGAACTTACATAGGCAGATATTTAAATCTGCCACGCAAGTCCCACCGGTGTAACACAACATATTTTCATACACCCGCACTAACAAAATAAACAGTAGATTTAAACTCCATTTCGTGCACCAGAATAATTATATTTCGCGTACATAATTTCCTACTTTGTAATTTGTATTAAAACAGTTTATAACAATATTTGCCCTTGCATAATTTATAAGCTTAACACAATATTTGAACTGTTTGGACGTGGAAGCGTACATTAAGTGTGTTTATGTTAAATGCAAATATTAATTCGAAGAGATCGCCTAATTCGAAATTCGTTACTGCTTCGAGAAGAGCCGAGTGTCTGAGAGACCGTAACCGCTACAGGGTTTGACCAGAAACCACTAACTTCGAGTCCGCGGGCAAAATACGCCGTGGTTTCGCTATTAAACACGGTCCATTCTATATTACCGCAGTTTCCGAGTTGCCGACGACCTTTAGGTCACTTCTCTATCCAATTAGTCTCTTATCAATATCGAATGCCATTGCAAACAGAAAGAAAATAAAAGTCACTTAATTAACGAAAAAATCTTATTTAAAAGTTAAATTTTTGAGAAGAGGTATCTAAATAGAATCTTCAAAGTTTTAACCTATAATCCATACCTACCATTCTATAATCTATTTACCATCGTAGTATACCGTGAACGTCTAGTGAGAATGTGGTACTCATGTATGTAACTAAATTTCGACAATGAATGTCATGTCGATTTAGATTTTAAGGTTACTCCGAACTAGGCAATGTTGTGATATTTTGTTTGCATCACAAGGTGTATTCACGTACATAAATTGTAAAACGTGACCCTTTAGTTTTAATTTTGACTGAGTTACTTTTCAAATCTATTTCGTTGATCTATCTGATTGGAATTGTCACAATTTGGCGTATGTTAAATTGATATCGAATTAAATCTGTCTAATTTAACTATGATAGCCAACCTATTAACTTAAAATAACGGCCTACTACGACGGTAGTAAATAGATAATCCCCCCTATTCTGTAACTCAAATCAAATCGAAATCAATGAATTTGACAGATCAGATCGTAATGTAGTGGAATTAGTAAGCCGTAATTCTGTTCGATTTCTATATTTAAAGGTTTTATAGAATGATAAATAGCTGATCCCTTCTACTTTCTTTGCGGAATACCAGAGACCATATTCAAGAAATACAATAGAAGTTCAATATTTTCATTTAAAAACATTCCGATTTCTATCATAGATTCCGATTCGATTCAAAAATTTATTACAGAATAGGTCTGACTGAATGGGTTCTAGATGCTGCTGTTTATAAGAATATATAAATATAATAATTTATTGCTTCTCCTGTTGTTTTGATGCCATGCTGTTAAGAAATCTTTAAGTAGGCCATTTATTAATCACTTTTGTCAAGTACAGAAAAATATTTTAATATTAATAAGTGTAATTTAAATAATCACATGCAGCGCCAAGTAATAATACAATTGTCTTAGTAGTAAAAAACAAATATTGAATCAATTCGTAATCAAGCACACAAAGGAGGACAAAGGAACCACAAACGAGGTACTCAGCACTGTGTCGTTCAATAAGTAACGTGTAAAAAATCAAATGTTGACAAGATTAGCGAAGTTGACATTCACAGCTGAGTGTTCCAAAAACACTACAGTTTGACAAGCGTTATCTGAAATAGAAATAATAAAGATAATACGAAATGTTCCGTGTTATCTCTGCTTGTCATCAGCAGTCAATGGCGGCTTGGTATCAATGTGAGTGCTGTCTACGAAAAATATGTTTACTTTTGATGCTTCAATTACGTTTATGTGTTTAATATCTCGTGTTTTATGTTGGCTTAATCATTTTCACTTATCTGTTTTTAATTATTTCGGTTGTTAGTTTTGAATGCCGATGGTGCATACCATTCATGATCCGTTAAGACACTGTCAATTTATTTAAATTAAAAAGAAAAACATGAATTAGCATAGAACATCTTGTTCTTAGTCAATTATAATAACACAAAAGAATATTCACACATCCATCATATTTCAACTTACAGTTTTATCTGTGGCCCAGGCGTGTATCGTGAAAACGAATATATTACATTTAACAGCTCATTCAGATCTTACCAATAAATTAATCGAAGTGTAAGTAAATAAACTGAAAAGTTCTAATAGCAATGTTCATTCGAGATTCAATAAAAACCATGAAATGCTTGAAATGTAATAGAATTGCTGAGCCTTACAGATTAACATTGTTGGAAAATTAGAAACGCTCAAGCGCTATTAATAGCGTAATATAAACATTTACAGAAGAGAAACCGCCGTTATAAAATAACCCCGGTAACACAAACATACAGATGTTCTGCATATCTGCAACATTCCAGTATTTGTAGTCATGCAACAACCTCCGGTGCTAGTCGTCACTTCGTTTGAACTAGCACTGATACAGATTTATCCCCATCGAGTTATGTGGAAACCCCCGAGCTTAGCTAAACATCGAGCACCTTCCAATTATCTTTGACGGAGATAACCGCCGAAGACTCTTCTGCGTTCCAGATTAGCGTTGTATAACTACTACTAATATTTGGCTGTGCGTTATTTCAGATTCACATATGGCAAAGATTACCGTTCGCATTACATTTGCATGTAATTTGGATTGCGATAACGATATGCTGCTAAGCTTTCTAATTAATTAATATTTGCATTGAATTGTCGGGAAACTCTGTATTGATAAAAACAGTAGGAAAGTTATATCCACTTTATCATAGCAAACATTCAAGACAAAAATAAAAATAAAGACATAAAAATGAAACTAAACATTCTTAAACTAATTTTGTTTTAAATTCAACAAAATTATGACAAAATTCAGACTAACGCTAAAAGACACCTTATAAAATCCAGACAAACGCTAAAAGACACTTTTCAAGTTTCAACCTTTCAGCCAAGCAAGAACATGTCAAGTAGTCATGTTTCGAAGAGGATATTGCATATCTCTTTATTTTAACACCCTTACACACACAGTCAAAAACAAAATTGAAATATTTTGTCATTTGTTATCAGTGTCAGTAATTTTCTTCAATGAAAAATATTCAAAAGAATTGCAAGAAGGGGGAGACTTTAATGGAAAAATACGAAACAATAAAAAGATGTTGGAAAAGTGTGTAGGAAGGCAGGACACTTAAAATGGTAACTACATAAAGAAATGGAAGGACTCATGTAAAGAAAATCCAAACTCAACACTGAGAGAGGTAGATGAGGATAGAATATGTAAGTAAAAGCAATTGTGTTACATGGGTAGGACCTGTGTAAAAGTATTCCTTCTAGCGGTACTCACATTTATTTATAATATTTTCCTTCGATATGTTTATTCATGTATTAACAGTTATTATCTTTTTTATTTTTCTTTTTTCTGTGATATCATTCTCCACAGCCATCGCCAATTACATAGTATGTCCTACTACAAACATACCTGCTACGACCTAGGGCAACATCCTTTGGGTCTTTGATGGAAATTTCATTACAATAATTAGTCATTTAAAACTAATCTTTAATCCAGTCTTAACTGGTATCACAAAATTAATATGTAACAGCAAGAATTCATCCTGAATTTTATTATTTAATAATTCGTGCAGATTGTTCAGCGCTGTAACAATTCTCCTTGTTTCTAACTAAAGTAACACAGAATAGGATAGTAGAGCTGTAGAAAAAACACCAATATTTTAAAAATCTTTTTTGAATGTTTTTCAATAAATTCTTTTGATAACTTTATTAAGGAAGAAATCAGACTAAAGCTGGGTACTCTTAAGACAGATCTCACTATTACAAAATACACCATCTCAAAAGCTTTGAGATTGGTAAAGTCATGATAGTTTCGCATTATAAAGCCAAGCATGTTTAAGCCTTATGCCTAACGTGTATCAAATAGCACGCGTAAGTCCTTAAAACAAGTATCTATCCCTTTTGACTGAAGTTTTCAGAAGTTTGTAATCAAATAAAACAGTGTGTCTCTTTCTGGTATGCGAAACTACTCCAATTTCCCAATTCGGTAAGTTATTCTTGTAAGTGTTGACAATCACTTGTATTACTAGTATAGTAATTTCGCTTGAAATGACCTCAGGTAAATCGTTAATGAATACCAAAACCACCAGTGAACCGAGGTTCGAATCTCGTGCTACCCCCAAAGATAAGAAGAACTTAATAATACTCCATCGAATGTTTTTTCTAAATCAGTGTGAATGACATGTACCTGCCCAATATTGTCTAAATCATTGGAAACGAACTGTGAGAAATGGCATAAATTAGTCACTGTGGACCTCACAGTTGTAAAATCATGTTAATTGGGATTAATAAAGTTCTTAATAGACGAGTACACATAGTAGAAATATTATTGGCTTTGTTAACTCTTCACAATTGCTGCAAATGTGCCCAATACTTTTTTAACATCTCTATATTATAATTTTTCATGTTTTCGGCAAGAAAGCAAGGACACGTCAACAAGAACTTACAAACTAAGAAACAAAGAGGGTATTAAGAAAACAACAACAGCTGGTGGATATCTTCCGTCATAAATCGTGTTGGATTATCTTCACTGAGATTGAAACATGTGGCTTTGAAAATTTTGGGGGTGTCGCTTTTCTAGTTTGGAAAAACATATTGATAATTTTATTTGCCATTGTATTTTCCAGATATCTAACGGGTGTCTAACAATCATTGTAGTCCTGGGTGACTGTGGAATCAAACATTTTTAATTAATTATTCTTTCAAATTGCAATAAAACATTAAATACGTAAACAAGATTTAAGAAGTAGGAATCGACGTTCTTGTTTGACTCCAGAGCCACCCATGACTACAATAATTGTTGGACACATATTACTATTACCATGATTAGGGATGTAATCTGATTTTCTTCTACAACTCTCCACATTTACATTTAATTCTTCATTTCGATTTATCATTCTACTCCCTTTAGGGGCGGTTCCTGTTTTACTAAACATTTTATTTTTTTGAACGGGAACCGGCGGCGGAGTATTTTATGGAATCACAAAAAATTTTGTGTTTTCGCTTTCCTATATTCAATCTACTAATTTCCGGTAATTCTGGAGAGGCTGGTATTTTGTTTTGTTTTCCTGTGTCTTTTGTTATTTTCTCTTCTCCAAGAATTTTCCTTTTTGTCCTTCCCAATCCTCGACTTGGATTTACCTTCGAGGAACGCTTGGCGTGCGCCTTAATAACCTTAAATTTTTTTCCTAGCATAGAGCTGTTACCTTTTCGCCTTGATTTTCCGAAATTGTAGGTTTTCCTCTTCGCTTATTAATGTTTCCTCAAAATGTAATACCCTTGCCGATGGAGACCTTGGCGTTAAGGTGCTTCTTGCGTTAGGAAAGAACGCATTTTTATCGAGACTTATGAAGATATCCCGTTTTACTTTATCTTCATTAATCTTTTATGATTGTCCGTGATTCTTCAGCCATTTATATTAACTTTTATTTATCCGTATTAATTAATCCAGACTTTAATTAATAAATTAAATTATTTCTATTTTTTCTGTAATAACCTTTTCAATAAATTTAAATTTAATATTTATTTGATCCCCTGACCATTACGCGAAGTAGGTAATGCACTACATGATAAAATGAAATTAGGAATTACTTCAAATGAAGATATTTATTACTTATGATTATTACAGATATCTTTAAGATTTACAAAAACCCGTTACAACCGAATGGTCCAGTGGTAAGAGGACCGGCCTTGCAATCGCATGATTGTCGGTTCGAACCGCACTCGGGATTTTTCTCGGGGGTGATGGGTATCGACTTCAGGCACCCTTCAGTGTTGGGGATAATATTCGACACTGCTTCCCCTTAAACGGCGAGAAGGTTGGAAGTAACAAAGCCATGGAACACTTTACACACACTCAAATACACTCCCGCTCCTGAGGTCCTGACAAGTCTTTGACTTAGGTCCCCCGTTGGGCAACCACCAAGATAAAAAAAAAAATTAAGACGATTTAACTCTAAAAATTCTTTAATTTCAGAAAGCGAGATCAAATTTTTAAACCGAAAAATTAAAATTTTCGAATGGAAATATTCGTAAAAGTTTAAATATTAAAAAATATTAATGCAGTCTGCCATGAAGAAAAGTGATAAACAAGGTCATTCAAAAGCAATGAGACACAGAGCGACAGTGGATTGAAATTAAAATTTTAATTTCCATTTTCTTCTTCTTTTGGATCATCATGTATAGGAAGAGCTAGAGAAGAATGTGAAGAAAAGACTTTCAGAAATAAATCTTTAAAAGCAATTTGATAAATAATTAAATTCAACCATATTCCGGCAATTACGATAAAATTTCTATCACAAGAACCAACTGTAAAGATAAAATTTCTAGCGGTATAATCAGATCTGGCACTTTCGTTTTTTAATTGATTAAGGTTTTACTGTAGAAAAACATTCTGAAGGTAAGTAGCAACCTCTTTTTTAAATTCAATATCTCCAGAATCACTGTGACAAACTTATTAGCGAATATTGATTGCATTTTTAAATACGAGACGTTACATTATTTTAGGGACCTGTAAAGTTGTCAAGAAAGTAAAGAAATTTCTTGAGAATTATATCTGCCTCAACTTTAAGTGAAAATATGCTGATGAAATTCAAATAGAAATTCAGTGAGCACGATGAGCTTTCCGAATCCCGACTTACGTTACTTTTCCGAAGACTTTGGCATTGTTTGTAATTGATGAGCTGGGTGAAAAATTCATAAATATTTCAAAAATTGGACGACAGGATAGAAAGTCAATATGATTTAAACTATTGTGAGTTGTTACAGAGAAAACTATTTATTGCAAATAACTTATTTAAAAGAGAAAAACCACCAAAAAACCTTCGAAATTAATAATTATAGAAATTAAAATTGTTTTATAATTTTTATAAGTAGGTACTTATTAAAGGTAATAAATGCTGAGTCTTATTAGTTTCACATTTACTTTTTGAAGAAACCTTACACGATAAGAAATATATTGCTTATAAAGGGTTTTTCATTAAGAGCGACGCATTTTGTTTGTAAAATAAAACACAGATATCGAGAGAAATTTAAGATCATTTTTAGTTAGGTGTTAAGTACAGTTAATACCATTATTGATGGAACCACAACTTCATTCAAATGTCCTCCACGAAAGCGCTGACATGAATGAATCCGTTTAAATATGGTTTAATCCAAGTTTCCATGAGTGAATTTTCTTGGCTCGCATTGGCTGCTCTCGACTTGGACGACACGTGGTATCAACAAAACGGTGCCACTTGACACTCCGCCAATCAAAAAATTGACTTACTAAAAGGGAAGTTTGGTGAATCGATTATTTCTAGAAATGGACCAGTCAATTATTCTCCTCGCTCATGCGATTTAACACCCCTAGACTTCTTTCTGTGGGGTTATGTTAAGTCGTTAGTTTACACCAACAAACCAGCAACATTACACGACTTGCAGACCAACATTGAACGTGTCATTGCTGATATTCGACCAAATTTATGTGAAAAAGTCAAGGAAACTTGAGTTAAACGGATTCATCCTGTCAGCACTTCCGTGGAGGACATTTGAATGATGTTGTGGTTCCATCAATAATGGTATTAACTGTACTTTACACCGAATTGAAAATGATCTTAAATTTCTCACGATGTCTGTGTTTTATTTTACAAACAAAATGCGTCGCTCTTAATGAAAAATCCTTTATTTAAAATTAGAGTTCTTTGGGCATCATCTTATTACAGAAAATTTTCAGTGACCTAAAATGTTATGTGAATGAATTTTTGCCATATTGTCTTATATTTTACCATTATTTATTATAAGTAAGTTGAAAAACATATAATATTCTTATTGGTGTTCTAATAGCGTTGGAAATTGATGTCAAATTTGAACTTCAAAACTTTCCACGTATAATTGCCTTTATGTATATGTATTTATGAAATCAACCATAACTGATGGAAAAACAATGAGTAAAATAGATTAAATTTATTTATTAATTCTTTTTGCACTTTCATTTAGGAAAAAAGTAAGTCTTGTAAATATTCTAGATTGATATTTTCTTCTCAAAAACGAATAATTTATCTCTGTTGTTTTTCTCAATTGATCATGTCTGTATTTTTATTGTTATTAAATGCTTAAACGAGATACCTTTTTAATCTTGTTAATCACAACGCATTTACTTCGCATTAAACTAAATCTACCAAAATTAAGCTTTACTTTAAAAATATTTCCAAGCAATACTTTATTTAAAAAAAAAGCAGGCATTGTGTAACGAGAGTTGATTATTTGGATTAGACCATAAAAGAGATTTATCCGCCAGATAATGACAATTTCGAGTGACTAATCCTGGAGTGCAATATTTCGTTAATCTTTCGGACGTGATAATTGCTAATCTACTGTCGTATGTATTGTTTATGCTGAGCATCGACGTTATTTTTAGGAGTTAATGCGCTCCTATCGAGTTCGCAATTACGTTTTTGAATTAATCAGCGCCGGCGAAATCTGAGTTTGTATGTACACTTTAAAGCTTTTACGTAAATGCTTAAGTGTACTTAAACGTTATCGTGAATTATTAAACATAATGACATAGTAAAGCGGGACCTGTTCGAAATCTTTCCATTCGGGACACGATGAATTTATACTTTTACGTTATTAATATTTTATTAATTTTTGCTTCCTTATGTAAATGGAAGAGTTCCTATTTAAAAAAGTTTCGATTATACAAAATTGCTTCACTAAGTAGTTGTGAGAATTTAAGAAGAACGGAACAAAATTCGCTTTTGTTTTAAATTATCTACAGAGAGGATCATCTAAAAATGACATAATTTCGGTTCAAGTTCTGCGTATCTGATAATTTTGAAATTGTATATTGTATGTACCACTCTTGTTACTGTGATGCTAATCTTCCCCGTCTATATAATAAAGTGAAAAAAACATAGATGCAATCAAATGTTTTTTAATGCCGCCATTGCTACTAGGAAAAAATGTGATTGTCGATAATCATGAAATTATAAAGTCTCCGTGTTTTGATGACGATAAAGTGGAATCTTGTACCGCAATTAAAATTTCAATCGATTGCGCAAAAAGTGGCCTGAAGTGGCTACCTCGTCGGTAATCACATCCATCAAGCGTGTGACAAGTGTATATATTTTTAAATGCGCAAAATTAGATTGTTCGCGTGTAATTTATTTCGAGTGGGTACTTGTGGGGTGCAAC
This sequence comes from Dorcus hopei, assembly GCA_033060865.1. Taxonomy (NCBI): domain Eukaryota; kingdom Metazoa; phylum Arthropoda; class Insecta; order Coleoptera; family Lucanidae; genus Dorcus; species Dorcus hopei. The sequence continues at coordinate 24,557,379 of CM065425.1, forward strand.
GGACAATTGTTTTTTATTTGATTTACTACCGTTGCGCTGTAGGCGACAATGCACTATTCATAATTTCATTACATAAGGATTCGATTTGCAGTTACGGGTAAATGCTCGTTATGTACTTGCTCAGTATTATTAAATTGCATAGACGTTTACGTAGAAGCATTTAAATCAAAGTCGACTTAATTTTATCGACTGGTCGTTATCTATTGTATTTACGACATAAAATAGTAGTATCTATTATGAGCAATAGAACGTTGCTTTTCATAGCTAAGTTACTATTAAATACCCAAATAATTCGAACGACTTTCTTCTGTTCTATTGTAATTGTATTTGAAATTGTTTCATTTCTACTTTCCTCTCATTTTTTTTTCTAATTAAGATACGTCAGCGAGGATCGAAATCTGAATCGATTATAAATAAATTAAAAGGATTTACTTGTTACTAAAATCAATTATGAGATGACACAGAAGGCGAAATATCATAGACGACATAGATGTTTCTCATATAGTATGTACAAACTGTTACGAATGATTCTTGTTCTCAAAATTATCATCAACACAATGCCTTAAAAGCTCACAGGTATCAAAACCATATCCTGACTGGACCTAAGTATATGAAAATAAGCTTCCTGAGTATTCGCTCAAAATGATAAGAATTTTTTTTTGTCAAATCATAACCATTGAATCAAAATTATTTTTACGGAATCCTGCACATAACCTCAATTAACATTTTGTAAATTGCTTATTCAAGGCAAACTGCCCACTTTTGATATCAAAAACCTAAACCGGACATTACTTTTGATTCTGACTGTACAACGCAACTATTTAAACTACATCCAGCATTTACTCGTGAAAATGGAAGAAACCACAGAATCATAAAAAGAGAGAAAGAAAACTAGAGAGCGAGCAAAGATTCCCATTTAGTAGGGGCAGCAAGTTTGAAATCATGACAGCAAAAGACTAAATCATCTCATGTGAGGCTTCTAGGACAAATCCCAAATTCATAGCCTTTTAATTTAATGTTTTTCATCAATCATTAATTCTGTTAATGTCATTTAAACATCCAATTTTCTTTGATTGCATGATGTGTTGTTAAAAAAATTTGATCCTTTTGCTCCTATCATTCCTAACATACTGTGTTTCATTTTATAAAGCCCATTTTTTAGTATATCAATTTGAAATTGCTTGCAGAAATTTTGCTGCTTAAAATCATTTTGCTTTTCTGTGATACTACGAAATTAAACTAACTATTTTTACAAAAGAGAAGTACTCCTATTAGCTATAATTAATGAGTGATTAATTTTTGAACATGTTTAGGGGGTTAATAGAGGTTTTTAATTAATACTCCTGAACCGATTTTGTTACTAGTCTGAGCACTCGAATGAGGAAACATAATTAAGGATCCTTGTAGTTTCCAATTCGATAAGAGTATTTTTTCGTTTCAGCTTGATCTCAAGTAGTACTTCACGGAGATAAGGACTTTTCACTTCAAGGCTTGGATGACGGAAGAATTTTATCGCTTATTCAGAGGCAGAAGCTAAGTATAGATCTTACCTCTTTTCAGTTAACACACAAGGACAAGGACTCAATAAGAAATTGATACGCTTCATTATATTATTAAATAATTAAATTCTCAAACAGTAATAACAGCAAGGTAACGAAAGTTGTGTTTTAAAAAATGAATGTGCTTTAATCAATTTAAATGTGACTAACGACTTTGACACATAACAATTCATTTATTTAAATTTATACTTGTATTATTTCTCTATTATATCAACAAATTGCACCGGAAAACTATCAACTTTCTTTAAATAGGTTTGCAGATAAGGAACTACTTCGATTTCTCTCCTTTCAAGCAAATTCAAATTTAAATTCCCCGTACGCTAGCAAAACAAATACGGAAGGAAAATATGCTTCAAATTCATTATCATAAATCAATATTAACAGGGACACAACGTGCAATTATATTAGCAAATCCTTATCAATAAAGTGAGTACATTACACGCGTGTTTCCCAGAATGAGTGAAAGAGTTTCGAGGAATTAAAGACGGTCAGTAAAAATTAAAAAAAAGAACAAGTGAACTTTTCTTTAGCTAGTTTCGTAACAACTTGGTCAAATATCCAGAGGCAATATCAGAAGAAAATGACTTATTCAGTGGTAGAAAATTCGTATGTAAAACGATTACGATTTTTTGATAAACTTGAAAAACGCACACGCAGACTGTAAAAATCCAACCGCCCCAAAATCTAAATCGAAAGTTTCCGCTAGATTTCCATCGTCAACTGTTACGATATTGACGTCCCCCGTCCGTTTGTTATACTATCATTTATCGGGGAAAGATATAATCGCAGCGTTCGACGATTTCGGATCATTGAATAGTTTTTAGTAGTTTTCTTTTCAATTGGTTTTATATGTGATATATGTTTATGGCATGTTCGCCGTTTTGCGCCATTTGAGTTTTTGCCGATCGCTAAAGTGAGTTGTGCAGGGCCAGATGATTTATGCCGTTTTATTTTCGTCCAGGGGGGGAACACTTAAAACGCTCCTCGGCCCCGCGAGGGCTCACAGAACCTGTTTCTTTCAATTAAAAAATTCAACGCCGGAAAAATTAATAGCTGAAAAATTATTTTCCTTTCACTTATTTCATTACGAGTAAAATATTTTTATTTGAATTAATATTATACGTGATCGCTGTGCGTTCACACGCTTAATTACAATCAATTAGATTCAGTTTCCTTTTTTGTCCTAAGTGTTACATAACCTCCAGTCATAATTTTAAATTCCCTCATTATTTCTATCGTTCGTATTAAGTATCAAGCTAATGTATTCACGAATCGATAATTGTATATTAATTATAATATTACATATGCATATCAATTTACAGATAAAAATCTATCGATTATCATAAATTTAATTAATACGAATGTTAATTGTATGAAATGATTCTGCGCCACGTATTATGTTGAATATTATTCAGTAAATTTATAATGAATTTTTTTGTGAATTAATCTACGTCATTTGCACATACCGACAACCCTGTTTTACACATATGTACATATGAATGAGGATGAATGATGTATAGTGATTTAAAAGGAAACTTTCTAGAATTATAAAAAACAGAATTTCAAAAGGAAAATGTAGGGATAAAATTTAAAATATGCCCGCTAACTAGAAGAAATGTTTACAATAAACTTACAACTTAGTAGACAAAAATGTCAAAATGAGAAAAGAAAAGGAAAGAGGAAACCTTAGAATGTAAGAAATTTACACATCAAGGAATTGGGAAAAGGGGGAATTATCTAAGTGAAAAACCAACTAGCACGTGAAAAGTAAATCCTATTATTCTTAATTTCTCAAAATTGCTTTTAAATCAAGAATAAAATTTAACTAAAGAAAACATAATCTGTGGAAAAATACCTAAACTTCAATAATTAAGTAAACATTATATTTAAAGAACGCCCACTTAACTATCTCATTATACAAGTACTTCTTTTTTTCCTGTAAATTAATTTATTCTCAAATACATAATTTTAGTAAACATAATTATAGAAGCTTCTAGGTTGCATTTACGAAGATGTTAACCAAACTTGCTACTCAAATCAATGTTCGTCCAAATTTTATCAACAAAGGATTCATAAATTACTTAAACTAATTACCTGCTCGATGAAAGCCTAAATGTTTGATACTTCACTTACATCAAACATGTTAGAATACTTCAAGTTTATAGATATTGGGACACCATGCATCCTTTCAAACTTAAATAACTTAAATTAAACACTAAACCAGAGTGCAATTAAAACGTGAAACAAAAAGCATAAGACGTTTATCTTTGAGAGCTTTTTTTTAATGTTAGCTATCACTGGTCTGCTGATGTTTCCTTGAAGGAGAAATAATTTAAGAATTTTGAATCTAGCAAGATTATTATTACTAATTCTCATCTCATACAAGTTTTTGTTGATACTGGTGATGCTGGGGCAACTCAATTTATTTCTAATTATGAGGTGCATTTAATATCCGTAAGACTAACTATAAAATGATAACGCAGGACATTGAATCATTAAAGAACACTTCTAAACTTAACATACTAAAAGGTGCATGTCAATATGTTACCGAAAGAATAGTTCCCTTGCAGATGAGTAATAGCAGTAAATAGTCCAAACAGAACTACAAAATAACAACAAATATTAACGATTATAAGAGGAATGCAAGAAAAATAATTATTAAAGAAATTATACATATAGTTGGTTGATGAAGAAAAAATATTTAGAGTATTTTAAAGCTCTGTTAGAAATTAGGGCAGTATTGACAGCAACAAGAAAATATATCGTCTTTTCCAGCAAAGAACTGAATTTTAAAAGTCTTTTGCTTCAAGTGTAAAGTATAATGGAATCGATTTTAGTACTTTAGTAGGCCAGTGGTTGGTGTATGTATTTCTTGTTCCACATTTCAAATACACTCTGTATTTATAAGGAAAGTGGTGAATGTAATCCGGAAAAATAACTATGTGTATACATACCTAATTGTAGATACTAAATTATGAGATAGAGTTTCTACCTCACCTACAATCATTATATAAAAATATTTCAATGTGTAGTTTAAAGCAAGAAATAAAATTTTACATTGCTGATGTAAAGGAAACAATGGAAAATTACACACGTGTTTACCAACTTTACAATGTGTACGTTTAACAAGTTTTTGTAATAGGAGTTTTCGCAAAATATTCTCTCAGGTATAAATTTGCATATCAAGTGCAAAAGCAATTATTTTTTTGTCATGACAGGTCGACATATACATACATAATTATTTCCCGGAATTTTCTCGCGTACGATTACGAAATTTGCCGTATGCAAATCGCAATTAATAAATGTAATTCTTCGGACGTAATTAGACATATATTGCAGGTAAGAGTCCGCGTTACATATTATTAAGAGATGTTTAAGGAATAAAACGAAACGACCGGAATTCGAGACTGTAAATTACTGGCTAATTGTAAGGTGTATCTTGTAATCTACCACGTTTATTATCGAATATTATCATAAATTCTTGTCCATTACCTTGTTATTACGCATTTCGTTTGTGATAATTTTATTTCAAGTAGATACTTAACTATTAGTCCTAGAGCTATTAAGTGTTTATCATTTTGTTTACTACGGTTTAATTACGAGGGATTCTAATGTATTTACACTAATACTGAGGAGGAGAAAAAATTAATTGCCGGGAGATATATCACACAAACGTTATTATATTTAAATAGTTTCTGATTAAGGATCTTGAAATTTAAATACACATCTATGTCGCCCACGTATCTATGAAAAGAATGTGGAATATTAAACGGTACATTAACTACACATGCCGTAATGAGGGAGTGGAACTGTGAACACTTAAAGTCAAACATTCCAGGAAATTTTATGTAAACGTTGAGTACGAAATTTGTCATTTTTCATTTCCTTCGCTGAATAAAATATAAAGTGGGCAGAACTCGGAGCTAGAATGTGGATTTTTGAACGCCACTTCCAGCTTTCCAATTTATTTGATAAATGGCAGCCATGTCGTTTCAATAAGCTACGCACACTTTAAAAATTGTTACACCAAAAACGTTGCAAGGTATGCTCTGTGGCATATTGATTAATTTCGTACTGTGAAAGGAAAAGCAACGGAAAATGATAATTAGTTCTTCTTTTTAATTACTGTAAACTTTCAATTTGCATAATATCTATTTATGCCATGGTTTAGACATATGATTTGAAAGTCCTAGGCGTAGAGCATTTTCTTATTCAGCGAAAATACAAAGATCTTTCATTTTCTAGAGATAATTATAAATAAGTTCTAAATGCACATGAAGTACCTAAGTTGTGAAATACTTAAAGATTTTAATCGTCAACTTTTAGATATGTATAAGTGGCACTTTATTCAAAACAGAAATTTTTACGATTATCCAAGTTTTACCATTTGTATTAGGTATGTAAATTTTAAGAAAGGCTACCGTACTAAACCAAAACAGAACAAATATTTATAAAACATAAATTTGTCGGCGAACTTACGACTTCAAAAAATATTTGTGTTAAGTGTATACTGAATAAGAAGCAGGCTTGATTTTAGTAATTTACATACATGTATCTATTTGAAGTATACGTATGCTGTGGAAGTCTCAAACTCTAGTAGGTTCAATTATTTCGAAAGTCTCAAAATTATGCGATTCTACATATACTTTTCAATAAATTATTTAGAAAATTTATTAAAGAAGAACAAAGTTAATAATATATATTTTCTATTATGAGTATTTTCCGTCATACTATTTTACCGGAAAGAAAATTAATGACGAAAAAAGAAAACTAAAATGCCAACGATAAAATCTTACTTAGCGGTCTGTTTTTGGAAACTCGTTAACATAGTTAAAGCAAGTTCGGTTTCTGTTAAAATATTTCCACCCAAATACTTGGAAGTCCGGGGTGGGCAAGGCGCATTTTTTTGACCTGCAGAATCGTTCCAGCACGTCTGACAAAGGTCCTCACCTAATGTCCAATTTGTTGTTCGACTTAACGCGATCATATTACCACCCACCGGTGCCGGTTATATTAGGGACATTTATTTGCTGCGGCCTGTAAATGCCAAAGCAAAACCGGTTTCCATTCAAATTCGGTTCCGCCCTGTAGAATCAGCGCCAGTTATATAATAATGAATTTATTTGCCAGAGAATTTTTGTGTAAGGAGAATGTGATGAAGAAACGGCATCAAATAGAAGTATCATGAGCGCAAGGGTAAACTTTGAATTGTTTGCATTGCGACATCTATTACCATTTCGTTCTACGCAGACAGCTACATTCAAAACACAAAGAAGTTTGCAATGCTGTTATGAGCCCATAGTTACAGAACGACAAAGTAAACATGTGCATTTAAACTTGCAACGGGGCTTGCATTTTCCCCGTATTAAAAAAAAAAACATTTATTTAAAAAATTCTGAATTTGTTTTACATTTAAATTTACAAATTTTCATTACTGATATTGATCCTGGCATTAACATAGGTATATCACTGACAATAACAGTTTCACAAAATGCTGTATGCAATAATTTTTACTTATGACTTAAATGACTGCTCTAATAAAATTTTCAATTTCTAACCAGTTTTTTTTGCAAAAAACATATGTATAGCAATTATCAAAAACAAAAATCTATTCTATAACAAACTGATTAGTTCATCGTGTCAAGAAATATGGTTTTCATATAAGTCTTCTTAGTGCCCATTCACAATGGACGTATGTAGGTGTAAAAAATACGTAAAGATAGTAGATACATAAATGTAAATTTTCGGTATGTTTGTCAATCAATTTTATGTAATGTATTAAAAAGAGGGATCGAGACTCATTATATTAATCATTACAAGAGTACTGATTGACGTATGAATTGACAGACATATCGAAAATTTACATTTATGTATCTACTATTTTAGGGTTTAGATCTGGTTTAGGTCCTCTGCGTTTTCGTGCAAACGAGTTAGTCTTGTCGAGGGAAGTAAAGTACCTTGGAGTGATTTTTGACTCCAAACTTACCTTGAACCAACCATCTAGACAAGATAGTCAGGTGTTCGGTGACCACTTTCGCGGTCGCCAGACGAGCCTTTGACAGAACGTGGGGCTTAAAACTAAGTATGGTACATTGGTTGTCAGACCCACAATCACCTATGCGGCTTCGATGTGGTGGCCCAAGGTCAAGCAGAAGACCACCAAACTTAGATTGGACTAGGTACAAAGACTTGCCTGTCTAGGCATAACGGGGGCGATGAGTACAACGCCCACCGCTGCAATAGAAACCCTTCTACACCTCCCTCCCTTACACATTGTGATAATAGGAGAGGCAAGACGAGAACTCCACAGATTGCAGCATTCATGTCATCTACTTAATATGAGTACGGGTCATACAAGTATCGTTGACAACATAAGGGGTCCTTTACCGGACATGAGGCTATATGGCTCCCAAAGGCAACATAAACCTGCCCATCAAGATAGAAATTAATGAATCTACTGAGCACCGGGAACCCCAATAGGATTTTCCTCCTGGAAGTCTGATTTGGTATACAGACGGCTCCAGAACTGAAACTGGTGCCGGGTCTGGAATATACGGGCGTAGACCAAAGGAGAAGTTATGCTTCCCGTTGGGCCAATTTGCCTCTGTTTTCCATACAGAAATATACGCCATTATTACAATGTGCGCGGGAAAACAATAGGTAGGCTTACACAAATAAGCGGATCTTCATCTTAACCAACAGCCAGGCGGCTTTGAAGGCTTTAGTAAGCTCAAAGATTTCTTCCAAACTGGTGTGGGAATGTTTAAGTGAGCTCAATGACCTGGCGGAGTACAACTCCATCACGCTAGTGAGGGTGCCAGGTCATCAAGGTATTATCGGCAACGAACGGGCCGATGAACTAGCCAGGCAGGGAGCGGGCATGGCATACCTTGACTCTGAACCTGTCCTAGGCATAACCAAGAACGCTATTCGGGGCTTTTTCAGTGACTGAATAAGCGAGGAACACAATAGATACTGGCTAAATAGACCAGGACATCGCCATATAGACCTTCCTTAGAGATCCTTGCGAGAAGAGAGCTGCGGAACTTTTGCTTTTGAGCATGACGAACTCAATATCACCACGGGTTACTAACAGGACACCTGACTGTTAAGGAGCACCTGCGGAGGATGGGTAAATTCAATGGGGATCTAAACTACAGACTTTGCAATAGGGAACCAGAGACGACAATGCACATTTTGTGTAGATGTAATGCTCTGGCAAACCGTAGATAGCGCATATTTGGACATCTTATGATGGCTCCTGAGGACTTCAATATGCAATCAATGGAAAACCTGTACCAGCTGGTAGAGGGAACATGCCTCACTGAATGGTTGCGTTAACCGAACCAGAGCGAGCACAATAAGCCTAAATAGCTGCGGTGCCTCCGGCAGACGGGTTCAGATAAAAAAATCTACTGTTTTTACGTGTTTCTTACGCTTACGTCTATTGTGAATGGCTCACGAATCTTCTTAAGAGTATGATAAGTTGATGAAACTTTTTATCTAAATTGTTTTACCGTTATTTAGTTATTTATTTGAAATAAATGGAATATCCACCTATACAATTTGCAGAAGAAATGCAAAGATGATGAAGGGAAGATAATAGACGCTCATGTTAAATCACACCCGCAGCGTACTATTAACGAAATTTGTCCGTTGACTTGTATCGAGTCAAGAATTTCTTCCCTTATAACACGTCATTTATTTTGCTCATACATATTGCTGTTATTCCTTTCTAGGATAAATAAAACATAAAAGGAAAAGGATACGCACGTTGAATTTATTTTATTTTGTAAAATGATCATTTCTTTTGGCCTTTGGTGCCATTTTTTCATTATACTTGTATTAAAGGGTCCCCTAGAATTCTGAAAAGTTTTCACTAAGATTTTTCTTTTATTAAAATTTTTATTCTGTTAAATGTAGAGCTTACCTAACCTCGAAGACGGTCTCTTGAACATCGACTCTCCTACGACGACCAATTGGTTCAAAACCAAGTTTAGAGAGCTTTTTGGAGATGACTCCGATACAGAGGATATGTCAGATTTCACCCCTGCACCTTCAAAGCCTGTAATTTCTATCCCTGAAGCTACAAATGTCTCGGTCAGGGAGGTTGGGTCTTCGGATCCAGAAACGCCTGTTCCTCAGCAGATGGAGGCTGCTGAATTTGAGGAAGCCATTAAAAAGCTTCCTCGTGATTTCCTAAAGAACCACCGCGGGAATAAGCGCCGATATCTGCTACACCTTCCTGACAGAACGAAGGTGAAAATGTATATAAAGTTGAGGCTCTCCGTCTCGGGCTATTAGGGTGGCCTACAAAAAGATAATTTAATTTTCATACTTTTGGTTTATATAGAAGCAAGTTTTTGGGTTTAATTTTGTATTATTTTTTATTTTAATTTTGAATTTTAAGGTTAGGTTTCTTTGGGGGCAAGTTTTTGTTTGGTTTTCTTCCTATATAAGTGGGGAAAATTTCATTAGATTTGAAGTCTTCCTTGGGCAGTGTTTGTGTTAGCATCTCTACAAGAATGGTAAACTGTTTAATTTTTATAATATTTAATTGTTGTTAATTTTTGACATGTCTTGATTTCACACACTTGTATGTAACTTTGTTGAATACAGATAGAATCTGTTTTTCTGATTGGTTCAACAATAAATTTGTTAATGGCATTTACAAGTCAGAATAATTACGACTTGCGTGTCATTTTCAAAGTTGAACATGAAAACATACACCACACTATTTTATTTAACTGATCGTATTCAAATTAGATCGGCTTTCGTAATTGATACGATTTAAATTTGTTAATGGCATTTACAAGTCAAAATAGTTACGGCTTGCGTGTCATTTTCAAAATTAAACATTAAAACATACACAACACTTTTGAATTTAACTGATCGTACACGAATTAGATCGGTTTTCTAGAACTGGTACGATTCAAATTTGTTAATGGCATTTACGATATAGAATTTACATTTCGTTGTGCCTTTGCAAAGTTAAATTCCACATCACATTTCAACAATTTTACAACATACCTGTTTCACAATCATTTAACAATTTTCAGAATTTTCAAGTGACTCGGATCAAGGCATTTTGCTTTAGCAATCCCTAAAAACTATTTACCTGTTTGTTTACGATGAATTTGAGGGCGAGATCTACTGATTTTTTATATTTGAAACTACACATTCAAAGAAGTGGAAATATTAACGTACTTGGAAGTATTGATGAACCAAAAAAATTACAAATAAGATATAAACGAAATTAAAGACATAATGGGAAAAGAGAATAGAGTAAAAATTTTATTAAATCGAAGAGAATTATATGGTATGAGATATAAAGATAAGAGAGAAGTATTACCGAGTGAACCCTATATATAGTAGACCCAGAAGAAGACAGAATAATAGATAGAACGACCAAATAGAAGACATTAATGAAGTAAAAGCAGACCGAAGAAATAAGTAACTAATGGGAAGAAATGGAGAGAAGTAGTTTACCAGGCGAAAACACACCAATGTCTGTGAAGGGAAAACTGAAAAACAATAAGGACTAATCCACCTTGTAAATAGGATAATTGAGTTCTATCTTATTGGAAGAGCTATAATTTTTCATGAAATATATGAGCTCAAAATAATAAGTAATAATAATCCGTTTTAATTCATTTCTTTATCTAATCTAATTGTAAGTTAAGGCGTTTGGACATTACAAAACAGAATTGTCCCGTTTGGTGTATAAAGCATCAAAAGTTGTTTGAACCATATTTTGTAAAAGATGGAATATGTTCAGGAAATATACGGGTAGATGACAGAATTATATCGACAGCATTTGCCTTGCCAGTTTGCAGTCTTTGAAAGTAGGTGCACATGAATCTTAAAGACTGCGTACAGTGTATATGTATAGAGAGTAAACAATGATATATACTGGCTTTGTTCCGCATACACCATAAATCGCGAACAGCTCGGTGCACCGCGCCGGCACACATATACACATTTTAAAAGTCATTACAATAAATACGAAAAAGTGTTATCGGAAATAGATTTTTCTGCCATTATGTCGGCTTAATATAAATTTCCACAACACATTTATTTAGAGATAACATCGGGCGCGTTCTCATCTTCCATGAGTGGATAAAAGTTCTTTGTATTCTTTTTTTGTAAGTTGACAAAAAGTATGTTTCTGTTCTTACTATTTTTTTTTAATACTGAGGAAGAAGTTAAATATCTTGTAACTTTATGTGTTAAGATTTTATCGTAGGCAGACATCTGCATTTATTTTAAATTTTCAAATAAGGAACGAGTTGTTTGGAGTTAAGCAGCTTAGATAACCACTCTCTCATATCTTGGTCAATTATCAACATTCTTCAGTGGCTTTTATTGTTTTAAATTTGTTGGCCAGTATTATAAAATTTTTCATTCAAATTCACTATCTACTTTATTTTTTGTTGTAAGCAGTTAGAGATCTCTACTTTCAAAATTTTTACTGGTTATTCATTTTAGAAAGCTTTTAAAAAGTAGCTTCTCAAATAATTCTTAGACTAACGTAACTATCTTATACATGTACCAACTTCATTATATTTGAAGTAGTACGCAATTTCTACATCTCAAATTTTTGTTGAATACCTACAGAAGTTTTTATGTTAAATAAATTTACGAAACACTTTACTTGGTAAATATTTTATTGTGGCACTGAGATTGTAATTCTAGGCTACGACTGCTACACCTTAAGTTTTTTCAAATGAAAGCATAAGTATTCTATGAGGGATTAAGTGTAACTAAAAGAATGTAAAAAGGAGTCTCCATTGATGGTAAGACATTAACGCAACAAGAAAGGTTTGCATATCTCTGTTCTTCTAACAATTAAGGAGCTTAGAAGGAAAAATCTTCAAATACATTTTGCATTGCCATTGTTAGTTTTTATGAAACATTTATGGATATGTCTAATTATAACAGGTGATAAAAAAATACTAGATTAGCTTAGAAACAATTGATGATAGATTTTGTATTCAGTGATACCCACCCAATGCATCTTTCATTAAAGTTTCTCTGGACTCGCTGCAATAATTAGAAACTTATTTGAAAAAAATACAATCTCAAGTGTTATTGCTCCAAGTGGTATTGCTCCTTTTTATGGACTTCTAAATTTAATTAATTAATTTAAGAATTCATACTGCACAGATGAAACAGAAACATTTTCAAGATTGCGTGGACTATAGTTTCCGATTTCCTACTACGAGTATATTTACATATTTGCATTTAAATAATAATACATTAAATTTAAAAAATGCAGATAGATCTAAAGAAAAAGAGATTATTACATTATAGTGCACTTTTGTTATTACATTTAATTACCCCGCTTAAAAGGACAAGTCAGAAGATAACAGGGTAAAATTCGTATTATAATTATGGCCGCAATTTAATGAAATTCCTCCGAGACTTACGTACAAATCCTCTTAAAGTTTTAAAATTTTATAATAAATATGTTATCTATAATGAAGCAAACGTAAAGCGCTTTAGAATAAAGCACGTAAAGTTGGTATTAAGGCTTATCAGTGGTCGGGACGTTTTCCTCTGTGTTTTGCATTTAAATTATAAAAATTAAATTAGGCACACATCCTGAGTAGTGGAACTGCTTAAAATTCAACATAAATTGGAAGTTTAAATAAATTATGTGTAGTATTGAACACGTACGGACGTGAAAAAACCGAATCCTTAAAGCGTAAAAGCATATCCAACACTAAATTATAAACCGTGCTCATACAAACAATTTAATTACAAGGTTGTTAAAATCAGCTAGCAAAAAGTTCACCGACCTTGATGGTGTGTGGCTCTGCGAGTGTATACCTGAACAAATAGAGAAGAATAAACATTCCTATTTACTTTGCATAATTGATTATATTCCAGATACTTATCAGTTATTGATTATTTATTGTTTGACATACCTTACACTGCTGAATCGGTTTAGTGAAATTTACTCTGCTTATCGCTAGTTTAAACAAATTGAAAAAACCTCACCAATGAAGATTAATTACAAAAAATATGTACCTGTATATGTATTAAGTATATGTATACCTGTTTTATTTCTCATGTTTAGTAAGTATCAGAAAGTATAAACCATTTATGAAACGTTTAAATTATTGAAAAAACAGGTTATTGAAAGAATTGCCCATTTTGCTAATTCTTATAATGACTTGTAAAGTCAAATTTCACTAATTTTCTTGCATTCTATAGAAACTGCAAAACATTTAAATTGAATGAAACGTGTTAAGTAAACTTATATCGCACTAACTCGACAGCAAAAAATGCGATTATCACTTATTTATTACATAAAAATGATTCCTGGTATTTTTGTAAACCCTTTTGAAGTAGGCCTTATCGTTTCCTTGAAAAATAATTTCAATGACAACTAAATGAAATATTCTATGACTATCTATTAGACATGAATACATATTAAACAAACTATCATCAACGTTTTTAATAAACCAAAGAAACACTATGTAACATAAAATCTTATTTCTTTGCGTAAATCTCAGATTAATTGTTCTTTCGACTTTCTGAGACTCTGCGCAATGTTTTCGATATCGCCACTTACAATCTCCGAGCACAAGTAAATTGGTTTCCGTCTCACCTTGAGGCAAGGATAATATATCAAAACTCAGATTGTGCAGGATCAACGAAGACAAGAAGCCACCTAGAAACCTCAAGTAAAGATTACTAATCAATCAGGAGTGACGGAAACTACCGAGAGATGCGCGCAGTGGAAAATAAAATTTGTTTATTTCTGAAAGCACGTCGGACGACGTTTCAGCGGAACGAGACATGGCAGGAAAAAGTGTTGTTTCCTGCTCAGGAAAGATCGAAAACCAAATTAGGATATGAGATTAAAACTACGTGGATCTCAAAACAAATTGAACATTTTGCAATACATAACTGAAACAGAATATAAACACTCAATTCAGAATGATAGTTAACCATATTTTTAATAAAATTAGGTTCGCTTCCCACCCAACTTAGGGTTTCCGAATTAGGCCCAATACACATTCCATTTTTGCAAATTATAGAACTGAAGTTTGAACAATGGATTGTGCTTATGCCTACAGGTAACTAAGACCAGCGCAACTATTGAAACAAGTATGAATAAAGCGTAATAAAATGTTATTTTGGAACAGATTTTTTTTATTTCACTGAAAATGTTCTGAAGAAACTAAAGCCCACTTGTGAAGTCATGGTTTGATTTAACTCTGGCTTTATTATATTCATTCATAATACTCACAGATTTTATTAGTGCGGGAATTTGATTTGACTTATTTATTTACTTATCATACTTACATAACTTTCACTCAACTGGCCAGACAAGAAACGAAATCGCTTTATGTCTACTTATTTCAGCTCATGTCTACAATAGATCCTTTTTTAGTTAATTTGAGTTAGAATCTCAATATTTATATGTAGGAATAATCAGAGTGTAACCGTTTAAGATTCACTTATTAATACTGTAAGTTCTTCAACATATAAGAGAATTAATTCTGCAAATATCAATGGTTTAGCGTCTAACTCAAAAATAAAAAACTAACCTACCAAAAGAGCGCATAGTTTTCACCTCTGCTCGTTCGTGAGATATACATACGTACATAATGTTTGCGGTTTTTATAAACACATCGCAAAACAATAAAACTCCCACTGTGATTGCCCTCGCTTATGGACGATAACGGAAAGACTTCTAAATATCCACTTACGCTGATTACTGATTACAGTCCCTATACATTTTATATTAAATATATATTTTTTTAATTAAAAAATAAGAAAGTTAAAGGGGGTGGAAATTCTCGTGTTGGCACCCTGTACCATACTCTACACTAGGTATGGCAAAAATATAAATGTACCGATATAATAATCATACGATATATCGATAGCTTTATATCGATACAAGCGATATATAAATACATGTATCGATATTTTTATATCGATGTATTTCATAAAATATCGATATATTAAATTTATCGATATATCGTTGCCACCCCTACTCTATACTTCACTCTGTGTCATCTCCCATATGAACAACCGGAAAATAAGCAATCAATGCCTTAACATCCCTTCCCCGTAGCAAAGCAAGGAAACGGGGAACCTCACAAAACTAACATACCTCACAATTCTACTTCAACTAGATTAATAAAGCATCGTGGTTTTAGCATAAACTGTTTTAATTCCACCCTTAACGCTGCTTCTAATGTTTTTTCACTTTGCTCAAATGTTTGCTTAAATGGAAGAAACCGCGTTCTAGAAATGTGGATTGTGTGGATGGCTATTCAAGAGGATGCAGGTAACAATCTTAGATTTGTTCCAGGTTTTGAATAGTTCGAAACCGTCAAAAACATGCATTCATCAAAGTTGTGCACTTGATGACGATATTGAAAAATTGTTGTTTGTAAGTCTGCTGGATTGCAATGGGGCCCCCGTGTAAATTCTGTATAGTTATTTCGACCCTATTTGGGGCATCATCAGCAGAACAGTAGCTCGAGAACTCCATTGCAAGCCCGACGACCAACAAGACATACGCACGGTTAGCGCGTTAGGCGTTATTGAAATCGATCATTACTTTGGTGGGCAACTGGTTTTGACGGTTCCGAACTATTCAGAAACTACTAATGGAACAAACCTATTGTCTTATTTATAACAAAAGTTTTGAAATCCCCAGTACATTTAATTAAATATTAAGTTATCCGAACTTTAACATGAATTTAAAATTAATCATTGTTTGATTGTTTCTATTTGTTTTCTTTCTCTATGCGCTTTTATGAATTCTGAATAAATTGGTCACGGTTAACTCAGCGTGGTGGCTCTGGTTGACATTTTTAAAACTGATGCCATAATTGATCCGCCGATTTGCTTTATTGATTGGCCGGATGTTAAAAACGGAAATTAAAAGAGCGGCACAACGCTTCGTAATGAATCAGGAATTTTTCAGAATTATCGACTTATATTTTGTTATTTGCGGTGATTTATACCGCTCCCTATTCAATGAACTGCTAATTAAACCGCATGTCCTTAATGGAATAATTTGATCACCAATCATCACAAGTGAAGGCTAAGGTAACAATTTTACGTAATGACTTGATATTTTAATAACACGGCGTAAAATTAATGGAATACCTTCGCGGACGCTATTGCCATTTAAGTTATGAATCTTATTACAAGGATTATGAAGCATATAATTTGCGTTACGCGGCCGCATTTATTATTTTTGTTCGGTCCGATTCTGTATCAGCGAGCTGAGAACGAAAAAAGAATTCGACGATAAACGAGTAGATAATAACATCAGGGCTGAGTATGAAAAGGTCACTTAAACAAACGTGTTTATTGATGTCATCGGCCGAAAGACGATACAGGAATTACCAGTGCAAATTGCGAATAATCGGAAAAGTTTTAATGGGGAATTTTTCTGTTCGGCATTAAAAAGAAATATCAGGCATTTATTAAATTAAATGAATGCCTACTTCACGGTGAGTAAATAATTAAAAACTTGTCATTATCCCAAGCACATTTATATAGTTTGCTTCAGTGGAGCGAGACGTTTCGGTTTGTGATGCTGAGTGTACCCTTAGGAAACACATATAAATTCCCCCTTCCCCCTAGTTTAAGTATACGCTTGGACTGTCTTGAAAAGATGAGAATCGCACTGCGAATTTCAGTTCCTTAAGATTATAACGCCGTCTCCGTTGCGCACATCCGCCCGTTTATATCTTCTTTCAGTTGCGCACATTGCGCACTCAAACCGAGACAGCATTATTGGTATATGAAAACAGAAAGCGAGAAAGATTAAAGCCGTAGTCCACGTGGACTTGACACCTGAATGTCATCTGGTTACGACCAATAGCAACCGACAACGACGCCCATTTACTTAAAGGATAAAGAGCGACACTTCGCATTAGAGCGATAAGGAAGATCGACCGATGTCTCCGTTGCGCTAATGGCGCAAATATCGCCGTGTCCTTCTTCGTGAAGTAGCTACTATAATAGCGCCGGTTTAATGTATACGTAGGTATACAGAGTACCGGAGACCTAACCTTACCTCACTACTTACATACGCCAGCATGTGTAAGGTACAGTGTCAACACACATGTACGAGGCATGTGTGAATGTACATTCACCGGCGCAAAGTCGACTTGCCACGCCATAGCCCGATCATTTTGCTTGCTGACTGTATAAAGGTTAATTATGGTACAGCAGGTATTTTAAAAGTACTCGGCGAATTTAAGTGCTCGATGTGGACGAATGCTCAAGGCGTTTCAGTCCATTCGGAACGCACTAAAAGGTGTAAGGCGGTTCGCTTAAATGACGCGACGTTTAATTTTAATTGATATTTGCGCCGAATTGAAGTGTCAGGATTAATAAATTTATAAAACTCCGGATTAAGCGCGTTTAGCCGATAATTCCGTCTTCTTTTGGTATTTGCGCCTCGCGATCTCAATGGCATTTCAATGATCGTGATTTGCGCAAACAATTGCGAAAACAAATTAAATATTGATCGTTGAACTCACACCTTGAGATTTTTCACGAATTACATTATTTTGTAATTGTTTAACTGTTGCGAAAACAAGGAAGCAGACGTGAAGGATACTTTTACTTCAGGGAAAAAACAAAACTCTAATAATTCGAACGCAGTCTAACAGTTTTTAGCAAATACGCCGGTAATTTACTGGTTTTAATTAAAATCAATTAAATTTCAAATGAAAGGAAAATTTTTAGTTTTTGCTAAAAGAAAGAATGAAAATAGAATCGAAAATTAATCGCAATGCCGACTGCGTAAAAGGAATAACATGGGGTGCTGGATAATTGAAAGTAACCGTTTAACTACGTTTCGTTCTTGTTGAACAGTATAATGAAGTGCAAGATGGTCGCAGTTTGAAGATAAAAAAACATAACAATGCGAATTTGATATCTCGGACTTTGTTCTAATTCTTAGCTTCAAGTTGCAAACATACTCTCTTGATGTCATCCAACAAGACCGAAACGTAGGCAAGTAACTGCTTTCCACTAATCAAAATGCCATGGTTATTGAGTTATGTAATTATCTGACTTGATTCGAATTTTGAAATATTTTTCCGTTGAAGATTTTCAGTTGATAAATAATATTTAAGCGAGATTGCTTGATTCAAGTAAGATTTCTTCTTTATTTCATGAATTGTATAATCTTCAAGCTCTGCCACTTTGATTACGTAAAAACATTCATAGTTGCATTGTTTGATTTGCGTACATTTCTTCCAATTTATCCAATTTCACAATTTCGTTCATTTTAGGAATTTTTGCCTACATTTATTAGGAAATGCTGATATGCTGTTCTTGTTCCAACATTAATCAACGAGCGATCAAATATGTACACACAATCAACTGTGTAGATAACCCAATTAACAGGATTGTATGTTGCACTTGGTTTCCGACATATTTAATCAAGTCTTCACATTCAAACAGTTTTCAATGAGTAATTTAAGAAAAGTTAAAAGTGAAAGATTAAAAAATGTAATTTCGTTTTCAATAAATATTTTAAATGTATGGAAAACAAATTTAATGTGTTTGCAGTTACAAATTTGTTTTGTACTTCTCCGAACAGCAAATCGATGTTTCTTTGTAGATTAAGTAATAAATAAAATTTGCAAGGAAAATCAGGAGGAAAAAGTGATATATCTATTTTTAATTTTATAATAAACTGCAGCTTTTTATGGAATAGATATTTCTAACTGAATACCAAGTCAAAATTGACAGAAATGGTTACAAATTTACAACAAATATTGTAGGTGAATTGAAGTCGAAAATGATAACATTTCAAAACAGTTCATTGAACCTATATAATCAAGTTACTTTTTCAGTTTCCGTTGACAACCTTGTTTATTTTGACAACATGTTTATATTTTTCACTTCTGACGAAGTTGTCGAACGACTGCGAAACGTTAAGTGTTTGTGCGCCATTTAGTGTCCGTTTAAAAGAGTTTGTGATACATATATAATTATGATAATTTTTGGCCTTCGTTTATGGAATTAAATTTTAAAAATATGTATTTCAATTGGATTCTATTGACTAAACCGACCTTCAAGTTTTCGTTAAATAGAAGAAATAATGTTGCCTTTTTCTGTTGGAAATTGTATTACATATCAGTAAGCTTTTATCTTCTTATGTCTCTGAATCTTTGTTCCTCTACTTCAGTCTTTCTCAAAGTGGGCGATAACGCCCCCTTGTGGGCGCTAGAGGCCTACAGGGGGGCGGTAAAGGGTACAGAGAAACAAGATAAAACTCATATATGGCAGGCTATAATTAAACTAAAGTTATTAAACTAATGATTGCGATTGTGATTTTTAAGATGTGGTAAAGTTAAAAATTTTAGGGGGCGCTAGAAAATAATTGATTCTCAAAGTGGGCGGTAGACGAAAGAAGTTTGAGAACCTATGCTCTACTTGGTTTGCGCTGTTTACATCATTAATTTGTTCCTACAGGCAAGGTGAATAAACAACTACATTCAAGAGATATAGAAGAATAATTATTATTTTATGATGAAATTGTTTAGTAGTCTTGCACGTTTTCGTTTTATGAGTAAATATTGAAGGGATCTGAGTTATTCAAATATGTGGTAAATTTATCTGTAAATTTATATCATAAAAATATTTTATTGATAATCATTAAAAGCATTAATGGGAAAACGGTAATATTTGTTTAACTACTTCGGGGGTGTAACAGAAAGCGCAATAATCGTAAAGTAATAATCACGCAGGTGATTATCCTATGCGTTTACTTGACTTCGGTAATTGTTCTGTTTTGTAAAATGAATTTTAATATTTTGCCAATTATCTATTTATTTTCAGAAAAATATACTTATTATATGTAATTAGAATTGGTCTCCTTGATCTTTAAATCAAAATTCTCCTCAAAATAAAAAAAGTTTTCATAACTTAGCGTATGAAAGTTCAGCAACCTCTTAAAACATTCCAGGCATGATGGAAATTTTAAATGAGAAGATTCAATAATGCATTAATAAATAACAATAATTTCCGTTGCAGCTGTATAAGAAAATTACATAAATATTAAATTTAATTAAACAGTTCTGATTGGTTAATAAATTCCGATCGGAAAAGAAAGTTCCCCGGCAGACGTAAATCAAATTATTTCGGGTTTTAAAGTGAAAAATGTTATTGCTTCGATGGATGTCGGCCGGAATTTGATTTAAAAATCCGTAAGTAGTAAATTCGTGATTAGTAATCCGTTCATGCTCGGCAAGAGACGAACTCGAGATCTCCTTTCCACGTCGTGTTTCTCTTTTTTCCGCCGAAGGTGGTTCGACGTTTTAAATCTTCGAAATTAATTTTGCATTCGCCGAGAACGACTCGAAAATATCAGATGAATATTGATGGATAAAGCGATTACGTGATAGCTTCGCTAGGAACTTTTTCTTGCGAAGACGTTTCGTTCTGGGATCGTTGAATTTTGTAGAGCAGTCGGTTTATAAAATAACAAGCGAAAGGAGACGTGTTTGTGCTTCGATTCGAAAATAATTCATGTCGTCTAATATCAACAGAGCAACCTTTCGATACATACATATGTACTCTTCGCCGATATGTAATCATGGAACTAGTTTATATTAAAACGAACAAAGATTGTGGTGCAAGTTTTTTTTGTAAGTCTAATTATCGATCCATGTTCTCGGCAAGCAACCGTAATTGTTTTGTATAATTTATAGTAGCAGATAATTTCTCTTTATAAGCTTATTGCTTTCATAATCTATTCATGCCGCCGTATTTTATAAGCCGCAGTTATTAAGGTACTTAATTTTATTCATTAATAAAAGTATATTTATATTAAAACTTACGACGTGTATAAAAGATATTTAACATTTTATTTATTTAACGTCCTCCTTAGAATAATTTACTTCCCGGACTCTTTATTTCACTGTCAATATTTTGTAACGCTTCCCTCGTTCTTCAAGTCGTTACGACACATTTAATTAAAGGTAATTACAAGACAAAATTACTCACCAAAAGCAGATGCTAAATGTAAACATCGTTGCTCAAGATTCATTATGAGCGTTAAACAAGCAACTGAGAAGACTGAGTTACATCTGTAATACATTTAAAACGAGTTCAACGAAAGGTAACACTTTATAAAAATTATTCATTCACGTAAATCAAGTTTTAAAATAAGACAGGATTTGTTTAATTTAATTTTTTTAAGATTTTGTTTCTAATGGAGTCTTCTGAATTAGTAGCTGTAACTAGAAAATATTAAAACTGTAATGTACTGTAAAATCAATGTATATCTGCAGTTGTAGTATTAAACATTTCATTGTATATCATGCCAGCGTTTTCAGAATCTGTAAAGTCTGGTTCCAGAAGAAACTAGCAACAACAACATGAACAGTAAAACGTCGAAGAATTTTGTACTCTACTTCTTTGTATAAAACCTGTAAAGATAGTACAGGCATCGCGTTTTATACATTACACTACACATTAACAGTTAGAATATTTTACAGTTCTCTATTTGCTACATCAGAAAAATAGTTCATGATTCGCGATCACTAAGGTTTTTATAAACTGATCTCCCCGTTTAGAATCTTTCAAGAACCAACTAAACCCTACGAGGCGAAGTTTACTGGACGCAAGGCAACATTCCTCCATTCCATTTGCTTACGGCCTACTCACCATGATGAATGCTTTTCTGTAAAAGCCAGACATATAGAAGTCGTAATAAGAATCTCTTTTAGGATGGCCTTGAGTTATCTTTAGACAAGGAAGAAATTTGTAGCAACAAATTTAGAAT
This sequence comes from Dorcus hopei, assembly GCA_033060865.1. NCBI lineage: Eukaryota > Metazoa > Arthropoda > Insecta > Coleoptera > Lucanidae > Dorcus > Dorcus hopei. The sequence goes on from CM065425.1 coordinate 24,579,726, forward strand.
TAAAACAGAAATCAAGAGAAGCGACTCGAATTTAACAAAGAAAATCTTCACCCGCCATACTTCATAGTTCAGGTGGGAAATACCATGTAAAGTATTATGAAAAGAAGAAAGACACAGATTCAAAACATACCAGTTCTCGTCTTATTTAATCATTGACATATGGATCTAAAGACCTCTGTCTTCTCACAGTTGCTCATTTTTAGTCAGACGATCTGTTATTAAACACTCAGAGGAAGACTTGATCGAAGTTCTCGTTCTATTTAGGTTTTCTTGTTCTAATCAAAGAAGATTATCTGTTAGTCGAGTGGCCTGAATTCTAACCCAAAATGATATCATAAAGAAAGCATTTCCAAAGTATGTTCTCTACCCATTGACGATTCTTATTAGATACGCGAAGAAGCAAGTCATTCAATTCCTATTGTGTCATTGACATCTAGTATTGAAGGCCTTAGTCTTCTTACATTTCTTCAGTTTTCTGGTAGGATGGTTACTCACTACAATACGTTCAAGTGTTGAGCTGCCAAATTTGGAGGTGAAACATATATTTTTAAAATACCAGGAACGCTTGTAACAGGCTTCTCTTGTTCTAATTAAAGAAAATCAAGCTACAACTTACGCGAGAATAGCCCCAATTTGGATCAAATATGAAAATATTCCTGAAGTTATGTTGTATACCCTTGGAACTTTCTACCAAAGACTCAAAGGCACTTTTATTTTCCGTTTTAGTATTTTACCACTGACATCTAGTTTTGAGGACCTCTGATCTGCTTATTTCTTGGAGGGACGATTTCTCACCTATAACATCAGAGTATTTAGTCGCATTTCCCATAAATCCACCATCTGCATACCAACACATTCAAATCTTGAAGCATCACTTTTAGAACCGATGGAACAAACAACACATTTCCGAATTTCAAGAACGTCAGAAATGAAAATAGTTTTCCAATTAGCTGCAACAGAGTTCTAATTAAATAAGGTAATGCGATAGAAGCTGGATTGACAGTGAGAAAGAAGAACATTTAACGGAGAATGACAAAAATAAAGCAATTTGTGTGAACTGAAAAATTAGTTTTGAAACAATATTACCAAAATTGTATTGATTTTCAATGTTATGTTAATCAGTGCAGAAATGAAGCACCTATTCTGATTAAGGTCAAAGTCCATAAGGACGAGATAAATTGCAGTTCAAAGGAATCGCGAATCCAGTGTAAAAATGGTGGCGTACTAAATAATCGATAAATCCAGACTAATTCAGAGCTTATTGCAGCACCCTGTTCCCTAACCCTCGCCATAACGTGCGGCATTTATAGCGAGCTTTATAACATCTCGTACATCTTGAGCCTGATGCATTTTTCGCTCCTCAAATTTCTTTCTTGAGCTTCGCGTCGCTTCATCGCGTCGAATGACCGGATAATTACAACTTGAACGAAAGCTAAAATAAGACCACCGTAGAGTTTTTTTATTGGCGGCATTAAAATATTAATAGCTGACTGTAAGGAACTGTTAAATATAATACACACGGCGGTAGGGTCTCACTATGAAGTGGGTCCTGTTAGATAATAAAGCATTGTTGGTCAGTCCGTTGTTACGTTAATTACTTGCTGTGTTATTTTAATAGACGCAACTAGTCCAGCTTGATACACAATAAACTCCTATTGAAAGTTTCAAAATGTTAAATATAGAACTCTTTCACCATCGCCTAAAAATACAACATTAAATGCTTGAATTGAACTCTTAAGTATTGATTAATAACCTCTTCCTATAATGAGGCCATATATGAATAGAATTACACAGCAAAGTTTGGCGTGTTTGAAAGGTGAAAGACTAAACAAATTTCAAAATGATTATGTTCAATTTAAATATAATCAAACTATCAATGCACAGGACACAAGTATTCAATTAGGTATTAAATATTACATTGTCTACTGTGAATCACCATGATTTATTAAAAACTGAATTGAAAGATCATGTAAATGAGAATAAACTAAATAAACTAAAATAATTTAGTTTTGCGGTGCCCCTGTACCAGGATGTAGCGCTCTAAAATGCGTTGGTCCAAAGATTTATTCTATAGTTGTCGAGATAAAGAAAAAACAATCATCACGTATAGGTACATATCTCCCAATCTGTGTCTTTACACAAAAGATAACATAGACGATTAAATCCTTTCTAATTACCTGTTTCTGTTTTTAGTTTTTACTTATCCACAATCTAATTACTCAAAAAGTAGCTTTAATAGATGTATTGGATTAAAATTTTGTTTACTGAGTTATTTCGTTTTTAATTAATGTAATTAATCGATTAATAATTGTTAAAATAGGATTTGACGATCATCACAGTTTATTTTTTTATTGTGAACATATCCTTTTACATAACATTTTGCAAGAAATCCAAAATTTGAAGAGAGACGTTCTGATATTAGCATTTTTTTTCTACCAATATAAGTTTAAGATCACAGTTTCCTAAAAAATATTAAATTCAAATATTTTCGGTTTATATTTTTAAAATTCTGTTGAACATATTTTAACATACCTACGACTTCTTTTATTTTTAAAATCGAGAGGAAAACAGGTAAACCTCTTACATCGTATGAAAAGGCACTCAAGAGTTCATAATTTTCCCTACAGTATATGCAACTTCATCAACAATGAAGTATTACAGTATCCTCCATATACATCATATACTATATTTACACAGATCATATAGTTCTTAAGTATTTAAGCCCGGTATTGTTTCAAAGTGGAATCAAGACTGAAGGCTATAGTTTAAAACAATGATGCAAACTTAAAGAAGATTCTGATCCGAAGAAAGTTGGCATCTTAACATTTCACTATCAAATAATTAACACGTTCCGCCGTTACTTTGTGATATTCCATTATAACAAAAACAATACACAGATAATTACTTTGTTAATATCACATTTATTTGTCACACAGTGACTGCAGTTTCAACATTACAATGTCATTTTCAAACTGATCATTTAAACTGAAACCTAGTCTATATATACACCAAGAAAACTAAATTCTAAACTATTGACAATAACTACGTAACATCTGGAGGGATTTTTTAATTACAAGCTTCGAAGAAGGTTGAATACGATAAGTCAGTTTGGTCGTTCAATAAAATTTCTTCGGAATTACTCGCCGCTTTACAATTTCTAAGTGACTCCAGTAGGCTTAATTTAAGGCTTTTTTTGCGTAATGTAAAATTTGTGTATTGTCTGAAGTGAAAAGAATGTTTTCTGCAATTAAATAGTTGGCAAAATTTGAATCGGTTTTTGTAGATTGAAAGACCGAATGTGTTCTTGAATGCGTGTGGCAAAATTTCTCCCAGTCTGACCTATGTAGACGCCTTTACAATCATTACATTTAAGTTTATATACGCCAGATTTTTTAAATTTGTCTATTTTATCTTTAGTGTTAAAAACCAAATTTGAGATTTTATTATAGGGTTTATATGCAAGCAATATATTTTGATTTTTGCTAATTATTCTGCCGATTGTTCGGATATTTTACCAAAATATGTAAGTGAAATGTACTGTTTGTTGTTACTCAAATTTACCTTGGGATATATAGTATTTAGTGTTTGTTTTTCTAGTTTATTTTTTAGAATTTTGTCAATAATGTTGCTGTTGTATCCATTATTAATAGCTATTTGTTTTATGGTTGTTATTTCTTTTTTAAGATTATCTTGTGAAAGTGGAAGATGAATGGCTCTGTGGATCATAGAATTAAATGCTGAAAGTTTTTGTTTGTGTGGGTGCGAAGAATCTGCAGGAATTACTGAATCTGTGTATGTGGGTTTTCGGAAAATATCAAATGTTAAATTATTGCTGTTTTTGGTTATAGTTACGTCCAAAAAGTTTAAATTATTATCCTCCTCTGTTTCGACTGTGAATTTAATATTAGGGTGTACTGAGTTAATATAATTTAAAAATGTTAGTAAATAACAATTTTTACCACAAAAACATGCTATTATATCGACCACATATCGATACCAGAAATGTATATGCTTTTTACTTAAATCGGATGACAGGATTGTTTGTGAACCCATTGCTAAACCTTCTTTTTGTATATAAAATTTATTTGAAAACATGAAATATTTTTTATTAATAATTAAATTTGTTAATTCTAAAATTTCACTTGAGATTAACGGATTTATTCTTTTTCTACCATGATATTTTCATTAAATCTAAGCAGTCTTTAGCGGGTATGTTGGAGAACATGTTGGACACATCGAATGATACTATTTTTGCATTATTTGGTATTTTTCTTTCTCAGTTTCTTAACTAGTTGAATAGAATTTTGAATAGATGTGGGGTCCGAGAAATTCGTTTGATGTTTAAAATATTATTTATTTTTCGGCTAATTTTTTAACTGGACAATTTAAAAATGATACTACGGTCTGATAGGGGCCTCGTTTTTTATGAATTTTTGATTAAACCATATAATCGCGGCGGTTGAGGATTCATTTGTGTTAATACACTTTTCTTTATCTGATAAAATACTATTGCAATCTTTAGTGTTTGTTTAACTTGTGTTTTGTATTTGTTCGTGGGGTCTGTTTTTAATTCTTCTATGTTATCATTGTTAATAAATTCCAATACTTTCTTTTTATATTCTGCCTTTGGTATAATTACTATTGTGTTCCCCTTGTCTGCTTTAGTTACTGTTAAGTTGTTATCTTTAATCTTTTTGTTGATACTTTTAATTATGTGTGTGTCAGTAGGTTTTTCTAAATTATTATTTTTAATAGTATTTACAATTTTTTCTTTACTTAAATTACTGATTACCAAATTTCTTAATGCTACTTCTGATTCTACAGCTAACAGTTTTTATAGTTTTACAAACGGGTTGAGGGAGTATTTGGACCTTTTCTAATAAACTTAGTTCTTTATCTGTGAAAATTACATCTGAGGGTTACTAACTCTAGGATGGAAATTTTGGAATTATTTTATCACGATTGCAGTTGGATGTTTTGAGATTTTTAGCTAAATTATTCAGTTTTTAGTTTGGATTAAATATTTCTTATGTACTATTTCACTGATTTTTTTGCTAATGTTATCATCTAATATATCAAATTCTACATTATGTAAATTATATGACAGTTCTACGTGCAATACCTTGATATAGATCAATAAGGTATCTCTTCTGTGGAACCAAAATTTGGATTCTTCTTTTAACCAGATTTTCTTGGACAATTCTATAGTTTTTTCTTGAAGCTTGAGAATTTGTGTTTGTTTTTTAGAATCACGAATCTTGGCGTTAGATTTCTTCTGATGCATTCTTGGTTGAACCAGATGTTCTGGACTGCTATTCTATGTTTCAGTTTTAATTTAAAGTAGAGTTTGGCTTGGTCTGCTGTACTAGCTTGTTTCAAATAATTAACACGTTCCGCCGTTACTTTGTGATATTCCATTATAACAAAAACAATACACAGATAATTACTTTGTTAATATCACATTTATTTGTCAAAGTGTGTCTGCAGTTTCAACATTACTATGTCATTTTCAAACTGATCATTTAAACTGAAACCTAGTCTATATACACCGAGAAAACTAAGTTCTAAACTATTGACAATAACTGCGTAACATCTGGAGGGATTTTTTTAATTACAAGCTTCGAAGAAGGTTGAATACTCTGGGTCAGTTTGGTCGTTCAATAAAATTTCTTCGGAATTACTCGCCGCTTTACGAATTTCTAGTGATTCCAGTAGGCTTAATTTAAGGCTTTTTTCTTGCGTAATGTAAAATTTGTGTATTGTCTGAAGTGAAAGAATGTTTTTCTGCGATTAAATGGTTGGCAAAATTTGAGTCGCTTTTTTGTAGATTAAAAGACCGAATGTGTTCTTGAATGCGTGTGGCAAAATTTCTCCCAGTCTGACCTATGTAGACGCCTTTACAATCATTACATTTAAGTTTATATACATGAATTTTTTAAATTTGTCTATTTTATCTTTAGTGTTAAAAACCAAATTTGAGATTTTATTATAGGGTTTATATGTAATATATTTTGATTTTGCTAATTATTCTGCCGATTTTTCGGATATTTTACCAAAATATGTAAGTGAAATGTACTGTTTGTTGTTACTCAAATTTACCTTGGGATATATATTATTAAGTTTTTGTTTGTCTAGTTTATTTTTAGAATTTTGTCAATAATGTTGTTGCTGTTGTATCCATTATTAATAGCTATTTGTTTTATGGTTGTTATTTCTTTTTAAGATTATCTTGTGAAAGTGGAAGATGAATGGCTCTAATGGATCATAGTATTATTTGCTGTAAGTTTTTGTTTGTGTGGGTGCGAAGAATCTGCAGGAATTACTGAATCTGTGTATGTGGGTTTTCGGAAAATATCAAATGTTAAATTATTGCTGTTTTGGTTATAGTTACGTCCAAAAAGTTTAAATTATTATCCTCCTCTGTTTCGACTGTGAATTTAATATTAGGGTTGTACTGAGTTAATATAATTTAAAAGGTTTGTAACTGCCTAGTTGTACCACTAAAACATGCTATTATATCGTCCACATATCGATACCAGAAATGTATGCTTTTTACTTAAATCGGATGACAGGATTGTTTGTGTAATATAATTCATAAAAATTTCAGCCAGTAACGGGCTTAACGGTGAACCCATTGCTAAACCTTCTTTTTGTATATAAAATTTATTTGAAAACATGAAATAATTTTGATTAATAATTAAATTTGTTAATTCTAAAATTTCATGAGATTAACGGATTTATTCTTTTTCTACCATGATATTTTCATTAAATCTAAGCAGTCTTTAGCGGGTATGTTGGAGAACATGTTGGACACATCGAATGATACTATTTTGCATTATTTGGTATTTTTCTTTCTCCAGTTTCTTAACTAGTTGAATAAATTTTGAATAGATGTGGGGTCCGAGAAATTCGTTTGATGTTTAAAATATTATTTATTTTTCGGCTAATTTTTTAACTGGACAATTTAAAAATGATACTACGGGTCTGATAGGGGCCTCGTTTTTATGAATTTTGATTAAACCATATAATCGCGGCGGTTGAGGATTCATTTGTGTTAGCCAACGCTTTTCTTTATCTGATAAAATACTATTGCAATCTTTGAGTGTTTGTTTAACTTGTGTTTGGTATTTGTTCGTAGGGTCTGTTTTTAATTCTTCTATGTTATCATTGTTAATAAATTCTAATACTTTCTTTTTATATTCTGCCTTTGGTATAATTACTATTGTGTTCCCCTTGTCTGCTTTAGTTACTGTTAAGTTGTTATCTTTAATCTTTTTGTTGATACTTTTAATTATGTGTGTGTCAGTAGGTTTTTCTAAATTTTTATTTTTAATAGTATTTACAATTTTTTCTTTACTTAAATTACTGATTACCAAATTTCTTAATGCTACTTCTGATTCTACAGCTAACAGTTTTTTATAGTTTTTACAAACGGGTTGAGGGGAGTATTTAGGACCTTTTTCTAATAAACTTAGTTCTTTATCTGTGAAAATTACATCTGAGAGGTTACTAACTCTAGGATGGAAATTTTTGGAATTATTTTTATCACGATTGCAGTTGGATGTTTGAGATTTTTTAGCTAAATTATTCAGTTTTTTAGTTTGGATTAAATATTTCTTATGTACTATTTCACTGATTTTTTGCCTAATGTTATCATCTAATATATCAAATTCTACATTATGTAAATTATATGACAGTTCTGCGTGCAATACCTTGATATAGATCAGCAAGGTATCTCTTCTGTGGAACCAAAATTTGGATTCTTCTTTTAACCAGATTTTCTTGGACAATTCTATAGTTTTTCTTGAAGCTTGAGAATTTGTGTTTGTTTTTAGATTCACGAATCTTGGCGTTAGATTTCTTCTGATGCATTCTTGGTTGAACCAGATGTTCTGGACTGCTATTCTATGTTTCAGTTTTAATTTAAAGTAGAGTTTGGCTTGGTCTGCTGTACTAGCTTGTTTCAAATAATTAACACGTTCCGCCGTTACTTTGTGATATTCCATTATAACAAAAACAATACACAGATAATTACTTTGTTAATATCACATTTATTTGTCACACAGTGACTGCAGTTTCAACATTACAATGTCATTTTCAAACTGATCATTTAAACTGAAACCTAGTCTATATATACACCAAGAAAACTAAATTCTAAACTATTGACAATAACTACGTAACATCTGGAGGGATTTTTTAATTACAAGCTTCGAAGAAGGTTGAATACATTAGGTCAGTTTGGTCGTTCAATAAAATTTCTTCGGAATTACTCGCCGCTTTACGAATTTCTAGTGACTCCAGTAGGCAGCAATAATAAGACAGCAATAATTTAACATTTGATATTTTCCGAAAACCCACATACACAGATTCAGTAATTCCTGCAGATTCTTCGCACCCACACAAACAAAAACTTTCAGCATTTAATTCTATGATCCACAGAGCCATTCATCTTCCACTTTCACAAGATAATCTTAAAAAAGAAATAACAACCATAAAACAAATAGCTATTAATAATGGATACAACAGCAACATTATTGACAAAATTCTAAAAATAAACTAGAAAAACAAACACTAAATACTATATATCCCAAGGTAAATTTGAGTAACAACAAACAGTACATTTCACTTACATATTTTGGTAAAATATCCGAAAAAATCGGCAGAATAATTAGCAAAAATCAAAATATATTGCTTGCATATAAACCCTATAATAAAATCTCAAATTTGGTTTTTAACACTAAAGATAAAATAGACAAATTTAAAAATCTGGCGTATATAAACTTAAATGTAATGATTGTAAAGGCGTCTACATAGGTCAGACTGGAGAAATTTTTGCCACACGCATTCAAGAACACATTCGGTCTTTCAATCTACAAAAACCGATTCAAATTTTGCCAACCATTTAATTGCAGAAAAACATTCTTTCACTTCAGACAATACACAAATTTACATTACGAAAAAAAGCCTTAAAATTAAGCCTACTGGAGTCACTAGAAATTCGTAAAGCGGCGAGTAATTCCGAAGAAATTTTATTGAACGACCAAACTGACCTAATGTATTCAACCTTCTTCGAAGCTTGTAATTAAAAAATCCCTCCAGATGTTACGTAGTTATTGTCAATAGTTTAGAATTTAGTTTTCTTGGTGTATATATAGACTAGGTTTCAGTTTAAATGATCAGTTTGAAAATGACATTGTAATGTTGAAACTGCAGTCACTGTGTGACAAATAAATGTGATATTAACAAAGTAATTATCTGTGTATTGTTTTTGTTATTTCACTATCAGTTGATAGCTTTCTTCGTTAAGAATAGTGAGGCGTTGAGCGCTAGTAAGACTTTTAAAATGTTCCTAGATATCAACCCATAGCGAAACATTGAACGTTTGTGCGATTTTCAAAGTGTTTGTTACATAAACTGCAAACGTTAACATACTCGCTAAGCCACGTCGAGTTAAAGAAAGTGGTCTCAAAAAATTCGCATCTGTTTTGTATTCAAAATAAAAGGTGGTATATTTATTTTATATCCGAAAAAATTGAGGAAATTGTGCAATTACAAATCAACCATTTTCTGACAATATTCACATCTTACGCATTTCTTCTTTAAGCGCCTTTTTTTAAATGTTAAATGTTAAATTAAACAGCATTGGCACTCTCGAGGCTTCTGGACTCTGATACAATTGCACCCCCGATCCCCCGAGTGTTACGCCACTTGCTGCGTCGATTATGAAGGAAAAAAGTGTATTGATCGTTGTCTGTAACTTAAAAAAAATACTGAACATTTTAAGTAGCGACATCTTTCGATCGCTTTTTGACCTGATATTGCAGTAGGATTGACAAATTGAAGCCAGTTCGCTACATAATAAGTCATCCCATGCAAGGCGGCCATGCTTGCTGTCAAAGCATATGAGAATTAAAAAAAAAAATTTGCAAATCGGTTTTGATTACAGCGGATTCCTCGAGCAGGCTCTGTACAGCTGTTTCAGGCCTAGTTGGGCCTTCGTCAGCAGAACCGTAGCTCGAGAATTCCACTGCAAACCAAACCGATCTGTCCTAGGTTATTCGCCATTGCTGTAATCAAAACCGATTTGCAAAAAAATTTTTTAAAAATTCTCATGCTTTGACAGCAAGCATGGCCGCCTTGCATGGGATGACTTATTATGTAGCGAACTGGCTTCAATTTGTCAATCCTACTGCAATGTCAGGTCAAAAAGTGATCGAAAGATGTCGCTACTTAAAATGTTCATTACTTTCACATCGCAATGGCGAATAACCTAGGACAGATCGGTTTGGTTTGCAGTGGAATTCTCGAGCTACGGTTCCGCTGATGGAGGGCCAACTAGGCTGTACAGAGCCTGCTCGAGGAATCCGCTGTAATCAAAACCGATTTGCAAAAAATAAAAAAAAATACGTTCGAAACTTGTCATAATTTCAACTTTTTGGTCGTTTTGGTGACGAAATTTATTGTGAAATCTATTGTCTATTGAGCCTGCTGAAAATCGAACAGGTGGTTTTCGAAGTCTAGTCGATCTTCAAACAATTGAAGAAGGTTCTTGCATGTTGCTCGTTCCAGGAATGTTCTCAACCTGTTGCTTGCTTTGTGGTGTAATATTTGTATCGATAGGATTCTCAATTATTTCGTTTTCAGTAAAATTATGAGCTTCATTGGCACATTCTTGAATCAAAGGATGATTTGATGTTTCTTCACTTAGAGCAAATTTTAAATTACTTTGAGCATTTTGGGCAGCTAATCGTGAGCTCAGCTGATATAGTCATCGTCATTGCGGTGACGTTGCCATGGATTTTACGAATCTGATTCTGATGACGACGCGACGGTGAAGTCCACTGCTTGATTGTATTAAATACTTCATTCTCCCAATAGATTTAATGATTATTCCTTTAAGCCAGTGTTCTTGAGGCTTGAAGAACTTCATGAAAATGTATTGCCTGAAGAGAACTTCGGACTTCGAGAACTTGGTTGACATTCTGACGACGGTTTGAGCAACGACACTACACCATTTCCAAGTGTAATTCAGAAAAGATCAAATTTATTTCAGAAATTGTCAAATGTAATTCAGAATTGTTAATTTAATTTCAGAATGTATCATTTGTAATTCAGATTTATTAATTCAATTTGAGATTCCATCAATTGTAATTCAGATAAATCAATATAATTTCAGAATTCGTTATTTGTAATTCAGATTAGTCAGTTTAATTTCAGAAAACATCAATTGTAATTCAGAAAGCATTCTCTCAATTAAAAGTGACGATTTCTGAATTACAATTGATATAATCCGAAATTCATTTAATGCTTTCTGAAATTAAACTGATTAATCTGAATTACATTTGACGAATTCTGAAATTAAACTGATTCATCTGAATTATATTTGACGAATTCTGAAATTAAATTGATAAATCTAAATTACAATTGATGCAATCTGAAATTGAATTGACAAATCTGAATTACAACTGACGAATTCTGAATTACAATTGGAAATGGTGTAGTGTTCTTGGTTGTCTATCGTGAAGTAGTTCCGCAGATGATTTATCTAAATTGGGATGTGGAGTTGTTCGGTAGGTAAGTAGAAGTTTTTATAGGGCTTTCCTCTTAATTCCTCCTCCCCCCAATGCTTTTTTCATGGCTGTCTTAAAAGTACGAACGAATCGTTCATTTGATGCTTTATGGAAGGATGCTGTAGTGAGATGCTCGATCCCATTTTCTTGACAGAACTGTTTAAACTGGCTAGATGTTAACTGAGTACCGTTATCAGAAACATTGGTACTTGGCAGACCTTCTATGAAAAATATTTTTTCTAGAACTGCAATGGTAGTTTCAGCTGTGATGTTTGGAACGTGTATAATAAAAGGATATTTTGAGAAAGCATCGATGCAGATCAACTACATTGAATTTATATATGGACCGGCGAAGTCAACATGAATCCTGTCCCAAGGTTTGCTTGTAGCCATTGTTCAAATTCTCGTAGTGGATTGGGCTTGTTGTGTTGGCAGGACTCACATTTCTTGACCAAATCTTCAACATTTTTATCGATGGCGGGCCACCAACAATGACGTCGAGCAGGCTAACTGCTCCCCAATGTCTCTCGAGTAGCATATCCAAAATCTTACGCTGCAGACTGGAAGGTATTATTACTCTTGAGTGTTCGTCAGTTTGGTAGAGCACAATGTTTTTTTCAACGAAGAGAGCAAATCGGCAAGTGACGTAAATTTTCTCTATTTCGTTGGTCACTGTTTCAGGCCATCCTTCAATGATAAACTTACGAATTTGATCTTGCAAGTTTGATCTTGAGATGTGGCTGCTGCAATTCGTTCTGAAGTTATTGGAAAACTTTCGATAACCTCGTTGATTTTAAGATTAAGTTGGAAACAAGAATCTTCACTTTTGTCGAATGTGATGTCTGATCCAACTGGTAGTCGTGATAAAGCGTCTGCGTTAGAATGAGCTTTGGTTGCTCAATATCGAATGGTATAGTTGTAACCCATCAAAAACATTGCCCATCGTTGAAAGCACTGAATTGAGTTTGCTGGCAGCTTTTTATTTGGATTGAATATAGCAACTAAGGGTTTGTGATCCGTTTGCATTTCGAATGAGCGACCATATCTATACTAATCAACTTCTCAATTCCGTAGGCAATAGCAAGAGCTTCTTTTTCAGTTTGGCTGTAACGCTTCTCGTGTTCATTCATGGTCTTTGACGCAGAAGCGATCTGATGTCTGTTACCAGAAGCGTCACGGTGCGACAAGACAGCTCCAATGCCACAGGATGATGCATCAGTGGCCAAAATTAGAGGTGAATCGGGCTTGTAGTGCACAAGAGTAGTGGCTTGGATAAAATTCTTTTTAAGTTTTTGAAAAGCAGATTCTTGTGAACTCGTCCAATGAAAAGATTTGCCTTGTTTACGAAGCTCATTAAGTGTACCAGCAATCTCTGAGAAGTTGGAGATAAACTTGTCATAGTAGCTGACTTTTCTTAAGAATGACTGAAGTTCGCATACGTTCTTCGGGCGTGGAAGTTTCTTGATTGTTATGATGCCGGACTCAAGAGGGGCGAATTCCTTTTTCAGAAATAACATTGCCCAGATATTAAACTTCAGGCCGGAAAAATTCGCATTTCTTCAAGTTGCACTTGAGACCACTGGTTTCAAGTCGAGTAAATAATTCATTGAGAGTTCATAAGTGATCTTCTGTTTGACTTGTGACTATGAAGTCATCCAAATAACTCGCGCAACTAAGGAGGCCGTTTATCACTTATTCAATGAGGCGCTGGTTATACCAAAAGCGAGTCGTAGATACTGGAAGAGTCCGTAGAGTATATTGATGACAGCATGCCGAAAATGTTTCTGACATTATCGGAATCTGCGACCAGAAGGCGTAAAATCCTCAATCTTGAGCTAATCTTCGCTTCACAAGGAAACCAGCCTTTTACTGGAATACTTTGATTGCAGTAAGCTACAAGAGATGCTTTAATTGATTTCAGTGATGGTGCTCCGAGAACATTACATGTCTGAAGTTCGATGATACTGGTGGAGGAGCCTGAGTCCAATAAAAATTTGACTGCTTTACCATTGATATGAACGTTGCCAAAGTACTTCTCATCTGATTCTTCGATAATAGGAGCAGACTCGTTGGTGTAATTCAAATCCATGGCTTGCTTATTATTTGATTTGTAAACTTGATTTGAGATGTTAGCTTGATTCCAGTGGTTAAACCTCTGTGGCTAGGCATACGGAAATAATATGACCTTTTTTCTTACAGTAATTACAAGTAGCTTTTAGAAATCGACACGCTGAACGTTTGTGCTTGATATGACAGTCGGGGCAAGATTTGATGTTTGGATTAGAGTCTGCAGAATGACAACTTAGGTGCCGTTGCGTTTGCTTCGTCTTCAAGGATGTGCCAGCTTGAGATCGGCTTCTACGTTGATTGTAGTTGGAAGAAAGCTTGTTCACTTCCATTTGAGCCGTATGATCTTCACCGCTGAGTATCTGTTTGGGCAACTTAGTCGTTTCGAAGGTAGTAGCAATCTACAAAACTTCCTCCAATGAAAGATTTGAAGACTGCAGGGCTGCAATACGAGTATGTCTCGAATATCTTCATCTACCGAGGAAAAATGATCACACTCTTCTTTAAGATATGCAAATCGACAATCTCGAGCTAAACCACGTAAGTCGCCAACCCATTGGGCATATGATGGTCCTGGCTTCATCAAACATTTATTGAATTTGTAACAGGACATAAGGATATGAGTTTTAGTTTTGAAGTGAGCTGTCAATCTTTTTATAAATCCAGTGTATTTCTTGCTGATGAAATCAGTCTGACCATATAATTTTTGAATAATAAGTCGATAAGTATCATCTCATGCTCAAGATAAAAAATAGGCTCACTACTGACCTTCATTGACAACTTAATGGGCTTCAAAATGCTGATTCAATCGATTAATGTAAGTGTCCCAGTCGTTCGATTGGTTGAAGGCGTTGAATGGCAGAACATTAGTTGCTGAAGAATGAAAAGTTGAAGATTTTGACGTACTTTGACCGTGAGCAATCTTGAATAATCAAGTTCTATTGAGAATAATCTTGTTCTTTCTTTTCGCGTTCTTTTTGCCCCAACATTAAAAACTCGAGGAGTTTCTCGACGTTTGCGTCTCCTGAAGTCATTTGAACCAAAAAATTAGTATATTTAGTATAATCGTAATGTAATATGTGTCAAAACTGCCTTCACATCTTCAGTATTTGTTGCTTCAATTAAAATGCAAAGAAAATGGTTTAAATTCCGTACTCGTCGCCACTAATAGAGCTTGTTGGGAAACTCTTATAAAAACAGGACTTACATGTTATGAAAAATGGGAATGTTGTTTTTATTAACTAAACCCAACTCTCTTGTTTTATGATCTACATAAAGTTAACAATACATATTAAAAGCATTGCAGAAGGATCTATTTTGATTTTGCAGGACATCTTTAGATCTTTGTAAAGATCCTCTACAATGCCGCTATCAAGATCACCATAAAATTTCTAATTCGTAGAGATACTGCCGGTACTTCTTAGAAATGTTTCCTGCCTGTAATACCCCTGTCAACATAAACAAGTGCAAAAAGTTTGGGTAAGTGAGATTATGCCGAGCCGTTGGCACTATGCTATAATTCGCCCTTTTTTGAAGCTAGAGACAATAAAAAATGCGGTAATTATCGAGGGGCAGTTTTAATTGACGTTGTATATAAAATTGTGGCCACTTTAATCAAAGAAAGGTTACAAATGAAGACGGAAGAAACTATCGAGGAATCTCAGGCAGGCTTTAGGAAGGCAAAGTCGATTATAAATCATAGATCATATCCACACTCTAAAGACAAATACTGGAAAGCACAGTACAGTATAATTAAAAATAAATTGTAGTAGTAGATTTTGAAATATTTTGACCTTCCTAGAAAATTAAGTAAATGAAAATGACGCTAGATCACACAAAATATAGAGTACCTACCTTTGTGTAGGAGGAATGTCAACGGAGTACTTTAATTGGAATGGATTTAGATAGGGAGACCTTTTTTCTACAATCCTGTTTAATTTTGTTCTTGAATGTATGTGTAGTTAGTAAGGAAAAGTTGTGTACAATAAATCAGTACCTTGCTTACACGAATTACACGGATGATGTTATTAGTTATTGTCACACCATTTACACAGAAAGAGCCAGAAGATATAAGATATAATTGGACAACTGCTGAAAGAGGAAACTTTAGTAGGTCTAGAAATTAAGGAGAAGAAGAGTTAATTACTTGGAAATGGAAAGACAAATTGAGGTTAGAGGGTCAAACTGGACTAAAAACATTAGAGGGTGTGTAGCTTTGAATACCTGGGTTCCACTTCCACGTTTCATGAAAATTACGAAGAGAATGCTCCATTTTAAATCGTGACCCCTGAAGATTTTAGAATTGGCAACCCATCAATCAAATCAGAAATGACGTCGTTATTAAATCTGTGGTTTTCATAATGGACTAAAAGCACGGAAGTAGAATGTGTTACCTATTTTTTAATTTTAAGGGATCACGATTTAAATTCCCTGTATGTGCTAGAAGATGTATTAAATTACTGTAAATCGAAAGACATATCCTGAAAGACATGGGCCCTAACTAAAAAAAAGTGAAAAGAGATTTTCTCTGGGAGAGAAAAACGTTAAAAAGGATTTGTGGATGAAGGAAGTGAAGGACACATGGCAACGAAGATGTAATATAGAACTTTATGACTTCTATAAAGAACCACAAATAACCAGAATTGTCAAAGCGCAAAGGATACGGTGGTTTGATCATACTAAGCATGAAAGAAAGGTTTAGTCAAGTTACCGTCAAGTAATTGAAAAAGAGAAAGGCCGAGAGTTGGATGAAAACGACAAGAAGAGAAAGATTTAAAGGAAAGTGAACACAGAAGATGGGAGAACACCGCTAGAAATAGGAAGAAGTAGGAAGGAGCTTCCTAAATCCATAGACCTGGGTTCTCTCATGTAGCCTGCAATGGTACACATACATAGAAATCAGATATTTCAACGTCTTCATATCATCGATGCAATATAAATGTAAGCAAGCAACTCCGAACATCGTGTATGAAATGATTCATATGATTTTCTCCTTTCCTATAATGTTGACATGTTGGAACGGAGCATTCTGGACGTCAGAGTACTAGTTAACTAATTAGTTTGAAAATCTATAAAAAAATAAGAAAAACACTATTTTTCTAGCGACGTTAATAATGAATGCAAACATTTTAGGATCTCTTAAAGTCCAGAATTCAATAAAAAATATCTGAATAAAAGAGTAGTTAACCAGAATATTAAAGCCCGATTTTACAATTATCGGATAAGCATTATTCTTAGAATAACGTGACGTAGGTGTGACGTAGATATGGAGGAACATTAAGGGATATTAAGCGAACTGTTATTCCATACTTATTCCACGAATGTAAAACAGGGCCTAAGAGTTGCAGGGTTCTATCTTTTTTTTTCAAGTGAAGTACTTTTTAGGATAAGAATAAAAAGTTATAATTAACACCATTTCCTAAATAATAAATTGTTTCTTCGGCGTCAGTTAGAATTCATTTGCACCTCATACGACGTGTTTAATTTTTTTGCGTGCACGAAGCAAGTGAGGAAGTAATGACGCAAAAACAGAGCCACTCGTTCTGAAGTTGTGTAGTTGGAAGGCTTCCAACAACAACCGCTTACTCGCATCAAACAAGCATCAGTGTTCCTGCGGCACCGCACTCTTGGGCGTCGTGAATCATGGAGGTTCGTGACCATTGTTCCGTAGGTAATGGACTCCTCGCGCGTTGACGGTAAATCTTTGAGCAACGTTATTTAATTCGCTCACGACAAGGCGTTCGCACGCGATGATCATTGTGTGGGGTGGTGATATAGATGGCTGTCGGTCTGCGGTTACCGGTTACATGTCACGCTATACTTAGTGCCAGCCGTTGCTTGCCGCCAACTAAGACGTAAACGGGACGCGCCCCTTTCAAACAGCCCACATATTTTCGCGACGTCTGATATGTTCTAATTTGCCTGATGGTTGATGTGATGCCAACGAAACGTTATTGTACCTACCGCAGACGCTTATATTGGAAACATTAATTTTTCCCAGTTTTTCCAACATCAGCCGCTCTTAAACTTTTGCAATTAAAAGAGAAACTCATTATAATTATTAACTAAACACACCCTTTAAAAAAATTACATACGATTCTTCCATTTCATCAGAAATGTTTTGGGACTAAAAAAATAATGTATTGGGTGTTTGCAGTACAGTAGGTTTATTTTGACTGACAGTTTAATTGACAGAATGTGCAAAATTTACGCATAGCCCACTATTTTGCAGCAATAATAAAGAAATTTGTATTTTTCAATTTCAAATGAAACATTCTGTATATTTCATGATATTCTAAAAACTGAGAAGCTCTATCTAGTAACCCCATTTTTCTTTTTAATTTTATGGACCTTTTAATTAATTTTCTGACAGTGTTACATGATAGTGTCATTAAGCATTCACATGCGCTTCATCTTTTATTCATAATTTTCAAAACTATCATATCGTTCGACTAGCTCCTAAGTCTACATTTGTAATTTTAACGTGTAGTATTGTCCAACTTTACATTATTTTTGGGGCCGTTTTCATAATAGAACTTTACATTTAAAGTGACTTTAACCTATAAAAGCACATTAGTTTTCCTATGCTTAAAGTGACTTTAAATTAAAGTCTCCTTTAGCACTATTATGAAAACGGCCCTTAACCTTTTAATATGTTAGTTATTGACGTACAACATTTTTTTTTAATTGTGAAACTACAGTGAATATATTTTATTCTGAAACATGCAAAGCACACATATCCGTTTGTTACTAGAGTAACGTAATAATTAAATGACAGCAATGTATTAAAGAGTGTATTTTATTTTGAAACAAAGGTTGTCAAAACAATTATTAACTTCAGCTTGTTTAAATTTTGAAAGAATGGGCAGGAGAAAGATATTTAGAATTACTTGAGCAGAGTTCTGCCGGCTCTCAACGCCTTAAATTAAATATTGATGGTGAGGTTTGGTACCAGCATGATGGTGCGCCGGCGCACAATTCTCAGATAGTCCGAACCTTTCTAAACCAAATCTTTGGTTGGATAGGACGTGGAGGAGCAGTAGATTCGTCCGCAAGGTCACCCGACCTGTCTCCAAACGATTTCTTTCTTTGGGCATGTATCAAAAATAAGTTTTAAATGGAGAACCTATAAACAACATCGTTTAAAAAATAAAATACGAGTAGCTGCAAGAGAAGTACCTCCTGAGCATATACGGAATACGATAAACTGAATTTTACAGTCGCTTAGCATACTGTGTGGCCGTGAACGACGGCATTTTTGAAAATTTGTTAAATTAGTTTTTGATTTTGTTCCATTACCTTAAATGTATTTTTTATATGTATGCAATTAATTCCTTAACTTTTGTTTCATTCCATTAAATTAATTTTTTTCTATGTACAATTGCGGACAGAAAATTTCGGATGTCAGTGTCATTCCACTGACGTGAAAGTTAAGAAATTCCTATATGTATATGTCAGATGAGTGACAGTGACATTCGAAATTTTCTGTCCGCAACTGTACTTAATTAATTTTTTTAATTTTGTTCCGTTACTTTATTTCTCCTATGGGCAAGTTCGCGTTTACGCTCGGAGTACGCTCTGATCAAAAGTGTGAGGGAGAGGGACTGCGTTTCACTGCATGTAAGGTAAGAGTGAGAAAAAGAACTCCCATTGATCCGAGCGTAAACGCGAACTCGCCCTATGTTTCAAAATAAAATACACGCTTTAATACATTGCTGTCATTTAATAATTACGTTACTCTAGCAACAAACGTATGTGTGTGTTTTGCATGTTTCTGAATAAGATACATTCACGGCATATGACACAACCAACCAAACTTAGGTCCGTATTCATAAACAAAACTTACGCTGTGCGTTCGCTAAAACATTGCGAATATCTATTTATGTACTGCAAAGATTTCTTTTATGGAAACTAATTGATAAACTGTACTTAAACCCATATTGATTGTGCGTCCGCAACACATTGAAATGTATACAGATCATGAGAATTATTATCGAGCGCATAGCCTAAATTTTGTTTATGAATACGAGCCATAGTCTAGTCGCCCCGAAGATGGCCTTTTCTGAGGTCGAAACATGTCGGCATTAAACATCTAGCCTTCTAACCCTAAGACAAATCCTAAAGTTTCTTTATTAAATTTTGGTTACTAATATCAATCATGGAGCAACTTACCAAAATAAAAAATATTCTTTACAAGAAAAATCCCCGATTTCTCTTGTAGTGCACCCTTCATAAGAAAGTAGATATTTGAAATTTAAGGAGGAATGGTTTTCCGTAGAGATCTCCTTAAATAAAATATAATTGTCTTTGTATCACTTCCGGTTGTACCGAATATCGCTATCAATTCGCTTATTTCAACTGGGGTGCTATATTTTTTATCACTTTTTTGAATTCTACATGTAAAAATATGTTAAATTACAATACATTTCCCTATCTCTAAAATGCATCATTTTTGAGATATTTTGAATTTTCTTGAATTTTCTTAAAAATTTGGATTCTGCAATCTGATTTTCAAGAAATTATAACACAGCTATGATTGAAGCAATTTTATTTGTAATAGCTAATATTATAGTTGAAGCTTCAAGGTTCTTAAAAATTCCATAAGCATAATCTATTAAGCTACAGGGTGTCTAAAACGCACCGCTCCACTCGAAGATATTCAAACACAGAAAAATACTTTTTTTCAAATGGAACAACCATTATTTTAATACACCATCGTATGTGGAATTCAATGCTGCGTCGAACTGTACTAACATTCCCTGTGCTATCTAATAAAAAGTGAGCAAATAAAAATCAGATTAGAGTAGGCGATGCAAACAAAATGTATGTCTGTGATTAACTGAATTAATTAACCTAATACATTCATGAACTGTCAGATCAGTCTAACCCGCGTTAGTAACAGACATACTTTTTCTTTGCACCGCCGACTCTAATCTGATTTTTAGTTGCTCACAGCCTCACAGGTTATATCTTGAATATCTTGAAAACCATTAAAGATAAACAAAACACTGTTTATATAAAATCGAAAGAAAATTATATTTTGCATTAGATGGCGCAGAAAGAAGTCAGTGGTTGCATTAAAAAAAATTAAGTTATTCATTGTTGAAAACTATCCACTTCTGCGGTTCCTCTGTAAGCTCTATGTAAAGTATACGATTTATCTTTTATCAGAAAAGTATTACTTTAACTTTGATCAAACAATGTAAAGTACAATTTTCTATCTCTTTTAGTTTTTGAAATATTCAAATTTATTGTAATCACTGTATTCGTCAACATTTTTAGAAAAAAATTTATATTGTCAAAGCCATGTATTTTAGCTCTAGTGTTTGTGAATTCAAAGATGTAGAATTGAACGGCGAATCCAAAAATGTAATCATATGCAGAGTGTTCAATTGAAAATAAGAAAGTTAGTGTGGACTTCCAGTAGAACCAAAAGTACGCCAAGGCTGAATTTGTATTACCTTATTTGAACTGTTCGTCATAGAATACCACGTATAAATTTTCAACGATCTCTAAGGACTAGTTTCCGATATATTCTGATAGGACACTCACCGCGAATATCCCTGTAGTTATACAAAATTTCAAATTAAAAGATTACTTAAAAATAAAACACTACTTAATTAATTTTAAGCTACGTCACTGAATAGAACATTAAGGGTAGATTCTGAATTTCATGAATTACTTATACAGAATAACGGTGAAAGAAGCTCTGTTGTTAGACACGGTTTGTAACTTTTCTTTTATTTAATCAAATCCATAATTTTTACGGTTTTTCAGTGCATATTCTATTTGAAACAGCCGGTATACCAAATTCCTCGATAACAGTTATTCGAAGTTCGTTAGATTTTTTTGTTCTATTATTATCTCTTTTTTATTATATTATCTGTTTGGATAGATATTTGTACGAGCGCGAATTTGCTCGATAGAATAAGTTCGGCTTTAAAATTTGTTCGAATGTATATAGAATATTTGTTATAAAACAATTACTGTACTATTTGCAAAAACATTTTTGGATGAATTAAATTATTTTGTCCAACAGTACAACATAGATGTGTATAGTATTATTATATTCGAAGCTATTCAAATTTTCGCAAAAGAGCTGCTGCTGTTCTTTGTCACTGCTGCTGCTTAGTGGGAACTGATGACCAGTTCCCCACGAGCAGGAATTTCCTCTGCAAAAAAGAGAAACGTCAGCAAAAAGAAAATACTGTGACGCGTTACTTTAGAAGCCAAAAGAGATACAATTTGGATATAAATGTTTTCAAAAGAAAATTGTGTGCACTTAGATTGGAGCAAATGCATTAATAAGTTAATATATTTATTCGTTTAATATTTTGGGAATTTTATTTTAATTTTCTGGTGTATTACCATAGTTAATAATATTATTAAATATAGATTGATTTTTAAAATTAATTTTCTGTTTGAACAAATGCTTTTCTCAGCGAGAGATTTCTTGCTCAAATAAACTTTTAAACAAATTTCGCTGATATTTCTAATTATTTAAATACTTATTTCAAGTTATTTCTGTCCATTTGAATATTATTTTCATCTTTCTGTAAAAGTTAGATTTGGGGTATAATATACTTCACTTAATTTTTATTACTGCATTTTTCTGCAAACTTGAGCATAAAGAATACTAAGCATAGGCAATATTCAAAACTTTTAAAATGAAACGTTTAGGTTTTACTGAATAAAAAATTGAATTTTGAAACATTTTAAACATTTAAGAAAGATATTATTTTCTATAATTTCAAAAATTCTTTTTTTGCAGACTAATTTCACCTAAATAGTCAGTGCCATCTTACCTATTTAGGTGAAACTAGTCTGCAATAAAAGAATTTTTGAAATTATAGAAAAGAATATCTTTCTTAAATATTTACAACAGAATCTATAAACAGCATGGAGAATTTAATCATTAATTTGAAACATTTTATTTACATTTCGATTATATGTACTTTCCAGATATTACAAATTCTTAATAAGATTTTAATAGAGAATGTTCTCTTACCATAATTAATTTATATCCCACGGATTATTTTTTATTATTTTTAAAACCGCTGTCTCCTTTACTTTCATTTATTAAAATGTAAAGATTCTGTTATTTGTTGTTACTTATCTTTCGTAAAGTGGGTAATAACTTTAAAATCTTCGATTATCTGCAACAATTCATTGTTTAAAGTTTAAATCTTGAAAGTCGAAGTCTGGTTATCCAGCCCGTCGTTCAATAATAACATTTCCAGTTAATATTTATGAAGCTGTCAAATGGTTCGATTTGCACGGCCAGAATCTCCATGAATGAATGACAAGATAGGCCATTAGCTATTATCGGATATTCACTGTGACTGTATATATGTATAATGAAGAGGAAAGGACTAGTTGTCGGGGATTGTGGTGGTCGGTGGCGGTTCACACCCGCAACCACCTATCTGCTCATTACCTCGCACGCGTTGTACTGCGCTTTATCAACATTAAATCGACCTCGATGTTAAACGCTGGACATTATCGATAGGCAACATATTGACTTTCCAATATCAGTTAATTCTCCGAAAATTTTAATTTTCGTAATCGTCTGTAAGAAAAATATACCTAATTAAAAACTTATTCGTTTATTACAAATTTTTGATTAACATCAATTTTTAATAAATCCTTCGAATGTCTTACTTATATGAGAAACAGTCAAATATAAAAACTTCAAACTTATTTTTTTAACTATTCATTGGTAGTTACTTATACAGGGTCGCTATTATGTATGGATACAGCTAAATATTTCCGGAACAGTTCAACAGAATTCGTTCAAATTTGGGGAATCGTTAGAAGAGTTTAAAGTCTATTACTTGAGCTTGCTTTTAATTTTCTATCGTCTTTTGTTTCAGAGATACAAGGCTAACTTGATTTTTTTTTAATTGCACGAGAGGTCAAATTTATCATTTTTGAAACGCGCATTTTCTTCTGAATTCAGTGATGTATCACATGCTCATCTTTATTTGTATTAAAAGGTAAAAAATACAATATTTCAAAAATTTAATTTTGAAAAAGTAAAATTAAGACAGCTTAGAAAATGCTTCTATTATTAATTTGTCACTTGTAATATTAGCCAAAAATTGAACTTGTGTGCAATAATTGGTTGACGATGGTACGTTTAAGTAAAACTGAGCGTATCGAAATTCTGAATTTTTTTCTGAATACAAAGATGTAGCATAAGTTCCGCTTTATTTGTATTAAAAAAGATTTCACTTCAAAATAAGACCACTTTAAAAGAAAAATTGGATGGTTTTCAGTACTAAAAACCTTTAAAAGAAAAAGCAATGAAATCATGGCATTCTGTAATTAGCAATACTTAGAATTTGAAAGTAAGGTACACTGAATTGGAACAAAATACATTTAATAAGAATTTTAAAAAAATATTTTTTCTTTCTACAAGAGATGTTCAAAGTGACCTCCATTTACCTCCTGACAATAATGGATGCGTTGAACAAAATTTTGTATCGAATGAATCAAAGTGTTGGGAGAAATATTAGCAATTTCGTTCCTTATGCGGTCCTGTAAGTCTTCAATTTGCAATGGTCTGTTGACATACACTTGACTTTTTAGATGACCCCACAGGAAAAAATCAAGTGGAGTCAAATCAGGAGATCTAGCTGGCCATTCAATTGTTCCTCTTCGTCCTATCCATCTACCGGGAAACGTGTCATCTAAATATTAAGCGCAATTTGACGGCCAAAATGTGGCGGTGCTCCGTCTTGTTGAAATCATATGGTTTCTGCTGGTAAATTTCGATAGCTGTGGTTTGGAAATATTTCTCTAAGTCGGGGAACAATACGTTGTTGTAAAAGTTGTAAATATCTTTCAGACGTTAAATTGCCATTAATGAAAAAAGTGCCCACGATATTTTTATCAATAATACCACACCAAACATTAACTTTTTGGGGTTACTGGTATGCGCCTCCTCCATCCAATGTGGATTTTTGTCAGACCAGTATCTACAATTATGGCGGTTAACGTGTCCGTTTAAAATAAAAGTTGACTCGTCAGAAAAGAGGACGCGGTTGATAAAATTACCATCCTGATGTATTCGGTGCATCATAGTTTCGCAAAATTCTACTCTGTGATCAAAATCGTCTTCACTTAATTCTTGCAGCAGATGAATTTTGTAAGGATGATATTTCTCTCGTTTCAAAACCTTTTGTACGGATCCTCTACTCATGTTGTGGTTCAAAGCTAACTGTTGCACTGAACATTTTGGATTTTCTACCACAACCAACATTACATTCAAAGAATTTTCTTCATTTGTGACAATTCTTGGTCGTCCAGATTTTCCACGGTCTTCAACGCTACCAGTTTCTTGAAATCTTTGCAAAGTTTTGGAAACCGTTGTCCTAGAGATCGGTTCTCGATCAGGATGAATTGTATTAAAAAGAGTCACCACTTCTGTACAACTTCGTCTTCTGTCACCATACCCAACCATCATAAGAATTTCCATACGCTCAGTTTTACTTAAACGTACTATCGTCAACCAATTATTGCACACAAGTTCAATTTTTGGCTAATATTACAAGTGACAGATTCATAATAGAAGCATTTTCTAAGCTGTCTTAATTTTACTTTTTCAAAATTAAATTTTTGAAATATTGTATTTTTTACCTTTTAATACAAATAAAGATGAGCATGTGATACATCACTGAATTCAGAAGAAAATGCGCGTTTCAAAAATGATAAATTTGACCTCTCGTGCAATTAAAAAAAAATCAAGTTAGCCTTGTATCTCTGAAACAAAAGACGATAGAAAATTAAAAGCAAGCTCAAGTAATAGACTTTAAACTCTTCTAACGATTCCCCAAATTTGAACGAATTCTGTTGAACTGTTCCGGAAATATTTAGCTGTATCCATACATAATAGCGACCCTGTATAAATGATTTTATTTTCTGTTGAAGTCACACTTTAATGTTTTCCTTTCTTAAAGTTTAGACATATTTTTAAATTAATTATTGTTGGACAATGTTGCAGTAACGTTTACTTGACATCAAACGTCTTTTTATTTATCACTTTTAAATGAAACCAAATCGAAGTACGAGTATGAAGTGATAGTTTCAAATGGAAACAAAGTTAGTTAAACAAATGATAAAGATGTGATGACAATTTACAGTAATATATTAAAAACTCAAGATGCCCTTATAATTCTTCAAATATTTTACGAAACTAAACAGACAGATACAATAAAGCAATGGACTGAGGTAATTTGGATTTAATTTATTAAAGAAGGGTGACTATGATCGAAATGAAAATTTTCACTCGAAACAATCAAATGTTTTCACTGTGTAACACATTGGGAATTTCTATTGATACAGTTACTTAATTTAAAAATAAATCATCATACTTTTAATTTCCCTAAACTGTAAAAGTTTTGAAATAAATATTTTATTAACTTTTATTTCCTTCTATCATCTATTTTCTAATCTTTCAAATAGTTATCAATTTTCCTCTGTGTAGGTAGCAATGGAAAATAAAATCATTTACAGAATGTATTTATTTTAATCCAACATTAAAACAAAATAACGATTAAAAATTAATAAAACCAAACAATATATTTCATGATAAAATTAATGATACACTGATAAGTAACCCAAATTATTCATAAAGAGGATAAAATAAGTCCTATATATTTCAAAATTGGTAATCATATAATCTCTATGGTTTTAATGCAGCAGTGCCAATCCAAACCAACCGTTGAAGCGCCTAACCGTATTTCCTTTGTTAAAGTCGGGCAGTCGACCGATTCATCACGTCTCTTCACCTTTTTCCTTTCACAGTCTTCTTCCATTTAGTATAAAACTCGGTGATCGGTTCTAAATTAACGCCGGCGGACTGAGCCAATCCCACGTAGCTAATTTCTCTGTTTTCCCCGTTAGACAGAACGTTCGCGTTGCCCGAGAGTAATGTCACCAAATTAGTGGCACCCTTCTGCTGCTGTGTCAGATAATGACAACATTCGATGATCTGTATGTAAATGAACGTCTCCTTGTCCTTTTTTTTCGGATATTTTATGTACGGAATAGGCAGACGTTCTTGCGGTCTTTGCGCTCTAAAAAATCTATTTCCGTGATGAAACTGAGATTCCAACCAACGAATTGCATCTCTGGCTTCTAATTTTTCACGCTTCAAGTCATCTAACGCCGAAACAACTAGAAGCAAAAGAAAAACAAGTTGAGAACGGGGATATATTAAATAGCGTACTTATATAATTTAAGTAAAATAACATTGGTAATGAAGGTTCATAAAATTATGAGTTGTTAACGAGAACAAAGGAGTCTAATGGCGGATTTCACAAACGCTACTTAAATTTAATCATCATTAAAAAGTAAACGTTGCCATGGTTACATGTGTTGAAGGTATAGGAATGATTATTCTTAATCGATGATTAAAGTTAAGTGACGTTTGTGAAATCCAGCATTAGAGAAGGAAATGCCGCAAAGGTACTTATAAAGTAATATACATTAAGGCCCAGTTTTACAATCGTGAAATAAGGACTGAATAACTGTTCGCCGAATATGCTTTAATGTTCCTCCATATCTACGTCACACCTACGTCACGTTATTCTAAGAATAATGCTTAGCCGATAATTGTAAAATCGGGCCTTAGAGGAATAGACAAACAGAAAAAATTACTATCAAGTTTACTACATACCTGCAGATGGCACCAAAACGATGAATTTTCTGGAATATACCAATTGTTTTACCATCGACGTATAGACAATTAAGGCATCCGCATCTAACACCAAATAAGGAGACAATGACGTTTTGCTTTTAACGCGGCTTTCTAAGTCTTTAACTTCGGCGGTTAACCATAGCTGACCCATGTGCTTCATTTTCATTAGCTGGCCTTTCGAATCTGAGATTTTTGCATCATCCAACTTTTTTATTGCATCTATGTCGCCGTTTTCAATTTCTCGTGAATCCTAGAACAAAAAAATTAGAAACTATTAAAATGTATTACGGAAGAAAACGAATCAGATAATTACTAAAAATAACAAGAAAAAATGAATCGCAATTTAGAGTAATCAGAAATTTACATTTGCTTAAATAATTTCCAGTTTACCATATTCATGTAGCAATACAATTCAGCGTTGTACGTATAATTGGCACGGGTGTAGTTAGTAATATATTTGTTGGAAAAGCAGGGAACAAATATCGCGCTCATTACCGCCCCCCGGGACCGGAAACGGCTCGGATACGACTTCGGAATGCGTCCGGAGTTTGTTCATGCAGCCAAATGCGCCCGATTCCATATAGATGCAAATGAGTCTGGTGCGATTTCAGCGGCAATTTTCACGAAATGCGCGTAATTACATCACTTCCGGTTTGTAGACTTCGCGCGCGTCCCGCTATGTTTAATTAAGACAACCCCGGGAGAACCGGACGTGTTGTTGCCGCCGTTCTCTCATTCCCTTAATTTTAACTTCGTTTAAGATCATCAAGGATTACTAATATTATTTAAGATACGTAAATACGCCTACAGTGTTACACAATGTGTAATAATAATTAAGTTATTACTGTCAGAATGTTTAATCTCACTGGCGTCATTACAGCCTATCCAAACATTTACGACAAGTTACGTTTTAACTAAATTGTGCGTAATTAAGAAACTTTTCTAGAAACAAAGTAAGAAATTTAAAACATCTTTGATGTATTTATTCCATTCATATACTTTTGCATAAAAAATATACAAAAAACTATTTGAATTATTTTACAATATACAGTGAGGTGATAAAATAAGGAATAAATTAATTATTTTCTCAATGCTCACTCATTATTGAGAAAAAATGCCGAGATAAGTAATTTTTTTATAAATTAAAATGCACAGTTTTTTACTTTGTTTCACTACTTATTTATTGTAACACAGTTACTGCAGTTTCAACATATTAAATGTCATTTCAGAATAGATAAAAATTATTTCAAAATTATTTCAAATTTGCAAATAAAATCTACAAACAAAATGAAGGTCTAGCTATGGGATCTCCTCTAAGCCCTCTTTTGGCAGAAATTTTCATGAACCATATGACGCAAAAAATCCTGGATTCAAACTTAAGCAAAAAACACACAATTTTCTGGTATCGATATGTAGATGATATCTTAGCATCTTTCAAAGGTACAAATCGACAACTACAATCTTTTGTAAACTTTATTAATTCCATCCATCCTAACATAAAATTCACAGTTGAAACGGAAATAGAAAACAAATTAAATTTCTTAGACTTAACAATCACCAACAAAAACAATAGACTAACTTTCAACATTTTCCGGAAACCGACACACACAGACGCAGTTATTCCCAAGGACTCCCTCCACCCATACAAACAAAAACTTTGGGCGTTTAATTCAATGATACACAGAGTAATTAACCTACCGTTATCAAAAGAAAATTTCGATGCAGAAGTTAACACCATAAAACAAATTGCCATCAATAACGGTTATAACACAGAAACAATAGACAAGATAATGGAAAGTAAAATTAAAAAACAAACACTGTATACAATACATATACCCATATGTAAAATCATTCAATACAAAAAAGTACATCACCTTGACATATTTTGGGAAGATCTCAGAAGAAACAGGTAGTATTATAAGTAAAAATTTCAATAAAGATGAAATGATAATAGCTTACAAACCCCACAACAAAACATCAAATACGATTTTCAACGCTAAAGACAAAATACACAAATTTCAGAAATCCGGAGTGTATAAATTAAAATGTGGTGATTGTAACGGGATATACATAGGTCAGACCGGTCGAAGTTTCCATACACGCGTACAAGAACATTTAAGATCATTTAAATTACATAAAACCGATTCTACTTTCGCTAATCATTTAATTGCAGAAAACCATAATTTTACTATTAACGATACACAAATATTACACTATGCAAACAAAGGTGTTAAACTCAATCTATTAGAAGCAATAGAAATTCACAAAACAGCCAAAAATTCCGAGGAAATACTACTTAACGATCAGACTGACCTTATGTACTCCTCCCTATTTAATGTATTCTGCGAACAACCACCCGCTTATGTCACGTTTCGGAATATTTAGTATTATTTAGTTTTATGATGTTTTGCACTGTACAAGTAGTTTGAAATTGTAAATATTTATTCAGTTTGAAAATGACATTTAATATGTTGAAACTGCAGTAACTGTGTTACAATAAATAATATGTTGAAACTGCAGTAACTGTGTTACAGTAAATAAGTGGTGAAACAAAGTAAAAAACTGTGCATTTTAATTTATTATTATGGAATACCACAAAGTAAAGGCTGTCCAAATCGAACATTTAATTTTTTTATTTTTTATTTTTATTGCTGAACTACATACCTAGAATTTTAATTTCACTTGTCATTTGTCATTAGTGAGTACGTTTACACGAACGTCTAAAGTAGGTTTTACTCGAGGGGCTGACCACCTTGCAATTTTGGTGTACACTCATACGCAGCTTAAGTGCTCCAATTTGACAGTTCTGTGAGCCTTGTATCACAAAGTTTTAAGGGTGAGGTTCGCGTGCGGGAGGTGCATTTAAGGTGCGTATGAGTGTACAACAGGGTGCAAATGTCTGTGAATTATTTACAATTCTCTGTAAATTTGTAATTGTCCGTAATTTTTGCAATTGTCTGGAAATTTGCAATTGTCTGCAATTACCTGCAAATGTTGCAATTTTTCGCAATTTTTTTGCAAATATCGTGGAATTTTTTTAAATTTTGGTGCTTACCTGCCATGTTGAGATTTCTTTTATTATTGAATGTGAAAATAAGTACCCACTACCACAGAAAAAAATGTTTGATATAATTTCGCACTACAAATAACCCCAATAATTGGCTATGAAAGATTAAGATACATTGTGATAAATTGTGGTGTATGGTGGTAAATGAATGTTTGTTTTAATTAAAAATTCGTTAATCATGGAAAAAAATAAACATAAAATAAATTCTAAATTCTTATTAAAAAGTCCAAATATAATCGATAAAAAAGAACAATAGTATCCGGGCGATAATATCCTATATTCTTGCAAGAGGAGTGAGAGATCTTATGAGTATTTAACAGAATTACCGAGAAAATTTCATTTGATTACAAAATATTTAAACGCCAATATCTCGGCCAATATAATTATGTAATACTAGGAGCCAGTTTACAGAAAATTTAATTGCAATCAAATTTTAATGACGTTGTTAATTTGATAGTTCGCAATGTAATTCTTATGGCAACTTAATCGTGATTAGTTTAATTCGAAATTAAATATTTGATTTGGTTTCTGTAAACCCACCCTAGATGTTGGTATATCAATATTAATAATACGATGTATTTTTTTTAAAATGCCATAAAGGTTGGCCATGAAAATTAAAACTCATGTCGTAGCTTGGCATCTAACACATGCCAAAACTGACAATTTAAAGTACATGAATGGAGCTAAGACATGAATTTTCTTTTCCACAGCCAACCCTTATGACATTTTTAAAAAACACATAGTATATAGTTATATAATAATGGCAACAAAAAACATGGATTCTACATTAAAAAAAAACAAAGCAAGAGATTTACATGAAAAAGTAAATAAAATTCTAGGCATGTATACTTCTATTCAAAAAAAA
The DNA here is from genome assembly GCA_033060865.1 of Dorcus hopei. Classification (NCBI taxonomy): domain Eukaryota; kingdom Metazoa; phylum Arthropoda; class Insecta; order Coleoptera; family Lucanidae; genus Dorcus; species Dorcus hopei. Next base: position 24,610,997 of record CM065425.1, read on the forward strand.
GTGTACAGCAAATATTTCAAGCGCTAAATGACATAATGTTTACATTGTTTCTATGTGATGTGTAGTATAACTGCATTATGAATTTTGGCTTGAACTGACAAAATTCATGATGCAGTGAGTTACACTGGACGTCACATAGAAACAATGTAAAAATTTTCGCATTTACAGCTCCAAATATTTGCTGTATGCTTTTTTTAAATAGAACGGTTCATTATTATAAAAACACAAAGTATAATACGATGCTGTCAAAAACTCATTTATAACGTCGTTTTAATGGTTTGTAATAAAGGGAAATAGTTTTATTATCATCTTGGAGTTACTCCTCTCATACTAATTGGACCATAAAAAATTAATTCCTTATCCTTTACGTGCACATATGAACTGGGAACGTCTAAATTTGGAAACTCGTGGTCTTCTATTTAGTTTCTCATTGAAACCAGTCAATTCAGTGTCCACTAGGTCTTCAGGAACACTCTCTTGATCTTCTGAAGAACTCTCTTCCAGGTCTTTTGAAGTTTCATCTAAATGTATGGCAATTACTGAATTGTCGGAGTTGTCAAGTATGTGTTCTTTAGCAACATCTAGTTCTTCATTATCGTTTTCATCAGTATTTTCCTCACCTTCACTACTTGAATTGTACTTAGAGACGCTAACATCAATCCGACATTTTTGGTAGCAAATAATGCCATGTTTGACAAGATAACTTTTAGCATCTTTTAAAGCTTTCATGCAAACAAGTTCTATATCACAATCTTTAGGAAATGACTCTGGGGCCCTTAATCCCTTTCCTCATCGAAAAGCTCAAACTTCCATTGTTTTCTCGCGGGAAAATAAATTTGGCTCCCAAATCGTTAGTTGTTTTCACCAATATTTCTATTTTGTGCAACCGATTCATAATATCCTGAAGACTAAAATTGACAATGGTTGATAACGTCGACGTCTTGTCGAACGGAACACTTGCTCACAGGGTTGCGAGCTAAACAACCAAGTAGTAAAATCTTTAATTTGACAAAGTTCGTTTTTGTCTCGATATTTTTGTACCAATTTTAAAACGGAGTAAGCATTTATTTCGATGCACAAGTAACAATTTAACGTTAAAAAGTTTTTGGTTGTTGACAAAGATTCGGAACTTCTAATCCACTCGCGCCAAATTCGGAGAACGAAAACACAGTACCACATTAAATAAATTCTTTTTCCTATTTTTATATCTTTGTTTAGGTAAGCTTTCAGTACTGAATGAACAATTTTCAAGTACAAAATAGTTCCGTCACTTTGTGGTACATGCTCTTTGAGAAGTTCCCGGACTTCTGGCGTTGATATTCGTTCCACGGCTTTAAAACGGGAGCCGAAAGGTCCGAAAGCGCAAATCTGCGAGTCCGAAAGAGTGAATGTGTGATTGGATTATCAGCTTCAAATATAAAATATCTTGCACTTTTTGCAAATGCCTGTAAATGTTACAATTGCATGCAATTGTTGCAATTGTCTGCAACCGTTTGCAATTGTCTGCAAATCTGCAATTGTCTGCAATTTCTTTTGCAATTGTAATTTTGGTGTACACATTTTTCTCAGTGGTCAACCCCTCGGTTTTACTACAACCAACGTTACTAGAACCAACGTAAATGGTCATGTACATGAGGCATAACACCCATTTTACTATACCGTTTTGCTAATATGGGTGTTATGACTTATTCATACGACTATTTATGTCGGTTTTAGAAACGTTGGTTGTAATAAAATCTACTTTCATAAAACGTACTCATTGACGTCATCTAACTTTTTTTTAAATAGCATTACTATGTTTGGTTTAGTCTAATTAAAGCCTCATACTTTAATCTTTATTTATGTATTTTGATTTTGGAAACAAGGACAAACAGAAATTTGATTTTGATTATTAATACGCCATGAATGCGTTTTACAATAATTGATAATGGTATTACAACAATAACAATTTTAAAAATTTTGTTGCAAATCGGTTTTGATTTGTCAATCCTAATGCAATGTCAGGTGAAAAAGCGATCGCAGGATGTCGCTCCTTAAACTTTTCAAAAATAACAACATTGATAGAAGTGAAACATTTAACTTTACGAAAGGCAAAAATTCGAAAAAAGTAATATATTTTAGCTTTGAATGCAACGTGGTTTTTGCGATAGTATACGTGTTTTTCTTAAAAGAAAAATGAAAATAAATCTACATTCTTCGTAGTGATTTATAATGACGTTATATTATTTACGAAATACCTGAACACACTTTTTATGACCAATACACATCCATTACTTCTCGGACATCTATTACTTTTCGAACAAAAACTACCATAAAAACCATGTTTCACTCAAGCTAAAATAGCAAATATCTCGAAAACGGTTAACTTTAGCGCTCTTAAACAAGTACACTTAATTGATTTAGAAAAGATGGGGGAATAACCATTTTTTGTTAAAAGTTGCATAGGTCTACTCACAAAAAAGTTAGAGCATTTTAAAAGCAAGTGATACCGTACGTGGCACCCTCTATCTACTACATAATTATGGCCATATTAATATTACTCGTCCCAGAAAACCCCCATATATCGATTTTTAAGGCAATGTGTCAAAAACTTTAAGAGTTATTGAAGAAAATTGAAATAAAAATTTTGATTCTAACCTCCTTTATTATCAACTTTTGGATTAGGAAAGTTTAGCTAGATCGTAATATTCTCATATCAGGAATCCACTGTTGCTCTGTCTCATTACTTTTGGACCACCTTGTATAATAATATAATAAGCTTCAATTTCGCCAATATTTTAAGGCCCGATTTATTCACCTCCAAGTAAATTTATCTGGTGATTTATTCCCATAGTAATAATTGTGATCACAATAGTTACTACGGGAATAAATCACCAGATAAATTTACTTGAATAAATCGGGCCTTAATCTTTTAATGCCAGCATCCACGGTGAAACCGTGACCATAGCATACTAACTGACTAAGATAAAATTTCTGTTTATTCTTGTTGCCAAAACGTCAATTTCAAAAGTAGAATAATACTATAAAAAGTAAAGTATGAACCTTCAATTGAAACAAACCAAACTTGTCATGCCATTAAAAAAAGTGTCCATCACGTCGCGAATGACAAATGGCAAAAGAAATTAATAATTTTAAGCAGGTCATCAGTTCAGCAATAAAAGTCTAAAATTTACCTGTCTCGCCAGAACTTCGACCCGAATCCAGCCCGGAAACCAAGCCAACAATTCTGTGGCTTCGGGGAAAACGTAGATAAGTGGGAATTTAAATGTTTTCAGGAGAGTTGATTAAAGTTTAAGCTGTCATTGTAAATCGGTATAAATCTTGGAAATGGTCATTGTTTTTGCTAAATACAACATTTAGTAATTATTTAGGTATGCTATAACGTATTTATATTTGAACAGTATCGCAAAATGCATTTCATTACTCATTTTGGTCAAAAAAGACTTATTTATCCCCTTTTTACCCGAAACCTCGGAATTTATTCCTTACTTTGTCACCTCGCTGTATTTAGAATACCTAACAGAAACTTTGAACATTCATGTTCATATAATTAAGAGGACTATGAAGGTCCTCCTTATGGATTGTCAAAACATTATAGATCTGAGTTAACATAATATACGACGAAATAATACGACATGACAAAAGCCGTAAGGCTATTTAAAGAAAGTTAGAAGGATATAGCTATATAAAAGTTATGTATATCGGGTGTTCAATTTGAACCGTTCACCATTGCTAACTTTTTTATTTTTAAAGATAGAAATTCGATTAAATGGGCAAAGATTCTCTAATTCTCATGCTGATTACGAATTTCTAATAAAAAAAAAAAACAATTGCATAGACAAAATATTTTTACGACCGTACTTTTTTTAAATAGCAATGAGATAATTTTTGTAATTCATTCGGTAGAGATTTCTCTCTTTCTCTTTACAGCGATACCAATTTTTTTAAAATTTGCTTACAAAATAAGAAAATAAACATTTTCGAATGAGTATACCATGTTCATGTATAAAATCAAGTTGCCTAAGTAATTGACAAATTATATCTAACGAATGTGCACGTAAACGACGAATAATAAAAGAAAACGTCATAGGGCCAGTTGTACAAAGTAGGTTTAAACTGACGCTCAACTGAACCAGGTTCAAAGTAAACAAATTCGCATAGGATCTTAATGACATATGGCAATTAATGCATTCATAAATAAAATTTGATGCGATTTTGTTCACTTTGAACCTGGTTCAGTTGAGCGTCAGTTTAAACCTCCTTTGTACAACTGGCCCATAGTTACAAATTTCCTTTGAATTTACATTGATTGAAATGAATAATATTCCATTCACAGCTCATGGTTTACGTGATATTTTCATTGAAAAATTCAAAAATTGCATTCCGACCACGGAGTGCGATCTTCAACGTATACTTCCGGTTTTTAAATTTAGTACATTACACCAGTCAGCAGATGGCGCTGAAATCAATATCCGCAGTTCGTTGCCCAGTGACGCTGTTTTTAAATTGTCAGAATCAATGAAAATATTTTACCGTCAAAAAGTTACATTTGCGTAATTTCTTAAGGGCTTCCGTTTATCACATTTATGTTATTGTAATTCGTCTCAAATATTAATTTTCGTTTCGTTTTACTGTTGTGTTTCCCATAGCCCACTGAAGAAAGGTCCAGTGCACAGGTTTCCAAATAAGAAAGATGTAAGTGTCATTTTTTCAATTCAAATAAATTTTCGAAAATCTTATTAAAATTTTTATAGTTATGTTATATTTGGCTTACAAACCCTGGGCACCAGGATCTTCGAAACAAAGATGTTGAAAAATTATAGAAAGCTTGTCGAATTTGCGTCATACATTTTAATAACTGCAATAAATATTTAACATAGAACAACGCAGTATAAAATAATATAAAATATAAAAGTATATTTTAATTAACTATACACTTCCCTATACCAATTACTGACGGTTCAGGAGATATTTAACGTTATTTCATAATTCCTGCATTAATTAAAATGTCAAAATGTAGAAATTATGAAATAACGTTAAATATCTCCGGAACCGTCAGTAATTGGTATAGGAAAGTATATAGTTAATTGAAAGATATTTTTATGGAGCATCTAACAACGATATAAAAATGACACCGTTCCATTTAAAAAACAAAAGTTATTGCCTTTCAATTGTTGTCGAAATGGAAATAGTTTTACTGAATCCCTATTTAATGAAAAGTAAATTTTGTTATTGCGGTAGATACCTTCCACTTAGCTCGCAACAGCACCACAATATCTGCTTACTAACATTCTTCGTTATTGAGTTATTAATTATCATAGTTATATCCGTATTTTCCAAAAACCGTAAACAAAGCCTAATATCTTAAAAACTATAGGACTTAGGTATAGGAAACCCTTATCAAATTTTCCCTAAAATAACCTGACAAGCTCAAATTCGTTATAAAATATAGGGTGTTCCATTTAAAATAACGAAGTAACACATCGTACAGTCAAACTGGGACATCCTGTATATTCGAAAGTAATTTTAAATTATGCAGAGCTTGAAAATATTAAACTTTTGTATAAAACAGTTTTCCATATTTTCAATAGAAACGGCGTAAATGAAGAAACCCGGTTAAATGACACACACTGTATACATGCAATTCAAGAAAGTTGTTAAAATGCGCATTAAAATTGCTGTTTGTGAAAATCACCAAAGCTACAGAATCACATCAAAATGACTTTTGATCTAGTCAATTACAACGTCCCAACAGTGTGTTCTCGGGCCATATCTCCATAAGTACTGAAGATAGAAAAAAATTTTCAATACAATTTCTTTTTTAATTTATGAGATCTACAACAAGAAATTATTTTCATCTATACAGAGTGAATCAAAACAGTAATACCGGACACAACTTTTTTATTTCAAATGGCATGCCCTATATATGAAACCAAATTTGGATTGCCCATAAAATTGTAAACATTTTCTATATACCATTGCCTATACCTAAACCTAACTGTTCTTGAGATATTTAACATTTTGTCTAAAAACTGCCATTTGCAGCCACTATTTTATTTATTGATATTTTATTTAATTTTAACTCTAAGAAAAAGATTTTTGATTCAGATGTAGTTGATACATAAGCTTATCATAAGCCGTTATTAAAAGTACTTTTGTCGCTACAGGGTGGTCATGGTAATAAACGAAATCTTAGAAATTTCAAAATGGCAAAACACAATTTTCTTAAATAGCATGCCCTATATTTTTCTATCCTAAATTCTTCGTTTAATAAAGTACTTTCATTTTTCTTAAGTATGTCTTATACCTATCTGCGATATTTTTTGAGATTTTCAGATCTACTTGAATTATATCTTTTAAAACGAACACTTGTCTAAGGTGGCTGTGGAAAACCGGCAAACAATGAACCGGTTGACATTAATAATTATTTTTCAAAGTGTTAGACTGTTGGGTACTTGTTAAGACATGAATTAGTAGATTTATTGAATTATTTCTTTACTAAATGGTTGCATAGCGAAAGTTGGTTGGATCCGCTGGCAACGGGCTTGACGCTTGGTCGGACAATTATAGGTGTGTGTTCGAATCCCCTCCTGGTATATATGGGTCCTATGTGACAAATGGAACACTTATGTGTCGGATTGTGTTCAGGATTCATTTCGGCCCCTTCGAACTAGCTTTTCTGCGTTTTCCCGGTTTGTAAGACGAATGCCGATGGAAAACACCTAGTAGGTCGGTCGCAGCCGCAGCGGGCAATATTACAATAACCAGCTTAACGCATTCCTGACAAGCTCATAGAGAGCTTGGGGCATGTATGACGTAAGTACAAAAAAAATGTATAACTGTTTAAAGGAGTCACGTACTAGAACTAACTAATGCCTGTACATTATTGTCGCTTGAAAATTAATTATTAAAGTCAACAGGTTCATTTGTTTGCCGTTTTCCACGGCCACCTTAGACAATAACTCGTTTTAAAACAAATAATTCAAATAAAATCTAAAAATCTCAGAAAATATCTCAGATAGGTATAAGACATACTTAACAAAAATGAAAGTACTTTATTAATCGAAGAATTTAGGATAGAAAAATATAGGGCATGCTATTTAAGAAAATTGAATTCTGTCATTTTGAAATTTCTGAGATTTCGTTTGTTACCATGACCACCCTGTAGCGATAAAAGTACATTTAATAATGGCTTATGATAAGCTTATGTATCAACTACATCTGTACCAAAAATCTTTTTCTTAGGGTTAAAAATAAATAAAATATCAATAAATAAAATAGTATCACAAAATCTTTTAAGCGGACACTAAATCGCGCACTATAACACTTTACGTTTCACCGTCGTTCGACAGCTTCGTCAGAACGACGGTGAAACGTAAAGTGTTATAGTGTTCAGTACCGCAGTGTGAAAGTAACTCATCTGTTTTAATTATGTATTATTATTGCATCTCGTATTTAATTATTAAGAGAACTTATTTTTTAACATTATTAAAAATTTCCTTTTTTTTAAGAATCATAGTCCTCGCTGTGACTCCTAGACAATAGTAATTAGAACTATTATGTATTGTATGTAGTTCAGCTAACTCTGCTATATCGTTCATATTTCCAATTGTTTGAAATGATTTATTTCTTTTATTAATTTAAAGATATTGGAAACAACAAAAATAACACGGTACAACAAAAATAAAATAAAAATAAAAACCCGTCAGGTTTCTCAACTGTTTTTAATATTTTTGGGGTCGCTGAATACGAATCTGCAAACAGTTTTCTCGGGTCACCTCAGGTTCTCGTTGTAGACATCAGTAAAGAAGTCAATGAAGCAGTATACAGAGGACAAGAAAAAAAGAAAAACCTGTCGGGTTTCTCAACTGTTTTTTATGTTTTTGGGATCGGTGAATACGAATCTATAAACAGTTTTTTCGGGTCACCTCAGGTTCTCGCTCTAGAAGACAAAGAACTTGTTTGTCTTCAGTATACTGCTTCTTCGACTTCTTTATTGGTGTCTAGAGCGAGAACCTGAGGTGACCCGAAAAAACTGTTTATAGATTCGTATTCACCGATCCCAAAAATATTAAAAACAGTTGAGAAACCCGATGGGTTTTTCTTTCTTTTTATCTTTAATATACTGCTTCATTGACTTCTTTACTGGTGCCTAGAACGAGAACCTAAGGTGACCCGAAGAAACTGTTTGCAGATTCGTATTCAGCGACCCCAAAAACATTAAAATCAGTCGAGAAACCTAACGGGTTTTTTGACTGTTGGACAGTGATAATTAATTATTTCTTAACTCGTGCTCGTGAGTTTACATAATTATATTCCACACACGTGCATTGTATATATTTTAATATGTTGGAAAATTAGTTTTATGAATATATTTAATTTTACAATAATAAATTTATGGTGAACTCTGACTCCGCATTACACATTCGGCATTAGATAAATAATATGTCAGTTAACGGCGCGGCGCGCGCGGCATTGTCTCAAGTTCTCGGGGTATTATCCCAATGCTTTGAGCAGGCCTATTATTCAGTGGGCGTTGGAATATTCCGTTTGCAGAAAATATTTTATAGTTTTTCTTTTAGGGAAAAACGTAAAATTATTGAAAAAGGATTATATGACGGGGCTGTCGTTATTATTTATAAATAGATCCAATTTTTTTTTTTTTTAATATTGAATTTCTCTCTAATTTTGCTACAAATGTAGGTACGTTTTAAAATTAAAATTACCAGTTTTTAAACTATGTATTAATTTCAATATTTTAGCTGCAGCCCTGTGTAGAATATAATTTTTACTATGCATAGTAAAAAATCTGAATTAATAAAATGAATATTCATCGTGTTATATTTTAAATTTATGGGGTATGTTTCAGGAGTATATCGGGAAGAAAAGCGTGAGTCTTTTAGTAAGAAATATGGAAGCTTAAAACGATTTTAAAGTACGACAAGTAATCATTAAATCGTTTGATAAATTTCAGTTTCAATGAAGAAGCAAATGTTATAATTATGAATATTTAACGAAAATTTTATACTATTGCATTAACATAACCAACAAACTTTTCTTTGAAACTTACTCGTAGATTTAAGAATAGACCTTCAATATTATCACGTGTTAAGTTGCGACATTGCCACTATGTTACGGATGATTTGTGTACATGTTAATCTTGTCATTTAACTATTGGACATTTCTAATGCAGTTCTTTGCTGATGATAATGTGATATGGAAAAGAAAACTTTAGATTGAGCAAAAGTAAATATAGTACTTACTTGGACTTTTATTCGCTTTAAACATACTTTTGCTCGATCTAAAATTATTTTCTTTTCCATATTAAGTACTGAACTTTACTATACTGTAAGGTTACTTATTTCAGCAATAAGAATTGAGCGTTTTCTGTCTTCTAGAGTTTGAGGGGATTAGTGGTGGCTTATGAGTAATTGATTATATGATCATATGATCATGATGATAATAATTATATCTTGTTAATTTATTTCCATAATTTAAGTAAGAAATTGATTTAAAACCTACAAAAAAAAATAGTTAGTCATTATTATGTAGATAATTAATTCGCTTGATCTCTTGTGTAAGTACTACATTGAAATAAATTTATAAATTATATTGATTCCTCTTAAAACTACTTTTTTTAAAATACTTATTTATCACATTTTCCAATGTTTTAAATATTTTTAAGTTTTCAAAAAAAATCTCTAATGGCTATATGCACTGAACAAACTCAGCTTTAACATTATGCGTTACTTATTAATGAATGACTAAGGCCCGGTTTTACAATGCCAGCTTAAATTTAAGCCAAAACTTAAACCCTTAACAATTGTTGAAATAATCCTTGCTATGGGTTTAAGCTTCAGCTTAAATTTAAACTGGTATTGTAAAACTGGGCCTAAGGCTCAGTTGTACAATGCCAACGATTATTTCAACAATTGTTGTTAAGAGTTCAAGCGAGTTGAACTAGGCCTTAAACAATATTGTGAAACTTCAAATGTTTGTATTGTAAATATTACTAAACTTTAAGCTGAGTTTTTTGGTTTGGTGAATGTGGCCATAAGTATACTATCTTTTATAAATATCTACATACACAATATTATCAAATTTTATATTTAACACAAGTATTTAAAATACATAAACGACCTAAGTAACTAATATTGAGTATATAAAATATCTTTGTCCATTAGTTTATTTGTTGTAAAATAATATTTCCTTGTCTTCACACTGATTGGAAATAATAAGAAAATCACCAAAGACAGGAAATGAAAGATTCTTAATTTAAGAAATCTGAAAAATACTTACAAATTCGTTCAATCCATTTGTGCAAGGTTCCTCCATCTTCACGCAGAAAATTTTCTTCTTAGCATCGTAAGTTACACCAGTTTCGCTGACCGTAGCAAGAAAATGACCAAAAGACACCATTTTCATAATTCTCAGTAGGACGTAGTCTTTTGTTATAACTCCATAACTGCAAGAGCTCCAGTCAATATCCTTCTGAATACTAGATAAAATCTCTACCCCTTTTAGAATAACATCTTCAGGCAAAGCAGCTTTTGTATCTTTCATTCTTGGATTCTCAAAATCCAAATTCATCAAATTAATTAAGTTGACTATTTGATTAAGTAGAGATCTGGTAGATTTACCACATGATTTCAAAACTTCCACATCACACATCAGCCAATCATTTAAGATTTTAATGCAGGTTAGCAAGTTTTCATCTCCAATTATAGCTAGGATATCGTTTCTTTCCATTCGCTTGCACTTCTTCAATATTTCTTCGCTTGACTTACCTTCATCAGTCGAACTCTTTTCTGATTTGTCAGTGTCGTTGGTTCCATTTATTTTAATTTCCTCTGGTTTATCATACTCATCTTCGTCAGATGATGTGTCTTCTACTACTTCACCTTCATTATCCGACAAAAATTCTTCTGATTCACTCTCTGCATCGCTCTCCCCATTGCTGGAATCCTGTTCTTCATCGCTGTTGCAAAGGATTTTTCTTCGTCTTCGCTTCTTTAATTGTCTTTGCTTTGAATTTTTGTTTAGCCAATTCTCAACCGGTGGCAAGGGAAAATTTAAAATGCCTTCTTGAATATGTCCTGTTACAGTTTGGACGAGTTGAGAATACAATGCTAAAGTGAAGGCCACAACGTTTGAAACAAGTTGGGAGTGTACAGACTGATGCTTGTAAATGCAAAGCAAACAAATCGAAACGATTTTAAATATAACATCAGAGCTGAGATATGCTGGAGATGTTGTCGAGTCTGTATCGACGTTATCAATATCAGTAGGAGTATCCACACTTCCATTTGTTAAAGGTTTTAAGTAAGTCATGCATTCTTGGAGATCAATATAAGTTTGATGGCACAGGTCGTAAATGTGTGGTATTTTTTTGTTGAAGTACCAAACGTCGCTTAACAAAAGAAATCGAGCAATAAATCGTTTCACATGTTCAGCAGGTTCAGGCTGAACAATGCAGTCGGAGTTGGTGTTCTCTATTGGTATCTGCTCCAAATATTGTGAATTCTTTTCAAATAAACGATGCAAATTATTTTCAGTACCTTCAAAAGTATGCTTGCAATCCAGTGATCGTATGTAATGATAAGCAGCATCTAGAGAATTGTTCGTGTTACTAGCTAACGTACCCATTTGATTGTGAGGCATGCCATATTCAGGTTTGAAATATAAAGCTTGAGAGTAATATCGTATAGCCAAGCTTTGATCCCAATTAGGATAGATATCTAGTTTGTAGCGGCATAAGTCACCTAAGTAAATCAGGCTACGATGTACAGATAAATTAGCCCAAGTTATTAAATTTGCATCGTTTATTTCTTTGTTAATTTTTTTTAGACTATCAGCTACAATAAAGTCAACTGTACCTTGCAAATTGAGGTCATACTCTTGGTATAAACGTGCTATAAAATGATGATAGTGTCCAATGCCGACGTTTATGTGATTTTCAATATTTGCCTTATCTTCTGGGGTGTACTCATGCTTTTTCAGTCGTTTGCTTGTTGCTATGACTTCATAAAAAGCCTTCCGCCACAAAAGCTCTTCACCCTTGCGACCATGTAACACAGGGTTTGTAAATATCAGCCTCTCACAGTAATCTCTGAATTTGCTACGTTGTATCTGCAGAGTTGGCTTAAACAGGTCTCCAACAATCCTTGCGCAGCTGCGAGCATCGTCCAAGATTTTAATTTGTTCGCTTATAAATCTACGAAGAGAAAGTGCAAGTCAGAAACGTAGAACAACTCTCGGAGGTTAGAATACGTACCTACATAATTTTTTGGACTGTTCTTGTCCCTCCTTTTGGTGAATATCGGTTGGGTTATAACTCTTCTTCATTTCAACTTACATTTTCATTTTTACCCCGGTCAAGAATTCAATAACACATTTTCTGTTTCGTTCGATTGCAAGTACCTTATGGCTTCACAAATCATCGTCATACCATTATTAATTTCGAGGATATATTTTGACACCATCACAATTTCTTATCAAATCGCATAACACAATCATCGCTGGGGAAATTCTAGAAATTGTGAATTTATTCTACATCTACCGGAAAGACTTGACACTCAAAGATTTTATCAACATATCCATTGCCATCTACGATTTAGAAGCACAGCAAAAGAACACGAGGTGAATACAGTGATATGAGTTTGTGTATGAGTAATCACGTCCAATCATGTCTACACAGATTTATCAAGTAGCCAGACTCCCTGTATAGAAAGAGAAATTGATATTAACTTAAGAGTGAGATGATAAATACACCCATTTAAAAAGCATTGCACATCCTATATCACGTGACATAGGCTTCTAGTGACATCCTTGTCGGATACATGAGCCAAAATTACTCACAGATATTCGCTATTTCACTCACATGCTGATATCAATCGAGAATGCAGGAAACATAACGCACTGCCTATCTACCCTGTACCAGATCATTGCATGTCTACCTTCGCAGTGGTACCACACCAACACGGAATTGTAACCGAGGGTGCGTTTCATTTGCACGCTCTAAGCGCTCATCCTTTCAGTGCTGCCAATGACCGGGAAATTTCCCGAATTTCGGGAAAAATGAGGCGATGGTGGGAGTTTTGCGGGATATAACAAAGTTACGAGAAAAACCGGGAATTTCAGATATCAGAAATTAAGACAATTTTTTTTCTGTGTATGTACTTTCGGAAAGGTGCCGACGTTTTGTGGAACCACTGGTTCCGTAGGCATTATACCACAGTCTACGCACAGTCTGTTCACTTGGCGTCGGTATCTTTGATCTTTGTGTCTTCAATGCAACCACTGCGCATTCTTCCGTGCGTTGATTCTTACGTGGCGCAATCAATTTAAATTTAAAATCTTGCAGTGTTTGCAGTTGCCCGAACGTGCCCGAACCAAGCCGGTAAACCAAACTACGAATAGAAACAGCGAGACTACTGCGCATACTTCTCCGAGTTTCCAAGAATTTTGTACGCGAAACTAGCACCAGTGACAAGATTGTATGTAGACTGTGATTATACTGTGGTGAACTTGAATCATGTATCGCTGAACGCGCCCATTCCCATGCCATGTGATTCCAGCAACAAGCAACATAACATAACCTAATTATCTAATTAATCCCTTTCGTGTTTTTATAATCTTGTCGACATTGTTGATTGTTTGCAATACTCTAATGAAATACTGTGGAAAAAGTGCAATAACAGCGCAACAAAATGGATAAATGGCTTATAAAAACACATTTCTCGGTAAGTACTACGTTATTTTTGCGTCTGTCTCACCTAAATTTATTTTTCTTCTGATGTTCATTTTACTCTTGAATTGGCGGGAAAAAGCGGGAATTTTTGTTGTAAATTTCGGGATTTTGGCGTGTATGCTGTTGGCAGCACTGCATCCTTTACAAGCGCTATTTTGTATGGTTCCGGCACAGCTGTGGCACAGTATAAGTAATTACCCAGTAGCGTCACTTAAACGTCAGTGTCAAAAAAAGCGGCCATTTTATTTGATACCCTTATGGAAATGCAATGTAATTTACAGCTGGGTAGGTATCAAACAAAAGAACAAATGTGACAGTTATATTCAAGTGACGCTACTGTGTGATTCTTATACTGTGGTTCCGGCGTCAATTAGTGCGTGCACAAATTATCCAGTTTTCAATTTCGCGCGTACGCATAACGCTCAAGAATACTTCTATATCCGTCTCTTTTTTGGGAACACGTGTACGGAGCCAACGCGCTATCCCAACGCCCACTTCACATAGGCCGAAGTTAGATAGTGGGGAACATCGAGAGTTCGGGGGACTCGAAGATCTTCGGGGGACTCGGTCAGTTAGAGATGTGTCATTCGTTCATTTTACACAGATCCGATCGATCGGTGATTGATATCCAAAAAGATCGAATCTTTTGTATCAATCATTCGATCATTCCCGTCGTTCAACACGCAGATGCGACGCACTCACCACGATGAATGATTGAAATATGTATCTGCGATTGAATAGTATTGTGATTGAAATTACGTATCATTTGAATCTGAATCTGTCGACGTATACTTATCGAGGTCAATATTTAATAGTGTATTTTTAAGCGTGTTTAATTCTAGTAGTTATTAGGACAAATGAATCTAAAATATAGGTAAATACGGAATCTGAATGATAGCTAGGAATGCGGTTATGATCGAACATTGTATTTTAAGGTTGCGTTTTAGAGTTAACACGCTTATCATTCATTGGTTCTCATTTGAAATTTATTTATTATATTATCAATACTTCTTCAAAACAGGCCAACAAAAAGAAAGATGCGGAAAATGTAAAAAAAACTCTGCTGCCTAAGCTGACTATGACATAATAATAATAATATAATTATTAGTTCATATTCCCGAGCATTATTTAAAACTGCTCGGGTTAATTCTTCAGAAAAAATACAATCATATCATATCACCGACTCCGACAACGAGAGACAGAGACGAATGAAGCAAGAACGAACAATAGCCCGCCATACACACAGTGTCTTATGGAAGGTTTTGGTACGTGGCACACTAAAAAGTCGTGCCAAATACGCAGCGCGCCGGACACGCTATTGCCCACAAACTACCAAAAACAAATTAAAATATTCAGATAACAGATTTGGACAGAAACTTCAAGAGTGCATGTTTGTGACTAACAGGTTCTACAAATTTCATAGCTGATCAAGTGATCACACATAGAGCATCTTAGAAAAAGTTTTGACACAAGACATACTTAGTACTAAGTACAAGAATCAAATTTTCATTTAACCAGACAGGCAGTTCCTCTATAAATTTCAATAATGGCTATCAGGAGTTCTTTACTCCAATAGCTTATATCGGGTGTATTTAATTTATTATTTAATTTATTGAAACCTGGATCGCTCTATAAATGCAATTTTTTTTATATTAAACTGACGAGCCTGAATGCAGATTCTAACTGCGTATTGGGAGCGCTAAGATTTTCTCCCTAAACACACGAGTAAGTCTACGTGCCTTATATATCACGAACCAAGAGCGATGGATAAATCTCTATGTGTATGGCGGGCTAATCGATGTCGCGATCGACCGACTCCGTTGAAACAAGATTCTGTTTAAAATTAAATAAAACAAATGTTTTGTTTTTAAAAAAAAAACAGTTTTTTTCCAACCCTGATCACGGGGTAGACATGGGGTAGACACTTATATTGGAGATCTTGGTACCTAGCAAAATGAGGTAGTAGTATTTCCCCTAATTGTAGAGGTCGCAGCAGTACATAAATTTAAATTTGGCGCCTTACTTCCGTAACGCCACCGACCTGTCCAACCAATCGAATGCAAGTTACAAGCGTTATGATGGCGTCATGCGATTATGCTCTTTGTGGCATGGCGTTGTTGTGGTTTGTGTTATTTTAAAGTTATCGTTTATTTTTAAAGTTTTATCGTTTAAACATTTTATGGAAAACTGTTTCGACAGAAATAATATTTTACTTCATACAGCTGTTCTCGCTGTACATTTACCAGGTAGTAATCTGTCTTAAATTTTGGTAGATAACCATTATTATTAATTTCATTTATGTTATTTAGAGCCCCTGCAAATAGAGACGATAAATGAAGAGAACCAGCAATTAAATGAACCTGTTCCGGAAGGTAAGAGTATACCTGTTCCAGAAGGTGAGAATATTTTTGGATTCGTTGCCCTGCATTTAGTTTATGGTCAGTGCTGTCGACATTGTTTAGTCCCTAGTAATTTTTTGTTTTGTTTGAACACTAGCTGTTTGATTGTGGAGGTTATAATTTGATTTGAAAATTTGAAAACAAAGGTCAGAATCTTTTATTAGCATAAATCGACTTGAATCTTTTATTAGCATAAATCGATTTGAATGTTGAAATGTAATGTACCAACAGCTGATTCTCTCACAATTGTTAACCTGAACGTTTTCACATTTAGATGGTAAACTGATGAGCATTTTTTATTTTTATTAAAACTAAGCAGACTATTAAGTCGACCTTGTTATTTCGAAATGACGAACAGACAAATGAACCATATTTTGAGTAGTTTTAGTGTAGAACATACAATAGGATGATCGTGAATTTTACTGGTGTGTTTGTCCTTTTGGAATTATACGGTCCAATTGTAGACTACATAAAAATTATAATTTCGTATATTACTCTGACGTTAATTCTATAGTGGTTGTATGTATTATAATGCACTGTACTTATTTTAAATGTACTTAAATATAATTTGTTTTATGAAACTGTGTTTTATTTTCGGTTTTACAAGTTATTGCTGGGTTTCACCAACATTAAATACATGTAATCAGCGACTAAAAGTAAATATTGCTATGGTTACACATGGTAAAATCATAACAATATTTATTTTTAACATATGATTATATTTATTTAGTGTTGATAAATGATAAATAAAAATTAAATATTGAAACCAAATATATTTGGGTTTGGAGCTGCGGTTACTTTTTCCCCTAATTGTAGAGGCCGCTTTACAAGGTACTTCAATTTTCTATTGAGTGTCCCATCTATTTATGTATTATCTATGAATATAATCAAAGGCACAGACAAATCTATGCCCGTATGCACAGACAAATCTTTATACTTAAGCCAAAATAAACCTGTACTTTGAACAATGTAACTATATGGCGCACAATTTGATATGAAGTTAGCTTTAAGTATCAAGTCCACCTTGAAATTTGTCTGTGCATACGGCCAAGACTTTAGACTTAAGCCAAAGTAAACCTTTAAGCCTAGAACACAATGCTTAAGTAAAAGTTTTAAGGAAACGAAATAAAACTGAAATCTTGTACACTTTACTTATAATAGACATGATACTTAAAAGATAAAGTTTAAGCGATTTTAAAATTGACCAATGAAACTGAATCGAATGACATCTAGCAATCACTAACCTAAAAATTATTGAATGTAAGTTTCCCACAAATTTCCTTATGGGCCACTTGTATAAAACGTAATTAACCACTCTATCAAGTTAATTGTGTGGTCAAACAACATCATTGAAGGAAACTTTAAGTCTCCACCAATGATATTGCTTAACCACACAATTAACTTGATGGAGTGGTTAACTACGTTTTAAAAAACTGCCTCTAAAACTTTTACTTAAGCATTGTATTCTAGGCTTTACTTTGAACAATGTAACTATTTGCGAAAACAATAAGGTACTAAATCAACACTCCATACAGGTAACGCAATCCCATTCCTCTCGTGAGAAGATTGAGAAACAAAGATAACAAATACAATTGTCGCAAGTGCAATATGTGCAAAAGTTGTTATTTTAAGAAGTGCAGAATTTTTCTTTTACGTAAAAGACGGAATCATTAAATGTCATGCGTTAAAAGTTTGGGATGCGATATTTAAAGTCAATTTTCTTAACCACTGACAGTAACTTTGAAAAATGTCACTTCAAATAATATTTCCAACTGTTTTTATCCCTAGATGAGAGGAATGTGCGACAAGGATAGATATAAAAAATCACTAAATGAATGATAGATATAATGAATCACTAAAATATTTCACGGATTGGTTTATTAAAGGTCTGTTCCCGTAACGTTCTGGACTGGTTTGAAACTGTCAAATACAGGCTGTCTTACGAAAAACGCCCCAAGCCATAACTCCGTTATTTATGGACTTATCTTAACAAACAAAAAGGCAAATAAAATGAGACTAAAAGTACTATAAAATGAGTCCAGTTTCAATTTTTTTAAAAATTACCTTCAAGGTCAAACGACTGTCAACTTTTATTTTTCAAATGGCTCTGTATATTTTTTATTATTATATCTGGTAGAGATTTTTTTTCTAAGTCCAATAATGTGCAACACTTTGATATTTAGGAAACATTTTTCGTAAAAAAGAATGAACTAGTCTATTACGCAAAACGTGCTTTTCATAAAAATGTTAAAGTTTGTCGTGAAAACAATGTCACTGAGGTTATTTTTCACAGATGTTTTAAACTATCAAATTCTTCTACTTGTACGACTTATTGTTTCCTAAAAAAAAGCCGATTATGGATAACAATCACCTGACTGACTTATTGCAAGTACACTTTGAATGCAATAAAAACAGCAATCAAGCATTACAGAAAACATTAATGAAATAATTAAAATTAAGTCTACAACTGTGTAAGTTGCTTTGGGAAAAAATCCCTGTCTATAGAGACGCAGTGCTTGTGTTTTTATTGCGTTCAAAATATGCTTGGAGTAAGTCAATCAACGGAGTATTATCCATAATCGGCTTTTTTTAGGAAACAATGAATCATACAAAGAGAATAACTTGACAACTTGAAACAACTGTGAAAAATAACGCTCAGTGACATTGTTTTCACGACAAACTTTAACATTTTATGAAAAGCACGTTTTGCGTAATAGACTAGTTCATTTTTCTTTACGAAAATATTTTTAAATGTCAAAGTGTTGCACATCATTGGATTTAGAAAAAAAATCTCTACCAGATATAATAATAAAAAATATACAGAGCCATTTGAAAAATAAAAGTTGACAGTCATTTGACCTTGAAGGTAATTTTTAAAAAAATTGAAACTGGACTCACCTTATAGTACTTTTAGTCTCATTTTATTTGCCTTTTTGTTTGTTAAAATTAATCTATAAATAACGGAGTTATGGCTTGGGGCGTTTTTCGTAAGACAGCCTGTATATTCGCCCATCGAATTAATCACCGCTTTCAAGAACTACCTTAAATGTGAAACTTTGATTGGCGCATGCTTCTGATGGTTTCGAACCAGTCAGGGACTGCTGCAAGAACAGACCTAATACCAATCTGTAGAAAACATGCACCAAGCAAACTTTCATATTTAACGCAACTGCAAAGTTTTCACTCTTTTGTCGGCCATGTTGCAATTAACAGCGACCTCTCGCATTGACAATTAAGTCGCGAATACGACGAACAATTTGATATGAAGTTAACTTTAAGCGTTGATTGAAGTATTTATGGGTAAATACTTCAATCAACGCTTTAAATATCACTTTTTCCTTAAGTCTACCTTGAGATTTGTCTATGCACACGGGCATTTGCTTAACTTTCTAAACTTTATGAACATCAAATGCTCGCTCGGTTTGTTTTGCCATGGCCAACTCCATTAACATTCACTGACGTGTATGTATGGCCGTTTCAATTTGACTTTTAAGAATTTGACGGGTACTCCACTCAGCGCCTCTTGTGAGTTTTTAAGTAATTGCAGTTGCCATTACGTTACTGTCAGTAGTTCTGTAGTATCTTTAATAGAGAGCGCTGAGGGGAGTACTCCACGGCATGCTTTCCGGAACCGAATTTTAAGCGAATTGACACGGCCATACATACACGTCAGTGAATGTTAATGTTGCTGGCCATGGTTTTGCTTAAACGGTTTGCTTGAAAGTGGCTGTTCGATTTAGCAGCATTTGGCGTTTCTTATCTCCGCTAGATGCCGCTGTATATATGACCACTTCTTTACCATTTCTCCGTCATTTGTGTTAAAAAGGTAGATTTTTACACTGCGGTACGGAACACATTACAATTTATACGAAGCCATAAGCATAAATAAAACACTTTTTCACTGATTTGACTCCCTTCTTAACAGCTCTCACCAAGAAATGTCAAACACACGTATATTTTCATGACCAGTTGTCAGTTTCCGCATAATTCCGCCTCGCGGCGACTCTTTCGTTCAAAGACGCGAATAATCACTATCATTTTCGTTGCCTCCAAAAAATTAGATGGAGGTTTACAGCGGCGTCTAGTTGCAGCTTTAAAACGTCGGAAGTTGCTGCACCAAAACTAAACGCTGCGTGACAAAACAGATTTTTGCAACATAACGCCAATATCCAAATCGAACAAACCTATATAGGCGCCATGCACATCTCTGCGTTCAACGCCGCCTGGCGTGGTGTTTGTGAATTAGTGATATGAAAATATTTCTTGAGACTCATTGCATGGGAATAATATCACTCTTATGACAATTTACGATTGTAGTACATAATACTTGAGCTTCCTGGTACTGAAATACATTACAATATTCAAGTTCAGAAGTACACTAATAATTTGAAACAACCCGTATTTTCATACCACTATATGACAATATGTATATGCACAATATGGTCATTGGTGGCGCTGGCTTCGCATGTGCATTAAGGTTACTGTATTTAGAAGGTACCGCCATTCATTTCCGCGGCTTCGCCCCCCAAATTAAGGCAGGCGGCCACTGAACGCGAAACTAAGCTAAGCGAAACGAAACTAAGTTTTTTGAAAATTAGATCCAACGTAATCTTTCTCGGACGTGGCAACTAAAGCTAAGGGAAGCGAAGTTAGGATAGCAAAGGTATAATACAATGTTTATCTTCGCTCGGTTGCCTCGTCCGCGTAAGATTACGTTGGATCTAATTTTCAAAAAACTTAGTTTCGCTTAGCTTAGGTTAGTTTCGCGCGCAGTGGCCCGTCGCACAGTGGAACGATTCAATGTAATAGGTCGGACATCTGACGAAAATCCAAAGTTACAATTTAAATGTAATAACTTGTTATTATCATTCCTGAATATATTTTACATGTTATGTATAAATTTTGTAGCAAGGCAATGATCGTACAAATAAGGACACGCTTGCAAAGTGAGCCATGCCTGCTATTTCACAAACTGGCTTATTTGAAACGGACATTTTCTATTTTTTTTCTTTCAAAGTTGAAATACATTTATGTATTTTTTTTAGTTATATATTCTTTGTCAGATAGTTTCCTATCCAATTAAATTGATTTCTGACATTCGGGTCCTATATTTAATATTTTTATTGGCGCTCAATTGCAAAGACGCATTTTTATTTTCATTTGTATAAAAAAAAAACATCCTTTACTTAAAAGCCTCGCAGTTCCCCGCTGTACCAATAATACTCTCTAAAAGTAGACTTTATAAGGATGATTTTGATACATAAATTAGCTGCTACTTTCTGCAACTTTGGGTTTTATTTGCATTTGACTTGTACATATTGCAGTGATATTTACCTATGTCCAGAAGTTTATTCATCGTATGCTGTTTCCGACAAATTTTACATCTAATAAAAAACTTTCCAAAATGCAATAGTCTTCATGCAATATTTCCCAAAAATGAAAAAATAAGTTTCTTCATAACATTCACAAAGACAACAACGTTTCACAAGATGAAAGCATTCTTTATCAACATCATGCGAGAGGCGTTCTGCGGGATGCAGCATTCGTCCAGGCGCGGTATTTTTCGGGATGAAACATCTTCAAGATGGAGCATACGTCAAGATCCAGCGTCCTAAAAATTAAAAAAATTGTTATTATTCAAATAATTAGGTTATTATGTTTAAGAATGTTAATTAATTTAAGATTTTATTGAAATGTTAATGGAATACTTACTTAGTTTAATTTAAAATTTGAAATATTTAAGTTATCCGTCAGATTGACGTTTTGTGTGACAGAAGTGTAAAATTGAGTGAAGTATTTGTAAATAAAATGGAGGGGTTGATCACCTAAGAGAATAAACAAACCGAGGTGTAATGGGAAGGATGTGTACACAAAACGTTAATCTTTCAATAGATACCAAACGATAAACATTAAAAATTTTGTTATTATAAAAGAAACTTGACAATATACATTTAGAAAATCTCAATTCTATATTTCAATTAAATCTAACCATTGTCCAGGGATGCATTATTGCATAACGCTAAAGTAAGTTTATTTTGATTTAAAAATTCTTTTGGTTTTAAAAATACACTACATATAACACATCTTGTCATTCATCAATCACTTGAACTGTCAACACACATCTACAAAGAATCTTTATTATTATAGAAGAGTTATTGTTTGTTTCGCGATAGGGCGTAACAGGTAGCAACACTTGGCAAATAAGGCTCTATCTATAATAATAATATAAAAATTCTAATTCAACATCACACTACATATAAACGCTATAAAGTTCTAAAGTATCATAGGAGTCTTATCGCTTGTTTCGCGATTGGGCGTAACAGGTAGCAACACTTGGCAAACGAGGGATTACCTTTATTTCTTTAGAATTTTACACATACATTACAAAATTAAACAATTAAATTACTCACCAATTTATCTTCAAAAGAATTTTCTTCAAAATTATAATAAATAACTGGATTACAACTGACATTGAGAGTTCCCACCCTGAAATGTCACTTTGACATTATAAAATAGAATTCATATAAGACTACTAGAATACATAATTGTGTAGTGGATGTGATATAAAGATTAAAGTAAAAGAGAAGATAGACAAATTAAATACTTACCACATCTGCAAATAAAAGCAACACTACAATACAGTATGAGCATAAATGTTTGAGGACAAGTTGAATTTCCCGCGTCTCTATCTAGTAATTTTTACTCTTTGTGTGTGGCCGTCCTGAAAAATTAATTTTGTTCAGTGTCGCCTGTGTAAATTTTGCAGCCGGCTCCAAGAATTCATAAGACAAAATGGGGCGCGTTTGCCTAATGTACCTGTCAGTAGTTATTGCCGCTTCTTGTATTTAAAATAAATAAATTACTTGCCTATTTTTTTTGTAACCTATGCATTTGACCAACTTAAGAAAAATATTGAAAGGCGGGAAATTTAACTTGTCCTCAAACATTTATGCTCATACTGTATGCATTCAATAATAAATATCGGCAGCTTTAATACTAACATAAATTTAATGTAACAGCTTAATTTAAGAAAAAAATTCATAGATTTCCAAGTGTATTTAATCATTCAAAACATAGTCAGTTATATTAACAACTGCTGACGCATATGTATAGCCATTTTAAATAAATCTTCTACATTGATGTAAGTTTTTGTATAAATTTATTACGATTATCGATGGCGGCTAGTGACCGCCGGTAATTACAGTAAATTTACATTAATGCGCAAGTATACATATTTATAACTGTATATTAAGAATTTTTTTTTGTAAAATTTAATAAAAACTTAGGAATTTACCTTAAAAATTAATGAAGGTATTTTAAATATCCTATTTTGTATGTACATTTCGCATAAAAAAAATTATATTAGTTTTTATGTAAAATTACTAATTTATTTTTTTCAATTTTACACATACTTTTATCTGTATACTTATCGTCATCTTATCAACGTTTCAGTAATGACTGCATTCGTAGCCTATAATGATTACCTACAATTATCATTTAAATCTCTGTTCTTTTATAATAATATAGTTTCTCTTAAATTGTTATTTCTTTATTATATTTATATTTCATTTAAAACACTTTTCAATTTTCATTAAAGAAAACAATTTACTAATTAACCATAATTTCACAGTGTGCCTTAATTCTGTCCTCATTTCATCATCACATGACAGTTTCTTGACGTCATATAAATAAATTTTACGAAGTTGTAATTTTGTAACACTAAATTACTCAAACGTAATGATTTTGTAAAAATAAAAGCTAAATTATTTGAAAAATTAACGATGTCCGACCACTCACATATGATCGTTCCACTGTGCGTCGCCTTTAAAAAGATCGCGCTGAAACGCTAAAGAAGAAAAAGGATAGATACATAACAAGTTACTGTTGCTAAGGAGTTTATGAATGAATTTGATTAACCCCGATACAGTAACCTTAATGTGCATGGTCCCTATAGAATATTTATTTTTGTTTTATATTAACAGTACTTGCTTTTGTTTTATATTAAAAATACTTTTTCTTTTTGCATTTGCATTTAAATAAAAATAGAGATGTAATTTTTCCAGAAAAATATGAATGAGGGAAATTTTCCGATGACCTTTTCCGGTAATTTACCAGAAAATTTCCAAATCAATTATAGTAACGTATTTCTTTTAAAAAATATTTTTATAAACTCAGGAGCAAACGATAGTTAAAATAGTACCAAATACTCATGTACAACGGTAATATAAAAAATGACAGAAATTACAAAATAATGTGTATTCACAAACCAAACTTATGCTCTGGCGTTGGCTTATAATTCATAAATTGTACGTATAGGTATTTTTCCGCATTTTGGGCGCATAATCTTTTGAAGTTAGGTTAGGCATTATATTTTAATAAATGATTTTATGTTAAATTGCGCAAGCGGGACAAGTAATAACTTCGTTAAATTTTCGAAAAATTGGTTGGAAAGTTTCTGGAAAATTTCCATTTTAGAAACTTTCCAAAATGGAAAATTTCTGAACCCACATCCCTAAAAATAAATATTCTGACTTTTTTCATTTTATACCGAGGATCGGGGAAAAGCGGATATTTTTATCATCGATTGTGGGGAATAGCGGTTTGAGGTTTCGTTCATTGGCAACACTGTTTTTTACCAGTGAAATGGCTAACTTCATCAGAGTTATTTTGGAATAATTAAAATGGAGATTGTAAAACGTCAAGATATGCCTCCTCAGGGAGGCTATAAACCAATAAATTATCATAGAATTCCTGCACGACAATATTTCAACGGTAATAACTCATTAAAGTTAACATACAGATAATCCAATATATTTTTTAAAATTACGTAACCTCTACATAACCTTGTTACAGGCTGGGCCTTAATCGGTGGTTACTTAGGAATAACCGCAGCAGCAGCTTACATTTACTACCTAACATGCAAAAAGGTTCGTTTTATGCAAGTCGAGGATAGGTCTGCGAACTTCGCAATCATGCCCCTGTTGCTCGCAGAACGTGACAGAGAATATTTGAAGCAGCTGCGTCGTAATAGAGATGAGGAACGTGAATTGATGAAGAACGTGAAAGGATGGAAGGTGGGAATGTATTATGATGAGCCCATTTACAAACTGGCAGATAAAGATACACTTATCGAGCCAATACTTTCCGAATATTATGTTCATGCAAGTTACAAGGAATTCGCCAAGAGAAGTAACTTGGCTAAATGGTCATAAGTGCTGGATAATTAGAAAATGTAGAAATGAAATTGCTTTAGTAAAGAAGGATTACACATCAGATTTTTTTCATTTTGTAGCTGAAATACTCCGTTAATATTTTGTGATCTGTAATTATACTGTATAATTAATATAGTTAATTTAACTGTTCTAAATTTGAATAATTGAAAGGAAATTTTTAAATTGCAGAGATGATGTTTATCAAAATATCATTACGCATTATAGATGGCGCTTGATGTATCAGTCTATTTCATTGCGTTACTA
This sequence comes from Dorcus hopei, assembly GCA_033060865.1. Classification (NCBI taxonomy): domain Eukaryota; kingdom Metazoa; phylum Arthropoda; class Insecta; order Coleoptera; family Lucanidae; genus Dorcus; species Dorcus hopei. The sequence continues at coordinate 24,636,622 of CM065425.1, forward strand.
GGCAACAGAAATAAACTTATTATTTAATGACATTTTTTTAAGGTACCTAGGTGTATGAATGCGCGTGTTGCTGTATCATACAGGCTGCGATAATACAAGGTTCGTTAATTTATTTATCTGTTAAAGAAATTTAGTGAATTTTATAGTTGGCAACACCGCGTAAATATTAATACGCCTCATAGATGGCGAACACTGCGCTAAAACTTGAGTGCGAATATTTAAAATTAATGTTGCTAAGCAACGAAGGTACAGTGATAGTTGGGTTTCAAATGATGGAATTGCTTTAATCAAATTTTAAAATAAGTAATGGAATATTCTACAAAATGTCTGGAAGCAAAATGTGCGCAAGAAGACGATGGACGGAGTGAAAATTCCGAGGAGTGTTTTGAACAGAAATACAATAACCAGTCTAGAGGTTGGTTGATTAGAGATGCCACTGGTAAGAAGCCTCGAGGACCTTTGGTTTCGACGATGAAAGCTACTTATGAATGTCCCCATTTAGAGGAACGGATAGGCTTAGGTAAGCTGTACTAATATAGCCCAAAAACATATTTGATATATATATTTTATGTAAAAGTAGAGAACAGTGGCGTAATTATAAATTTTAATCATTTAAACAAGAACCATTTTTTCCGACAAATACATGTATGTCTGAAAATATTTGTTTGCATTTAAAAATTTGCGTTATCGCGTTAAATTTAGAAATGTCATAACAAAAATTTTTAAATAATCACGCCCATGATGTATCACGGGTGTTAAAATGACATTCCATAGTTATGTTATCTTAACTGCACTTGGATAACATAACACCTCATTTAAATGCATCGTCAATTTTTAGTATGATACATCAGTGGTTTAATGTTGTTCAAAAAAGTGTATGTTAGATCACATATAAAAATTATCGAACATAAAAGCTGCGTTCCTTTTGCCACAAATCTCACCTCAGATCATTTAAACATTTCCGTTAACACGAACAAGTAAGTTTGAACGGATATTTCAATCTAGCAACCAATGGGAATGCTCGAGCGGCAAGGTGGGAGGTCGAAATCTCAATTCAAACTCACTTGTTCATGCTAGCGGAAATGACGTTTATCTGATCTGAGGTGAGATTTGTGGTAAAAGGAAAGCACCTAAAATAACATCACAAAATAATCGTGCATGATATCTTATCCGTCATGTCAATTTTTGACAGTGAGAGCAGTTGAGGAGTTGACATTCAAAATGCATTTTGTCCAAAATTTTCACTTCAGAAATTTAGATGGCACTGCATTCTGAACAAACAAATACATCTTCTGACACCATAGGCGTTTTTCTTGTGACACATTGGTTTGAAACGTTTTGAAATATTTCAAACCAATACATTTTAGTGTTTCAACAGTAACGTCATACATACAAATACACGCAACTGGTTCAAAATTATTGAAGCTGGTTTGAACCGCGCTCAGAGCTCGGTTTGAAACAAGTTCGTAAATTTGTGGAGGGGTAAACGGACGAATTATTTGTAGGTTAGGTGACAGACTATAGCAAAATGTATTAATTAATAAATAAATTCACATTACATACACGGATGATTGATTATTCAGAGATACGTATCTCTCTGAAAAAAGATACAAAGTGTAAACGTAACCAAATTTCACTTTGCCACCAGAGAGTGGAGATATTAAAAAAGTGACTTCTTTTACTTTTCTACAAAAAATAAAGATACTTGAAAGAATTCCTTTCAATTTCGAAAACATTTGTTAGACCCGCAAAATAAATGATTTTCCCTAAAGTAAATAAACTTTCAAATGGATACCCTTTACCGCCAGAGCGAACGGTACCGAAGTTTATTAGTGCATTCGACTGGGACTAAATTGTGCACTGAGTGCGCACTCAGAATATCTCCATCCCGTTTCATTACATGAGGTTAAAATAAGATGAGAATATTCTGAATGCGCACTCAGTGCACTAGTCGAATGCACTATTATGTTTCAAACAATTGCATTTTCGTGCTATGAGAAATAATGACGTCACAGTTCAAAACGGTTCAAACCAATGAACCAACCGTGTTTAAAACATTGTGTCACAAAAAACGCCTCATATTTGTCATTCATATAGCAATTTGTCCCGTACTTCTAAATGAGCAAATATTGCCTTGACACTCAAAATGCCTTTTGTCTAGTAGCATTTGCCAAACAAACTGTGCGAGTTATTAAGATAGTGGTTCACTTTTTTTTTATTTGAAATAAAATCTTTCTTTAATTTGAAATTAACTCATTTTGTATAACTTAAAAATGGGTTAATTTGCCAAACAAAACGCGTTTTGTCCAATTTTAATTGCATTTTAGCGCTTATTTCTGAATTGTTAATATTGAGATATTTTTGCAAACTATGCTTCCTACCTTCCCTATTAATACTGTAAACATTACTAAAAGGAAAATTTTTAAATAATCAATAACTGCTAAAATATTGGGTTTTTTAATGTTTCCTGAAAATTTATCGAATTGGACAAATGCTTTTTTGAATGTCATCTTCTGTTACATATCTAAGAGCGCTGCTCAACGGACAGCATCTGCTGAGTTGATGTGACAGGGATGCCACTGAACGACTTCGCTGAGTGATCAAAGAATGGCAGCAGCTGAGCATTTATAAGCAGCGTAACTTTTAGCCGCTGTTGAAGTCAATTTTTGGAAATTCTAACCTAATACGTATACAATATGAAAATTATCTGAGTTTAAGAAGTCTTTTTAATTACTATTGTTGACGCATCACTATGGAAAAAAGTTTTGTACAACTAATTTATCCAGTGAACCTTTAATATGTAATTCTGATGGCAAGAAATTAAAAAATATTTATTAAAGTAGATTCTTGTCCGATGAAAATTGTACAACAAATTCTTTTTAATCTTTTAACGGACAACGTTTTGATAGATGGTCAGCTACACGTTCACTGGATTGACAGCTGCTGCTATACAGCGCACTCATCACGTTGATAGTTAACATACAGCAGCTGTTGTCCACTGAATGTCCACATGATACATCATAGGCCTGAATGTTAGTTTTTGAAAGTAGGTATCTTCCAGGCGCTTCCAGGTATATTTTAAAAAAATATTCGTTGGAGGGGATAAGTTGTCATCTATGGATTGTCAAAAGTAATTAACGTACGGTTCATTTTTTCTTTTTATGTAGTTATCTCTTTCTAACTTTCGTGAGACAGCCTTCTGGCTTTTGTCAAGTCACGTCATTTCGTCGTACATTTTCTAAATTATTGACTTATACGGTCGACATATAGTAAAAAAAATAATCTGTACAGATCATTTTTTACTATATGCCGATCGCATACTCGTAGATCTGAATTAAGAAAATATACGACGAAATGACGTGACATGACAAAAGCCACAAGGCTGTTTCACGAAAGTTAGAAGGAGACAACTACATAAAAATTCCTCGACTTATCTATCAATCGATCGGCATATAGAGTAAAATGAACTGTCACAGTTCATTTTTCCAATGCCGCAAGACTGTTTCACAAAAGTTAGAAGGAGATAGCTGCCCTGCTAAAAGCAAAGGGGGTATCTACCCTTTTTTTTCAAAAAGGAGACTTCAGTGTCTGGAATTCTACAGTACTTTCTTTATCTTACGCTAGGCCGATTTATCCATATCTACACTGCATATACGAGCCCTGCGTCAAAAGTATTCGCCTATCTCCCTTTGGTAAAGAAAGAGACAGCTAATAAATTATTCAGTGATAGATGATTTTTCTAGAATAATAATAATAAATAAATAGAAACTAAGCATTTTTAAATAAAAGTTTTCATATTTAAATTCTAATAAAGATTTTATTTTCAAAAACAGCTGTACCATCTAGGCGAATACTTTTGACGCAGGGCTTGTACACTGTGTTGTACTCATATTCTCAAAAATAGTAAACGTTTTTAGGAAAATTGACATTTTATTAGGACTATGACAACACAAAAAAAAACATTAATTTAACATTTTTAAATAATGGTCACCATATGTAGCCAAACAATTTCCTTATTGATAACATTCTTGCCTTATGTTTGCTAATTGATACTAAGATACTCTGTCGCATTCGGCAATTATTGCTTTTTTAACGTCTCTACATTTTCATGGGAATTATACAATTTATTTTTTAAATTATCCTGGAAGAAAAAGTCTTTTGGTGATAAATTTGGAAAACGTACCGGCCAGTTAATGGTACCTCCTCCCCCTAGTAATGATTAGGAAATGCCTTATTTAAAAAGTTCGCACAACTGCACTTGTGCGCAGGACAACCATCATTTCGTGGTCTATGCCAAGATCTCGCAAACTGGATCCTACCGAATTCTGTAGCAATTGGAGGTACTTGTTACCGGTGAGGGATCTTTCGATAAAAAACGGATCAATGAATCCTAAAATTCCTGCCCATACGTTAATATGACGGTGTTGACTTCGATGTCATTCAAAGTAATGATGGAATCGTCACAAATTAAAAATATACTAGCGAGTTGTTTGTGATCTTCTGGCACTTCGTTTTCAAAATTAGTTTTCCAAATTAATTAAAAATATCTTCTTGTCTGCTTGTCATATGTGATTTTAATCAATTTGACAAATAAGATACACCTGACATTTCGCTGTACGATCACTTGACAATAAAACACTGATGAAGGTGTCAAAGTAAGACACTGACGACCATTTCTTTTTGGTCGTGACTGTACCTAAATATTTAATTACGGAAAATTTCTGTAAACTGTACCATTGCTATCATATAAAAAAACTGATAGGACAAGACTTTTTAATCTGCATAAAACTGCTACCAATCGTAATTTGAAATAGTTAATGTCAGTTATGCTTAAAGTAAATGTTGTTTTAAAAACTGTAGGATAATTGCTTGCAGAGAAGAGGGTGATACAGTTAGACAAATTGCTCAGAATCTCGGCGTTAACAAAAATATGGTTACTGACTTGACAATAAAGTAAGATTTAATAAAATAAAATAATGGAAACGCATAGCTGCTGGATTTTAAAGTTGTCCTAGTTTTTTTAAGATATGTATAAGTATAATAAAACGGCTTCTGATCGCGACTGCGAACTTAAGGAAAAGTTGAAAGATCTAGCAGGATAGCAGTCTAGCAGATAGTTGACTGCTATCCTGCTAGATCTTTCAACTTTGTATAAGTATATATGTATAAGTACACTTAACTTAATTTCATTTTGTACGGTCCGTTGTTTACATCATGTGTCGGCGATTGAGCAATCCTATAGGTAAAATATTTGTTCCAATGTAATCTATTTGAACGACACCGTCAACTTTTTGAACTGGAATAACTTTTAATATAATTTTCTTCTACAATTTTTTTTGACTAAAATTTGTTTTAGGTCAAAGTACTGTATTTTTGTTATTTAGGCCTGGTTTATTTACTTTCAATTAACTTTAACCTTCAGTTTATTCCCATAGTAACAATTATTTGTATACAGTTGTTACTATGGCAATAAATCAAAAGATAAAGTTAATTGAAAGGGGCCTTAGAATCATTCAGTGAGCGAGTAAACTGTAACATGCTTTCGTTGTGAAATAAGTTTAAATTTTCTTTTAAATACAGTCGAAGCTCCATAACTCGAATCTCAAGGGACCGGAAAATTACTTCGAGTTATAGAAATTTCGAGTTTAAGAACGAGATTTCAATTATAAATAATGTGCTGGGACATCAGTAAATTTCGACTTACAGAAAATTTCGAGTTATGGAGGTTCGAGTTATAGAGCTGCGGCTGTATGGTTGGCCATGAAAATTAAAACTCATGTTGTAGCTTGGCATCTAACACATGCCAAATCTGAAAATTTAAAGTAAATGAATGGAGCTAAGACATGAATTTTCTCAGCCACCCCTTATGGCATTTTTAAGAAAACACATGTTACTAATAAAATTTAGAAATTATGCATAATTTATTTCCTATTTGTATATTAGAAGATTAATGTAAGGATGTTATGTCTAATTTCTAAGCCACTTAGGCCCGATTTTACAATCGTTGGATAAGCATTATTCTTAGAATAACGTGACGTAGATATGGAGGAACATTAAAGGATATTCGGCGAACAGTTATTCCGCGATTGTAAAACTAGGCCTTAAAATATTTAGAAAATCTATTTGTCTTTTTATCAAAATAGGATAATGAATAATGAAAACTTTTTCCTAAAGTAAAAATATACTTTAAATTTGAAAGAATTTCTATATAGTGTAATTAATAAGCCATTTATGTACATATTACATTTTGATTAAAGCAGATTCTTGTCCGATGAAAATTGTATCACAAATTCTTCAAAACGGACACTGAATATGCTCACTACTCCTTAACGTTTCGCTACCGTTTGACACCTTCATCACAAATGAAAAAATATAAACAAGTTGTCAATGGAAAGTGAAAAAGTAAATTGATCTCTCTTTTTATTAATTCTAAAAATTAATTTTAAACATAATATGTTCAATAAATATTTTATTTTAATAAATGTCAAAAATTGATAGATCTATATCCAGTTTAAAGAATTGAGGAAACTACAAAATACATCGTTTAAATTTGCAAAATTAGTACGTTTATTAATAGAATTCGATGACATTTTTATTTTGCACATTTCTATAAAACGTCTTTTGAAAATATTAGACTCACAATATAAAATATTAGTATTGTAACGATTTTAAACGTTCTATTAATTTTTATTTTAAAACAAAACACGAAATAGTTAATAATCTAATTTATTTACAAGAAAACTAATTAACACTAACATTTAACACTAGATAATTTACAAACTTAATCCTAATTTATTTTAACGGCCGAGCGAAAGTTTATCACGCGACTTTAAGTCCGTCTAGCGTTGAATTTAATTCGAACTGTGCCACTCCCGGCCGCGTGCATTTTTATATCCGGGGTTGTTTTTCGCGAACATTCTAGAAGCAGGCGACGGACTGTCTGGTCTAGTTTATTCCGCCGTCAGAATTCTCCAGGCTGTCGCCTAAGGCGCGTCGACTAGACGGCTATGACGCAAGAGACAATTTGACGCTGGTGTCGATGAATCATTACAGTATTTTCAAAATCAAAATTATGGTTATTTTCTAACGAATGTTCTACAAGCATTGAATGATTTTGATTATTTTTTTGGATATGATATTTACAGTCGCGGCCAAAAAAAAGTGGACACTTTTTTAAACGTCAATTTTATAATATTAAAACTTTTGCTGGGTGATTGTAATTATGAGCTGATACTTACGGATGATAAACAATAAGTATTACTGTTTGTCATCCGTAAGTATCAACTCATAATTACAATCACCCAGCAAAAGTGTTAGTATTATAAAATTGACGTTTAAAAAAGTGTCCACTTTATTTTGGCCGCGACTGTATGTTGGTCTAGACTTTTTTTTTTAAATTTTGATTTGTTTCTCCTATATAACAAGAATTTCAATTTAAACATTTATTTTCATAAACCACGTTAGGTTGTTTTAATATCGGTGTTTTGGTTTTTAAATTTGAGAAAACAATATTTAAATTGGGTTCTCTTTTATCGCCTGCTTTAGCTGAAATTGTCATGCATGAACTAGAAAAAAGTGTCATTAACTTGTTACCTTTCAATTTAACTTTATATTTTTGTTATCTAGATGATATTTTATTGATTTCGCCTTCAGATAAAATAGATTTTGTTTTAAATCTTTGCATAATAGATTTCAATTTACTGTAAAAAAAGAAATTAACAATTCACTAAGTTTGCTTGATATAAATATTATCAGAATATAGTAGGTAAGACAAATTAATAACGAATTAGTTTCATAAACCTACGTGGTCAGGTAGATATATTAATTTTCACTCGTACACATCTAAAAACTATAAAATTGTAACAAACGAGCTGTTTTACTTTCAGATAAACTTTTCATTTACGACAATTTAAATTTAATGAAGAAAACTCTTGTTCAAAATTCTTATTCAATAAATCTTATCGTAATTAAAAATCGTGTTAAATATCTACAAAATTCAAAAATTTACAATAATATAAAACCAACTTCAAACAAAAAATACATAGCATTACCTTATACAGTCTGTGGCACCTATGCTCGATTTCTTCATCGCCTTATCCTAAGGTTAAATTTATCTGTCAGTTAGAATGTGACACTTAAGTACGTGTACAGCCAATTGTATGACAATTTCCAACTGACAGATAAATTGGGATAAACACGATGAAGAAATCGGCCATTAACCGGGTTTCTTCATTAACGCCGTTCCTATTGAAAATATGGAAAAATGTTTTGGACTAAAGTTTCATCCTTTCAAGTTCCGCATAATTTAAAGTTATTTTCAAATATACAGGATGTCCCAGTTTGGCTGTACGATGTGTTACTTCGTTATTTTAAATCGAACACCCTATATTTTGTAACGAATTTGAGGTTATCAGGTTATTTTAGGGTAAGTTTGATAAGGGTTCCCTATACCTAAGTCCTATGGTTTTTAAGATATTAGGCTTTGTTTTTTGTTTTTGGAAAATACGGATATAACTTTTACAACTAATATCTCATGAACGAAGACAATTAGAAAGCAGCTATTGTGGTGCTGTTACAAGCTAAGTGGAAGATATCTATCGCAGTAACAAAATTTACTTTTCATTAAACAGGGATCTAGTAAAAGTATTTCCATTTCGACAACAATTGAAGGGCAATAACTTGTTTTTAAATGGAATGGTGTTATTTTTATATCGTCGTTAGATGATGCTCCATAAAATTATCTTTCAGTTAGCTATATATTTCCCTATACCAATTACTGACGGTTCAGGAGATATTTAATATTATTTCATAATTTCCACATTTTAACATTTTAATTAAAATCAGGACTGAGTATTTACTGAAACAGTTTATGCGTTTTAAGTAAAATATCAATTTGCTAAGTTTTCAGCAGTTTTCAGCTTTCAGCAGAAAGAACTGCCAGCCACCAACAAACTGCGTAGTCTTCAGTTTTGTTTAATATAGTATTACCATAGAATTTAAACCTAACATAGAACGGCAACGCAATGCTTAAAACTGGCAGCCAGAAATTGGAGGTTTACGCGATTAACTGAGGCATTATTTAGTAAATAATCTGGTTGTAGGATAATTTGCAAAGGTGTGGAGCCTCTATATTACTATACCTACACCTACACCTTTGCAAATTATCCTACAACCAGATTATTTACTAAATAATGCATCAGTTAATCGCGTAAACCTACAATTTCTGGCTGCCAGTTTTAAGCATTGCGTTGCCGTTCTATGAAACAATGGTATTGTTGTCGCAAAGACATAATTACACGCTAATAACTGATAATGAAGACTCTTCAATTAAGCAAGTTAAAAGCAATTTAATAAGGGCCTGCATTTCTTCGTTGACGCCATTTATCTCGGTAAATACTAGGTTTAGGTATAGAAATCTGTTATATAATAAAATATAATAAAATATTTTCCAAATTGATAGGTCTATCAAAATTCGTAATAATATACAGGTTGTTTCGCAGAGTTTTTAAATGTCCCCATAGATAATAGTCCAAAGGATTTAGGTCAGATGATCGTGCAGGCCACCTGATCGGCCCATTTCTTTCAATCCATCTTCTAGGAAAAATTTCGCCTTGCAGCTAAGGCATTTTGCCCACTTTTAAGTAAAGTTCTATGTATCTACCTCGACGTACGACTTGAAAGTGGCCGGCCCGCTAATAAATTAGGTAATGCATATTCTCTGTAAACATCATAAACTTAAACCAGGGACGTTCAAACGGTTTGCCCGCACGACAAAAACATTTATTTTCTCGAAAACTTAATAATAGATTTTCCTACCAAAAAGGGCTCGTTCTATTCATTTTCATGTAAACTTTTATTGTTTAAATTATTTTAATGAAGTTGCGAAACACCCTGTATTGGGCATTCCATTTGAAATATTAAAGGGATTTGCTGACACTTGTAAAATTAACAGCCTGTGTAATTGCAAATAAATTTAAAGTTTTTTTATTAGAGGATGATAGCGTTTGATTTTTTTTTCTATATTAAATACTTTAGATACCAGAAAAGAAAACCACACTCGTATACACGTGGTATACCCAACATTGTTGAATAAGAAAACGTTTTTAATATATTGACAATGAGTTGAATTCAGGACGTACACTGTAAATTGTAATGATAGCTACGCATTTCTTTCTTAATATTTCTACGAGTATGTTTGAACGTCCATAGCAAAGAACACGGTTGCCTAAGGTAAGATGTTGAATAAAGGGCATTGATCTGAATTTGGTGTTATTTATGTTTACGTTGGTAATATTGTTGTACATTTTTAAACCGATTTTGAAATATTTAACAAGCAGCGATGTTTAAAAATTGCACGCTAGCAAAAATTCTTATATTTCAAGAACAACGATCGTTTTGCTTAACTTATCGAATATTTTAAGGGGAAGTTTTTTAAAGAATTTCTGCTTAGAGTGCCTTCGTGTAAATAAAAGAAGGCTGTTCAACTTTTTTCAATTTGCATTAGAAGAAACTTATGAGCACCGATATAAAATATAGAACATTTCCTGCAAGAATTTGATATCGAATGGCAATCGATACTCGGCGAAAAAGAACGGTCGGCGGTTTTTACGTATTTTCTTAAATGCTTTAAGTGCATTACTGTGTACCGAATAAAATAAAACGAGAAGTTAGATAAATCGATTAGTTTTTAAGTTCATTCTTCGATTTCCGCAGCTTATCAGTCGCTTACTTTTGATTTTTTTTTAAACATTTGCAAGGATGTCCTGAAGTTAAAGATTTTTATTTTTCTCCAAAACTTTATTATAATTTATATTCGTTTATGAATTTCTATTTATTAGAATATTCTCCTCTCAGTTTATATTTACAATTTAAAAATATTTATATGGTCGATCAATTGAACTGAACTGTCAGCGTTGAAAAATAGTGATTTTCATGACTAGGTACAAAAGTCGAATAAGTAACGATATTAGATTGCATTTAAAGCGGCCCCTAGACTGTCAATAATATTGCACAGTATTTTATGTTGCGCAATATTATTGATAGTCTGTGAATGATATTGAAACATTGTGCAATATATTGAGCAGATCAAGAAAGGTTTGATATTTATTGCGCAATCTGAAAAAAGGATGCAGTGTGTGGTTAATATTGTGCAATATTATTCAGTATTTCCTCGAGTGCGGAAGTCAAATTTACAACATAAGTCCAAACAATCACTTCTTACTTCATTTTTTTCCAAAAATACATAATATGTAATACATAAATAAAGGTTGACAGTGATGTATCATGTTTTTAATTGTTTTTAAGAGATGAAGACTGCGTCAAGGAGACATGAACAATCGCGCTAACATGAACACAGCCGGTTTTAATTAGTTCACGTTAGCGCGAGTTATTATTATGTATGTATGTATTATGCAATCGAAGTCCGCTTTCTAGGGCAAATCTCAATTTTACTGTACAATATTATTGCGCAATATTATTGACAGTCTAGGGGCCACTTAAGGCCTAGTTTTTCAATCACAAATTAACTTTGGTTATCGGTGTATTCCCATAGTAATAATTATGATAACAGTTGTTGTTATGGCAATAAACTGAAGGTTAAAGTTAACTTGCGACTGAAAAATCGGGTTTAAACCATTTAACCCCTTTATTCTGTAACTTATAACGATACAGCTAAATAGCAACAATCGTTAAGTTACTTATTTTGACCAATCAGTACGTAGAAATGCGTGTTGTCTAATTAGTGATTAGTCAAAATATGTCACATAACGATTTTGATCATTTTATTAAATGTTTACTTTATTCATGACTGGTTTCTAGTAATTTGTAGGATTTGTTTATCAAACCAATAACGAATTTTTTAAAATTTCATTTAAATTCACTTTTTGTCTCTAAAATATTATCTTGTAGGTAAATATTAGCTAAAAATATAATTACTTGTTTCTCTGAAAGTTTGTTTACTGTCTTTAGACCTTCTCATCTCATTTTGTTAAAGTTGAAATGATAAAAAAAGAGTTTATTTTTATTATTTGCTTAATTTAAAGCAAATAATTTATTTTAATTAAAAGAATGAGGTGGGTTGGCACAGACAGTGATTTGTGTTCCGCCTAATGACAATTTAGGTCGAAGCGGAAACACAATGTTCGCAGAATACTTTCCACAGCATAAACACATTCTGCTAAGTCTCCGGTAACTCGTGTTCCTTGCACACTCTACCGTGAAGACGCTGCGCTCTGATCGTACAAGTAATGGGACTTTAATTTGACTCGATTTATTGACCGTAGTTGTTCCAGGAAATTGCTTCGAGTCTAGCGAGTTGATATACAATTTTACACATATGATTAAAGAAATTCACACTAAAAATCTTCAGCCGTTATTTTTTTACATACCTACAATGTCATAACAAAAACTAAAGTCTAAAGAGCAACAAAACCCATGAAGAAACATATTTAATAAACAAGAAAATATTTATATGTCACAATTTGGAAGAAATGTTAAAAGAAACTTCATCAAAATTAATATAAAACATTAAGCCTCAAACATTTTTAATATTATCATGTGAGCCACTAGTGTCGTTCCAATAATCCGACTGTGCCTCAAAGTTTACTTAATATTCACACACAAAGTCTCTAACATTTCTTTCCGTACATTTTCTTACAACACGATCACTTGGGAATACATAATGAGGCGGTACTCTTCCAGGTAAAAGGAGAGCTCTCCTTCAACAAAAGTTCCTGGCAGAAGTAACGCAGCAAATTCTGCAAGAACGTCAGGAACCACCCCCCATTGAGAAATATTGTACAACATACGACTTGACTCATCAGATTCCTGGATTTAAGTTGAAGGCAAAAACTTACGGAGATGAACCCGAGGTACGTATATGTACAACTTGTACATGACAAAATTAAAGCGCCCCCATTCTATATGCGAAACTTTTGAGATAAAGTGTTCATGTAAAATGTTTTTGTAATTATCCTTGGCTCATATACGTACCTAAACAAAGCTTCAATGGTTATGTTTAAGCCAAGGGATTATTGTCATTTTATTAATCAAAATTTTTAATACCGGAAATAAGCTTTGAAAGGTTTGCAACGTGTAATAAAAAATTTAGGGCATTATCAATATCGTTTGTAGTTTAATATGAAGAGGATAGCGGAAAAAAGCTTTGTAAAAACCTTTAATAAAAAAATTGGTCTTTTATCTGCAATTATGTTGACCAGTCAAAAAAAAAATGGTTGTATCTTTAAGACTTTAACATTTATTTATTTATTCGTTAATAGTGAATATTTTTTTGGATTTTTTTTGCTGTATAGATTTTCCAGTTTTCATATTTGTAAATAAATTATAATTATTCACAATTATTTGAAAACGTTATTTGTTAATTGTTGATATGTAATTATCAACAATTCAATCATTTATTGATTATTAAATAACGTTTTCAAATAAGTCAGAGAGTATTTTGTAATAATCAGTTAGGATTTATGGAGTTTGCAATGTATTTGGACTTAATTAAAATTTCTCCTTTTTTTTGTTTATCTGTTTTAGAATTCATTGACTTATTTTAAGAAATGTGACCTACGTGTCTTTTTGACATTGATTTGTGCGTTTATTTCTGTAAGTCAAGAACTCTACGTAATGGCGGGATTTTATTCAGAAATTTAAATGATCGCACCTTTGTTAAAAAGTAGCCGCTTTATTAAAATTTATAATACATTATGTGCATGTATACGTAAGTAGCACGTGGAAGCCGAATTTCGGAGAATCTCATGCAGGAAGGGAGCCTCATTATTCAAATCGTAATGGTCTTCACATCACTTCCTGTTGGTGGAAATGACCTAACTTTTGTTTTATTTTAACCCACATATTTCACTTTCTACATGAACAAAGGAGCTCTCTAATAAATTAGGCTTTTTTATTAGGCGAGAAATTTGCCCCGGCCGCGGCCGCAAGAATGTTGTTGTGTCGGCGCGTTCTTTTTTGATTCGCGTTGTTAATATGAAATGAAGAAGTTGTAAGGAATGTTATCCGAAGAGACTTCGTCTGTAATCTAATTTGTTTCTACGGAGTGATGTAATATTACACTGATAGACGATTCAGTCACCAGTTTTATGCGATTATATGATGAAATTAGCGCAATTTGATACCCAGAACTCCTTCTCTAAGTGGGCGTTGAAGACTCTTTCACTTTTTTAGTGTGCTATTAATTTGAATTGTTATTAGAGTATATTAAATTTATTTTCCTTCCTTTTTTGGTATATACAGGCTGTCTTACGAAAAGCGCCCCAAGCCGTAACTCCGTTATTTATAGATTAATTTTAACAAACAAAAAGGCAAATAAAATGAGACTAAAAGTACTATAAGGTGAGTCCAGTTTCAATTTTTTTAAAAATTACCTTCAAGGTCAAACGACTGTCAACTTTTATTTTTCAAATGGCTCTGTATATTTTTTATTATTATATCAGGTAGAGATTTTTTTTCTAAATCCAATAATGTGCAACACTTTGACATTTGGAAAATATTTTTCGTAAAAAAAATGAACTAGTGTATTACGCAAAACGTGCTCTTCATAAAAATGTTAAAGTTTGTCGTGAAAACAATGTCACTGAGCGTTATTTTTTACAGTTGTTTCCAATTGTCAAGTTATTCTCTTTATATGATTTATTGTTTCCTAAAAAAAGCCGATTATGGATAATACTCAGTTGACTGACTTACTCCAAGTATGTTTTGAATGCAATAAAAATACAAGCAGTGCATCTCTATAGACAGGGATTTTTTCCTAAAGCAACTTACACAGCTGTAGACTTAATTTTAATTATTTCATTAATGTTTTCTGTACTGCTTGATTGCTGCTTTTATTGCATTCAAAATATACTTGCAATAAGTCAGTCAGGTGATTGTTATCCATAAGGATTTTTAGGAAACAAAAGTAGAACTTGATGGTTTAAAACAACTGTGAAAAATAACCTTAGTGACATTGTTTTCACGACAAACTTTATCATTTTTATGAAAAGCACGTTTTGCGTAATAGACTAGTTCATATCTTTTTTTTACGAAAAATGTTTTCTAAATATCAAAGTGTTGCACATTATTGGATTTAGAAAAAAATCTCTGCCAGATATAATAATAAAAGATATACAGAGCCATTTGAAAAATAAAAGTTGACAATCGTTTGACCTTGAAGGTAATTAAAAAAAAAATTGAAACTGGGGTCACTTTATAGTATTTTAGTCTCATTTTATTTGCCTTTTCGTTTGTTAAGATAAGTCCATAAATAACGGAGTTATGGCTTGGAGCATTTTTCGTAAGACAGCCTGTATAAATATTCCTGGGGGTAGAAGTTTTAGTAGAGTTTAAGTGAGAACGTCGGCGAATTGTTTCCCGTGATTGCTGATTCCTTTTTATCCCTCTGATTATTATTTCATAATTTTAGAGACGGATTAAGTTTTGCATTGATTCCAGTTTAAATCATCTCACACAGATTTCACTCGTATTTCCCTGAGTATTCGATCAATGCAGCGTCGCTATCTCACAATTCGATGTGGTACTTCGCCTATGTTCGAGTAATTAAATGTGTCTGCAGCATAACGAACCAACCATTTCCGCGCATTATTAAACGTTAATCGCAGTTTAATATTTGCCCGAGATGAACGATTCACAACTCCCGGATTTCACTGGAAATTCGTGTCCGTTCCGCTCCAGAGTTATTATAAATACTTCTGGGGAACGGGTGCGAGTTTTCGTATAGATTACGCGGAATATTACATGCATTGCCAGCATTCCTTTTGTGGTTTATACGGCTGAGGGTTGTGAAATTGAAATTTGCGGCGGTAGTATTTTTAACTACAATTAGGAGCTCTTATAGAAATTTGCTTCTGATGCAAAATAATATTTGAGTGTTTAATGTAGCATTCATTTTATTGATATGAGATTTATGTTTACAGGAAAAAACAAATTTTATTTTGATGACTTTACTTTATTAGAGTATTTGTCTTCGTCATACCTTAAACCATTGCAAAAAATATAATAGGTAGTACCAGAACGTTTTCAGATACGTATTGCTGTGCTTTATTGCTACATGGCATGGTAATTCTACTTGAAAGAAATGTTCATTATAATTGAAAGGTACAGCAGTTCGAAAATTTTCGGATAACGAATAAATTCTAAAGTAAAATTTCAGACGAAACTATTTATACTTTCAAACGAGACTAAAATTTCTAACAGAAACAAAATTTGTGAATTTCTGCCATTTCTATATCAATGTGTTTCATACGGATAAATTCAATGACGTGCGTAAAAAGATCCATTGTACGAGGTGTATTTAAGTATTTTCGCAATGTTATTAGTTGAGTCATTTTCATAGTTGATTTATGCAACAATGGCAGAGCTTAGTCATGTATACGATAGAGCTTTTCACTGCATGTGTATAAAATTTACCCCTACGTAAATTCAGGACGCCAAAGAAAATTTAGCTGGCATTAATATACATTGTAGCAGTTGACACAATTCAATTTATGCAGCAATAGTTTGTGTATAAGGTACGTCGTCAAAGCGCGTTACTGTAACAAGTCACGTTGCTCCGACTATTGATAATACATATTATACGTAGCTTTATAGTAAATCAATACTGACGGCGGTACATTGTTTACAGCCGTAAATTATATTGCAGTCTCGTAGTTACATAAAAATAATTAATTCGCTTTTATGACGTTTACACGAAGAACTTTCTAGGCAAGGAGACACTGTATAAAGTAAACGGCGTAGCTGACCTATTAAGGCACTAAATGAAAACTCACGGGGAAATTCATTTCTTTTCCAGCTGTACGAGAAGTATCCACTCTATGCGTCTCCGCCGATGTCGTACTGGCAATTCAAGTATAACAACCGAAACGGGCTTCCAAGTAGTTCTCTACCTCTCACGGCTACACTTGACCTGAAGAACCCTTTCAGGCGAAATTCTGAGTTTTCTAAACCAATTTCCGAAGTCGTGGATGGTGACTTGCTTTAAAAAAAAGCACAGGGATTTATTTATTATCTTTTGTATTTTAAAATAAAAAATTTCTTATATATTCTAACAGTACTCATTTAGTTTTCTTGGTAAGTTCAACATGAATTTAATTCAAAGATCTGATGCATTCTGTTTTGATTTTTATTGTTAAGAATAACTGATTAGTGTAGGTAATTTGCATGCATTTGTCAATAATTTCAGAGCTCGTATTTCAGCTGCTTAAAGGTCAAGTTCACGTTCGACGCAGTAACAATCATAAAACTTTAAAACACTTTTATGACTATATTTATTTCATTTATCTGCTGCTCTTTCTTAACCAGGGACGTATCGTCGTTTTGAGTATGATATTTTATTAATTATTTTTCCAAAACTAAAGTATGTATATAGAATTTTTTAACATTTTTCCCATACTCTCGGATGCCGCCTCTTCATGTTTTTTTCGGCGGAACAGTTAACAGTCACCCTGTATAAACATGAAAATGTATTTTTAATCTTTAACATTTACTTACCTTTCATTTTTTTCGTACCTACTTCTATTTTCAACATGTACGTTGTTTTAGTTTTGAAGATTGAAAATTGTTGCGAAAAAATATTTTTTGTACTTATGATTTTAATGGTAATTTATTTCAACACAAATGTTGTTATAACTTAAACACAAATTTTTGTTAAGGAAAACAAACATGAGGGGAATGATTAAATGATGCAATCGTCATCACCAGACTCACACACCAGTTTCAAAACAGTTCTGAGGTACACCATCTTGTAGGTTTTGCAGTTCTCTGAAGGCACCTCCGAAGCCAAACTTCTTAAACCAGGAATAAGTCCAATTTGGGCCGGTTGAATGACATTTGTTTAATAATTAAAATCAGAATTACATGATGATTCATTTAAGACCTAGCACGAATGTGTAGGACAAAGGGACAAAGTTATTTTTTTACTTCAAACTTAAATTCGCGTTTTCACAAAAAATTGTTTTCCATACTCATCATTGTATGACGCCTTTCAATCTTTTTTAACACAGCTTATAATAAATACGAGCAAAGTTAAATTGGGGAGGAGTTTAATAAAATATACGGTTTGAACGTGTGAAACGACGCTAAATATTAATGTATAATGATCGCGTATCAATTAAATTACGCAACGTGAAGTGACAGTAAACATTAGGTTGGTGTATAAAGTCGTAAGAAATTGAACAGATTATTAATTTGATTGTAAATAAAAAATTAATGTTTTTAAATAACAATAAAATTAATTATGCCTTTAATTGTTATCAACTGTTTTGTGATATACGTATTTAAACGAATGGCCATTATAGGAACCTTATTTATATTAAAATTCAACTAAACAAACAAACAGTCACTATTGTTGCAAATAAAGAAATTGTTAATAAAAACATTTAATTTGAGCAGAGCTTATTTTGATTTATTTGTAAGCATAAGTGCAAAGAACCCAAAAGAATTTACGGATTTTTATTAATTTAAAACAAAAGAAAAGGGTTCCGCTCTGAATCGAAAATAATCTCATATCAATATGTGCGTTATTGAAGTATAAACAAACAAAATTTGTTAATAACGAATAACATAGCAATATGTATGCACTAATTAAATTAATATAAAATAATTCGCATTTAATTTAAGAAATTCAAATATTTTCCATATAATACACTTTATTATACTTAAAATATTTGTATAATGTACAACTGCTTTATAATTTGTACCACATGAATTTAATACTACAATATGTCTTATATTACAAGTATATTATATACACAAATATATAATTTAAGATTTTTTTAATAGATACACAATATTGTGTGGTACCCTTTAATATGATTTGTCTCTCATATGTACAAAAAAGTTATGAGCAAGTTGTTTGTGCTGACAATTAATGTATAATAGGTTCGTCATAGATAACCTACACATACATCATTCTATATAAAGCAGACAGGATCTACTTTTGATTACAATAACATGTATGTACATAATTTTACGAACTAGTTACAAAAATCTATCTTACATTAGGACTAAAACCTAAAGCGATCATTAACTGATCGTACAGAAGAACGTTAATACTTTTTACAAAGTTATTGTTTTTTCAACATAATAATATTTAATATATGTAGTAGCATTTGTAATAATTAATTATTGGACAATAATAGGTGATCAGTATCTTTTCTAATCAAGTGACCTATGGAAATAAAATCTTTGATTAGTTCATTATTTCAAATGCCACTTGAATTACATATTTATACTGCATTCCTACACAAAACGAGAGGAATGCAATAAAAATTATTTAAATGGCATTTGAAATAATGAATCAAACAAAGACATAATTTTTTTCCATAGGTCACTTGATTAGAAAAGATATTGATCACGCGTTATAATTCTTGAGGGAGTACTAGAGATGTCGGTTATACATTGTTAATATATTGTCTAGTGAATAATTATTACAAATTTATTACATAAAGTTAATTTCCCACTTTTTTTTCAAGATGTGTGATGGAAATTCAAAAGTTTCGGACGTACGAAAATCAATTAAACAAATAAAAAGCAAATGGTTCGATAATGCTTTTTAGGATGACGTTCGTTCGTATTTGCTTCCAGCTTCAAGACCCGGAAGTATTAAATCATGTCAGTTCCTCGTAATGAATGCGTCAAAACGGAAGCCGGAGAAGAATTTTAGCTCGATTAAATGTAATAAAACGTATTTGAGAATTTAGCGCGCTTAAAATTCATGTAAATTAATTTTAGCGTTGGGCTGCAGCAGCAGCAAGGGCTTCGAATCCTTATTCCGACGCGATTAGGTCGTCCTATTTTATGAATTATTAAGCGCAATTTCTTTTGCGGTTCTCCCGTAAAAGTAAATGCTTTATTATTTATTACTTTGTTCTAAGTATTCTTTTTTCGTATGAGTTCGATTATGTCAGCGAGTTATTCGGTTTTATTATTAACTTTGATTTACATAAAAAAAAGTTTTTATAATAGGTAATCATTAAAAGATTCATAATAATTCATAATAAAAAAACAAAAACAATTGTACAATCATTTTTTTTTTAATATTTTTTTCTCTTTACGATATTACCAAAATTTCTTATATTTATTTACAAAATAACGATATAATTAAGAAAAATCATTTTCAAATGAGTGGGACAGGTTCGGGTATGAAGCCAAGTCTGAATAATTGACAAATCGTACAA
The DNA here is from genome assembly GCA_033060865.1 of Dorcus hopei. NCBI lineage: Eukaryota > Metazoa > Arthropoda > Insecta > Coleoptera > Lucanidae > Dorcus > Dorcus hopei. The sequence continues at coordinate 24,656,820 of CM065425.1, forward strand.
CACTATTTGTACAAATATTTTGACAACTAATAGTGCAATTGTTTTTTGACTATAAATTCAAAATCAGTTTGAAAAATAATGAATCTTTGCTAAGTTAGCCAAACATATTTTGCTTTCTGCCGAGAGCGGTTTACCTGTGATGTTAAAGTGCAATTACCACCGGAAACAAGTGCCAACTTAAAATTATACTATATTTACAGTTGGTTCTTGTCCGATGAAATTTGTATCACAAAATCTTCTAAGCGGACACTAAATCGCGCAACTATACACTTTACGTTTCGCAGTCGTTCGACTGCTTCGTCAGTCGAACGACTGCGAAACGTAAAGTGTATAGTTGCGCGATTTAGTGTCCGCTTAGAAGATTTTGTGATAAAATTATACTATTCAAAGCTTATATTTCAACAAGTTACCAACGACGTATTAGATCAGTAAGTTTATGGGTATTTTATTACAACAATTTCTGCCAGATTGTGCCCTGGTACTATAGATTTATGTCTGGCGTTGCGGTTTGGAAACATTCTTTCCTGAAATGCTGTTGTTTATATAGCCATCATGTTTGATGATGCGTAATGTTCTGCTCTATTGGTGATTGACCTGGACAACTAGATAAATTCAGCGAGAAAGTCATTTTGATCTAGGAGTATATACAGTTAACCCGGAGGAGATCGTTACAAATGGACATTAAGGAGAATTAGTTAGTAAAAAAAGAAAACACTCGATTTTTGGAGTTGAGAAGCCATTACGTTTTTAATAATGTCTTTAATAAAACACTCATTATTATTTTATGAAATCCACCGAATTCTGTATCTACAAATCCTTTATTTTATTTTGGAACCATAATCTTGTTTATTGACATTCAATGGGGGGCATAACTTGGCCTTTTATTGCCTTAAAGCCCTTGGGCAATAATAGTAGTAACGTAAATAAACCCATACGAACGCAAACTATTTACAAAATTATTTTATGGAAACTACGTACACATCACTCGCATACGATATAAAAATATTGAATCCATAAATTATGGTCATTTGAAAGCCATAATAAAATAAAACGTTATATGTAACACGGGCATAATTGTAGATAATAGCCATCGAGCATTTAAAAGCAGCATTAAAAAGAGCGTTTTTAAACATACTCTCTGGCTATAATCTCCTAATTATGCCCTTAATACATAAGTAACTATTACATGCATACGCATAGTAAAATTTATTGCTTTTAAAATTTAGGTATGTATAGGTACAGTTTAATTTAATGTAAGTGTTGATAAGGCTGTAATATTAGTTTTAATCTTTTAATTAATGAAAAAGGATGTCTCAGTATGTGCAATTAAACTTACTACAAGTGTTACTACATTATCCAAAAATAATTAAATAGGAATTAAAAGAAAAAACCAATTCCATACTCTAATTCTCGAGTTTAATTAAAAGTGTTCACAATAGAACTGCCCTGGTGCGTGAGCATTAAAGCCGAGTGTAAACGCATTGGCGCATAATAATTATCCATATAATGTAATGTGGATGCAATCAACGAAATTTAATTAGTTCACGTTTTTGCGCCAATCAAATTTTATATGTCCCTGGTTCCATTTATAGTTGCAGTATTTTTTATTTTCACATAAATATTTTTAAAGAGAATATATTTTCTGTATTTTGTAGAAAAGAATTGTATTAGAATGAAAATACGAATTCGGACATTAACATTTTCTAAATATTTAAACAGATAATTCAAAAACTGAACTGCAGACATCATTTGTGGAAAAAAAACTTATTAATTAGCAAGAGGTATTTGATGGCGAGAACTGAAATTTCTTAAATTGATAGAAAAATTATTATACAGGGTGTTTCAAAAGTCGCGACGCAAAATGAAAGGGGTTTTAGGGAATGGAATTTCAAACATTTTTGCTCTTATAAACGTGTCCGATTTCTACGCATTTACTAGATACAGGGCTTAACTTTGTTACATGTAAATTTTTTTACCGGAGGTTGCTATGACTTGATGGTGTTCCTTTTGGGTTGTTTAAAGCAAATATTGAAAAACACCTACTCCAGTTGCAACACAAAATTGACTGACATCGACGAACTAATTCGTGCGTGTAATTAAATTGAAAATTCCCATTTTGGATTTCAGCGAAAGCTAAATCAGTTTTTTCCAAAAGCTGTTCTTTTGTATGAATTCCGACAGCATAAACTACTTCATTTAAACAGTGCTCTGGGGTGCTCCCCAGAAATGGATATGCTTGAAGTTCTTGGGTGGCGATGTAGTTTATTGTTTAATGTTAATTTGCAATGTTTGTACCTTAATAAAAGTTTACATGTAACAACTTTGAGGTTCTGTATCTACTAAATGAGTAGAAATCGGACACATGTTTATATGAGAAAAAAAGTTTCAAATTCAATTCCTTACAACCCCTTTCATTTTGCGTCCCGACTTTTGAAACAGCCTGTATATATTTCTTCAATTTTACCAAGCAATTATTGTTAATGTGAGCTCAATCTACAGGAGTGAATAACGTCGTAAAATACACTTTCACTAACTGGTCCGCTTCCAAACGCTGCCTACAACAGAGCAGGTCTCAATTAGGACAATGTTCTAGCATAATCGATAGTGATCGTCATCATTTAACGAAGAACTTGCCTAATAGTTTGCTGTTTCATGATCCCAGTTCTAAAAATTCATGCCAAAAATAGTTACTAGGCTTACTTACCATATAGTTTCTTACCATATAGTTTTCGAAAAAATGCCTAAGCCATATTCCCTTTGGAGATTCTTTGAAATGGTTTGATTGTGATGTTCTTGCTGTAATCTATGTATTTTCTATAGAGCAGTTGATCAGAGCTATTCATTTTTTTCTGTAAATTTGAGTTCTTTTCTGGAATTAGAAAATCACCCATACTCTAAGGGCAACAGATTCATTTAAAAAAAATTGGGTGTCGCAATTTCTGAATTTATATTTTAAATAATTAAATTTTTCCATGCCTTCATTGTAATCAATAAATTGAACTAACAACAAAACATTTTTGATATTTTAATGGTCTTGTTCGATTAAGTAATTTTATTCGTTCACTATATTTCTCTTTTAATTCTGTTCAGACTCGTTGGCACTTTAGTTTCTGGAAACTTCTTTACAGACAGTAATAAATGAATTAATCTGCTTTAGAGGATGCCCTTTTTACACAACTACAAATTAATATATTGCTTGTATTTTCTTCTTTTGCTGTGAACTGGGTTTCTACCGTTTTCTAATTGCACCAAATGTCTAAATTTACGAGGGTCACTCTATACAGGGTGACTGACAATTGGCAAAGAAAAAAAAACGCGTAAGAGAATGGATGTCACAGATTATGCTCATAGTAATTAAGGTACCAAGGGCATTATGAGGTTTATAACGCCTGAGATCAGCAGTATACGTACAACCAGAGGGCCTTCGGCCCGAAGGGTGTATGCCGGTCGTGGGCGTATAATTTTAACGCCCGTGGTGCCTTCAACGTTTAATGTCCGACTAGTTTTGTATTTCGTTAAATTTATAATAGTTTGATTAAAACCATCAAATCAATAAAAATCATAGATATATTTTTTTAAATGCAACATATTTTGTTTGTCAATGTGACTTTTCATTTAAGTGCTGTCAATTAGTTAATTAAAATGGAAAAAGAATTTAATCTCTCAGAAAAACTATTGCTGTCGACTGCAAAGGCTACGGAAGCCCTTGTACTCAAAGAAAACTGTACGGGAAAGAGTATTTTCGTTTTCAAGAATGATTGCGTTAATAAAGATCGCTTTCAATTTATATTATTTTCCATAATGCGAGAGTGCTTTGCAAATTTATAATGCCCCATCGGGTATTTTTAAATAACGCTCTAAGGCTTTATTTCAATGCTAATGTGACTTAAAATTGATCCATTATTTTGTTATAATACTCTAGTCGGACATTAAAAATTTTTACGGAACAGTTTATATTTAATTAAAAAATTAAAATTCTACTTTTTATACATTTCTCCTATACTCTCGGACATCGCTTCTTATCGTGGATTTTCTTTGGCAGAGTAATTGTCATTCACCCGGTATATTGTGAAATATCTAGGAGGCTTGTGCTAAACAGTTTTTCAGAATCATTCAAAACAGATCTTAGCCTAGAGCATTTTCGTGCTTTATTCTACGATTTCACAACAGTTTGTCTTCCTCAGATCCTTGAGGAACTTATGGTAAAAGGTTTACTACTATATCACAATAATGTCTTCTCCCATATTTCACCCACCGTATTCTCCAGTGACTTCTGGCTTCTCTTTAAACTGAAGAAACACTTTAGGGGCACCCGTTTCAATTAGATTGAAAAAATAGGAGAGAAGAAGTTATGCGTTTTTTTTATCTCTTTAGAAATAAGTGACTAGCATTTTACTTTTGAAGAGTGGGAGCGAAGATTACAAATTGAGTGGAATATTTTCACAGGGTGGTAGCTTGGATCAAGACGATCACAAAATGTTAAATAATATGGTGTCCTAAATGTATTCGTTTTCGAGAAAAAAAAATATTGAATTTCAAAAACTTTTATCAAAATGCGATAAAAAGAATGGAAATTTCTGCATCCTATTGGGAAAAATGATTTACAATGTTTTTTAATTAAATTTTTATGTCAGTTTCGCGAAAATAAATTTGTTTGTTGCTTTAAATTTCGAATAAACGAAGAAAAGAACGTCTGACAACTCCACATCAAAATCCGCATATGGCCGAAAGTATTGTACGCCTTTATTTATTCCTTCACAATTCGAATACGGTTACATTTAGGACACCATATCATATAACAAGTTTTGATCGTCTTGATCCAAGCTATCACCCTGTGATATTTTTCCACTCAATTCGATAACACCCTGTATAGAATGACTTTCATATTATTTTGATGTTTCAACGTTATTTCTTGCGGCTAACGAACAAATCTAGATGAAGGTGGAACCAAACGGTTGTGAATTTATAGAAGTCACAGAATCGTGCATAAAAATATTATACGAAAGCAAATAATGGTCTCTTAAACCAGTAAACAGTAAATTAGCTCCCGCGGGGTTTTCAAATATCCACATTCTTTCATCATTTGTTAATTAAAAAAATATAACAACTAAAAACACGATGATAATTCCAGGACCATGGGGATGATGCACGTGAAATTCTCATTGGGCAGCCGGGTGGTTTTTTAATCAATTTTTGTCTTTTTAGTTTTAAAAAGTTTCAGCAAGTATACCGCATTTCATTACGAACAGAAGATTAACAAACAAGATAGCTGAAACAAATCTTCAAATCGCTCCCCACTAATATTAGAAAGATGTTGGAGAATGATATACGTGAAAAGTTTCTAAGTATGAGTAGGTGCATGAGTAGCAGACACTGCTTAGGCAAAGCTATGCTGAGCGTATGAGGAGAGCAATAAGAATTGAAGAAAAGAGGGAAAATTGAAGGCCGACACTGCTTATCAAAAATGTGTATGTACGGCTGTTGCAATTGTAAATACTAAATTTCCATTTTGTTTTTGATATCTGAATTATGTAATTCTAACGTCAAATACAATATTAACCATCGGTAGAAAAATCTGATACAATCCTTAGTTATTATTGGTTGAAAGCAAAAATTTTCTGTAGTCGTAATACATTGTATTATAACTTCCACAATACTTGCTTTTCCTTGTTTATACTACCGGACATGTCACAACCCTGTTTAGAATACGTTTAAAGCTGACCCCACCGAATGAATAAATATTACCTCGCAGAGCAATTCGACAAACTTTGGGATTTGTAATTACAGTTACAGCGTTGTTTACTACAGCGCTGTGCTTTCGCTCGTGGATAATCTGATGAGCGTTATCGTCGGTCGCTGGCTACAACGATTATTTGCAACGAATAAAACCGTGCTCGATTAACACGTTACTAAAAGAATGGTAACGCAGCGTACCGAATGAATGCACCAGAGCCAAATACTCTTGACACAGAGCCAGTGTAATTAAGTCAGTGGTTGGAGCGAACTTCACCAAAATTGCGTCTGGAGAATACCGACAGTTTCTTTAAACGAATTTTATCGTTACTCGTGTTTTAATTAAGGAGTTTGAACCCTGAAGAATTAGGCGATACGACTGCTTGAGCATGTAATTTGCAATCGGAATAAATGTGATTTCCTGATTAACAATTGCTTGTAGATAAGACTTTACAAATTAAATTAGCTTTGTTTCTCATTTGCTAAAGAGAACTCGGCAACTTCGAACGAATTCTAAAAGATTACGCCTGTAGGTAGGCTAATATTATGATGACACTTTTATAAAGACAGCCACGTAATCAAAAGCTCTTTTAATCTGTGAAAACGTTATAAGTACACATGTATTCCAAACACATTAGACTTGAAATTCGTTGATAGATAGATTGCATCTAACTGTCAACGAAGTTTTACTTTGGGCGGAAATAGGCTTCTAAAATAAATCTTTTTGTATCAATTATCATCTTTGGATTAAATTCCGTTGAAATTAGTTTTAGTAAATAATTTTAAAAGCCGTTTACTGATTCAATTACAGACGTAGTTTGGTTGCATAGACCAGTTGATTAGATTAATTTTTGATCTCATGTTATATGGTGATGAAGTACATTTTCATAAGCTAGAGAGTCTAAATGCACAACTATTCTTCTTGATTTTGAATGGCAAAATATATTTCTAATGAAAAATCGTTGATCTCGTAGTCGGCTTTCACACCAAAGTAGCAAGCTGCATGCTGCTTGTATCCTGGATGCACGCTGCATGCCATTAATTTTAGAACTATGTACACAATTGATAATATTCACACCGGTGTAGCGTAGAATTCATGCGACCTGCCACTTGCGACGTGCAGCTTAGCTCATAGGACAAGTTCTATATTTTGCTACGCTACTTCAGTAGAGGCCGCGGTTTCGTCTTAACAACGTGCTGACACCAAACCATTAGGAAACACTATGTTGTGGTTCTTGATGCTTGATGAACGCCATAGCTTCATCTTCGGATGACACCTTGATTATAATAACTCGCCAATTCGCGAATCGCATAACTTGCTATGCTACCTTGATGTGAACGCAAAATTCCATGATGCGCTACGCGGCACGCTACTTCTCAAAAGATGCAAGTAGCATGCAGCTTGCTACTTTGGTGTGAAAGCCGACTTATGCTTGCTACAGATGGCAGTTTTGCCTCATGAATACCTACATCTTTACAATATAAAGTAAATAAATATATCAACATATTTTTATTCTGATCCTAAGTTTCTTTAAACCAATTTATTTTATGCACTATTAATTAACTTTTTAAATATTTTTGAATACTGGTAAAATTTTGGACATGGAGACGACGAAAGCGTTAAATATGTAAATACATTAAGCAATTTGAATTAACACAATAAATTTGGACTGACCCTGTATAACAGTTTGAAATATGTAAAATACCAATGAATTCGTGGGCCTGATTACCATAACATTATTCGAAACTACGATTTGTGACCCTCATTATTATTTACAGACCAAAATACGTGGGTAATGTTTGCCAGGCATGCTGAAATTAATCCTAGACATTAACCCAAAAGAAAATAACCTGTTTGCTATGGAATTTTAAATTTTAGCAACCTTAATTAACCAGATTATCACATGTACATATGCAGATGTTTCAAAGCATCTTTAGCTTATGAGAACAAAATGAAAACTTGCCTTCAAATAAATCCATTAAAAAGTTATTCCAAAACAAGAAACAAGAAAAAATGCAAAGTTTAGAAAATTGTGTATAAGTTGATAAAATAAGAAAGAAATACTAAGAAATTAACAAGTCGATTATCGTTTTAATTTTCTTCATTTTCTATTAATACTAAATTGTTATTTCAATTTTCTTTCTCTCCCGAATGAGTAAGCAATAAGACATTCATTTATTCAAATCATCTTGCTTATAGCTTCAGTTATTTACTATAATTAACAAAAAAATGATTTGTTAGAAATTTTTGGAAAGAGGCAACGCCCACTTCACATAGGCCGAAGTTAGATAGTGGGGAACATCGAAATTTCGGGGGACTCCAAGATTCTCGGGGGACTCGGTCAGTATGCGTCTCGCCGTTGAACTGTTAGCGCGTACGTAAATGCGCTTACTGATTAATTTAAAATGGTCACTTCATGTTCAGTACCGCAGTGTCAAAGTAACTCATCTGTTTTAATTATGTATTATTATTACATCTCGTATTTAATTATTAAGAGAACTTATTTTTTAAAATTATTAAAAATTTCCTTTTTTTTAAGAATCATAGTAGTCCTCGCTGCGACTCCTGGACAATAGTAGTTAGAACTATTATGTATTGTATGTAGTTCAGTTAACTCTGCTATATCGTTCATATTTCCAATAGTTTCAAATGATTTATTTCTTTTTTTAATTTAAAGATATTGGAAAGAACAAAAATAATTAAGTACATTATTTTTAAACTCGTGCTCGTGTGTTTACATAATTATATTCCACACACGTGCATTGTATATATTTTAACATGTTGGAATTAGTTTTATGAATATATTTAATTTTACAATAATAAATTTATGGTCAATTCTGACTCCGCATTACACATTCGGCATTAGATAAATAATATGTCAGTTAACGGCGCGGCGCGCGCGGCATTGTCTCAAGTTCTCGGGGTAATCTCCCACTCCTTTGAGCAGGCCTATTATTCAGTGGGCGTTGAAAGAGGAGATTTTCTTTGCGAAGTTAAGATGAAAAGGCTACCAACCATCAAGTGAAGGTATTTTATATTTTTGGAGAAAATTAAGATTTTATGGTGGTATGGGTTACTTTTAGTTGTTCTAAAATGGTCATTATATAGAGCCACCTTATTTGTTAAAAGTTCTTTATTTATTCATTTTATTCAATTGCCGTATAAATGGAAAATAACACGATTTTTTCACACGTTGTTAAAACGTAGAATTTTAAACTTTTTGTTCGAAATACGTGAAATGCAAATACCTTTCACAATATTCTCTCGGCATTAGAACAAAGCCGCTCAGCGCGAACCGATCCCGGTCGCGTTTCAGATGTGTGCGATACATTTGTTTCGCAAATAATTGTTACATTAGTCTACTGTCAAGCTGTTGGCAGCACTTGTGGAAATATTAATGGTTAATTTCACGCGCAATGCTCATTTTCCGAAGCTGTCATCTGCAGATTCAACTGAAATCCATGAATATTGACGACGACGCCAATAAAAAAACCGTGAATATTAATTACGCGGATATTATATTTTACCAATATTGTCAATCATTTAGAGTATTTTTATTTACAATATTTTTACAATATCTCGAGAAATAATCTGTGTCTTTATATAATATATACACGTAATACATTTTTGTATAATACCTTTCATTATTTTGGTATCTATTATAATATAATAAAACTAGAACTTTCCAGTGTTCAATTTGTTCTTGTATACGTTAACATCAACTTAAGCAAGATAATATTTTTCAAAATAAACTTTTATAGAATATTTAGGGCCGCTACTTTCATCACTGATTAACTTTAATCTCTGGTTTATTCCCATGGGTACAATTTATTGTAAACACAATTGTTTCTATAGGAATAAACCAAAGATTAAAGTTAATCAGTGATGAAAATACCGGTTAAAGGTCTATTCTGCATCAAAGACGTTAAATTTAAAGGGTTCTTAAATTTTGTTACCGTACCAACAGCCAATCACAAGACTCTATTTTGAATTTTAAAGTACCCTTAAATTTTAACAGCCTGTTAATAAGTTACAGAATAGCCTCTTTAATGTATTAAAATAGTAAAATGATCGTGTTTTATATATTTTTCTTTTATATATTTATATAAACGGTGAGCAAATAAAAATCAGATTAGAGTCGGCGGTGCAAAGAAAATGTATGTCTGTGATTAAATAAAAAGTCAATAAATTTGACAGTCCATGAATGTATTACATTAATTAATTCAGTTAATCACAGACATTGCACCGCCTACTCTAATCTGATTTTTATTTGCACATCTTTTATTATTTTCATTGTTAATTAATTTAGAATAGCTTAAGTTTTGTTGTGGAATTTCAAAAACTTATGTCATATTCAAAAACTTTTATCCAAAAGTTACATTGTATTGAGAGTTCAAAAAGTGATTACTAAAGCACCTAAATCCGTGCTTTAGTAATTACATATAGCTTGACCATAGAAAGAAAAATAATTTGTGCTATGTTCAATTGTGAAAAGTATTATAATTGCAACTTACTTGATTTCTCAAAATAAACTTATGAAAACAACATGAATTCTAAAGCTTGTAGCGTGCATTACTTTTGCTTTCCATGGCAAAGCGTTCTGTTATGACTTTTTGAGCACGTGGTATATTAATCGTGAATCTGAAACAAAAATACCGCAATAAAAATTTTCCGCCTCTGATTTTCATAACGCATTTTATGAGTAAATTATATAATATACAAATAAATAAAAATAATAAAACTTGTAGATGCAGGCATTATTTAAAATAATTACAAGTGCTGTCAATTCGTGATTGTACGAAAAAAAAAACTTTTTTCTTTTCCTTTTTTTAACATTGTAAATTTCAGGAAGCGTTTCAAATAAATAAAACAAAAGAAAAAAAAACATAAAATCAGTGTATAATAGTTTAATGGTTAAAAAAAGAATAATATAATACAAACATACATTTCAAAATGAAATGTGTATGTATGGAGTACAGGTACCGATAATAGAAAACAAACATAACAAAAGAATTAATAAAACTTAAAAATGCTTCAGGAAATGCGTTTCGCAATTCAGGCCCAAATTCAGAAAGCCGCCCTTTGAAATTCAATCGAATGAGATCGAAATTATTATACATTAGGGTGGGTCGAAAAACCAAACTTTGAGATAATCTTACCTAATAGCAAAATTATGTTGTCTTTTAGTGATATTATGACACCTACGAAATATTTTTGAATTTAATTAAGGGTGCGTTTCATTTGCGCGCTCACATGCTTTGAGCGCTCATAAGCATTGCTTAAATCGTTCCCTTTGGCTTTGCAAATGCTCACAAAGCGCCAGCTGACGAAATAGTAACGTCATTATGACGTCATAGTCTTCGCTCACAATCGCTTATTCCATCGAGGTAGGGCAGCAAAAGCATAAGCGCTTATGTTCCAAATGGAACGTATGAGATGCGTATGAGGAGATCAGCTAATCATAGTCAGGTTATAAACAAACATTACACTTTAGAAGTAGCTACAGCATCTATGATTGGCTCAATTTCACTATTGAAGTTATATTTTTGAGGTTATGAATTCGTTGTGCAAACAAAAGTCAAAAGAAACACCTTTGCTTATAACTGCTTAAGCGACTAAACGCCAAAGGAAACAACAGAAAACAGCGCTTGTAAGCGTGAGCGCTCAAAGCGTGTGAGCACGCAAACGAAACGCACCCTAATATTTAGAGGGTGCGCCTTACGTTTGAATTTTTGAAATTATACGAGAAAGGCCATATAGTATGCCATGAAAAGTTCGTATTTGCAATAATAATAATAACAGAGTTATGATCAAAACTGTATACTAAAAGGGCAAGAGAAGGTGGATAAAATTAAAACTCGAATCTTGCAGCAACGCCTAAATTCGATAGCAAGAAAGATTTCAATATTGAATGATTTTCATTAATTTTTCTGTTGTATTATTTTTTTAATTATTAATAAAAAATTATTTTATTCTAAAAACCCTATTTTCCTTGAGACATTTATGTTATATGACTACCAGAATATATTCAAGTTATTCGTATTTCCAAGGCAAAGCGCAACCTGAAGATGAGGTGCTATTTACTTTAAATTTTAGCATTACACTGTTTTCATGTAAAGGCAATATAATTTTGCTATTAAAAATCAAAAGCGCAATATTCGTTTTTTTCCATACAAAAATGACCCACCCTATTATACATTAAGCTTGTAAAAAGGCGGATCATTTATAAATACATATTTGGAAACTGATTCGCTTAAAACAATTAATAAAATTGCAAGGCAGATTTTTTGCATTTTTACTTGTACTTATGTTCTCGAATTTCGAGAAAAACTAAGGATCTTTTAAGAGTATAGTCAGTGGATGAGATTAACATAATTCATGTAGGCTAGCCAATAAACAGAAAAAAAAAACATAAGGGAAATAAGGTATTCCTGTAACAACAACGCAAGTGTATACATAATAAATTACACATAACTAATTGGTTTGTTCAGATTAAATAATAGTAAGCACATAATTTTATTCTTAACGTTTTATATCTAGACCCTTTAGTTGTTTATTAATCTACTATTTAACTATATCACACATTTAAAGTAATGTAATGTAAATCCGACATGTGTCTTTATATATAGCTGCTATAAAAGTATATATATTTACTTTATCATGTAGTAAAGCGTATATACAGAAGTTTCATTTTTACTATATAATGCATTACATTTGTTTAATGTAATAAAATAACTCTTATACTATGATTATTTACAGGAAGGATAACCTAATGTTATTACGATGAAACTCGTACAGGTGAAGTTAGAATGTATTAATGGTGGAGGAGCATACATACTTCGGAGTTAAAATTTATTGAAGCGCCTCTTAATGAAATAATTAGGATTAATTGCACTGGTTCTATGTAGGACAATCTGAGTTGAATGTTGCTGCTTTACATTTTTTTACTTTGCAGATCCGGAAAAGCTCCTTTCTCATTTAACTAGATACAATATTCCGGATGATTAGAGAAAGTAATTGTGTATGTCTAAATGTATGTGTTTTCCGTTGGATAAAATGGTTACTGTTACTAATGTTTGTCAAATCAAGCATTTGCTTTTTTTGATTCAGTATTTGATTTAGTGTTTTATTCAGAGTCTAACAAATTTACCGTACCAAGTAAAAAGAGCGAAGCCGATATTAATTTTAATTTAAATTTCAGTTTCGCTAAACCATTTCATATAACCGAACATTGCTCTTTTTACGGTTTTTATGATTTAATTTCCAATAAAACGGAGGTAGGTAATCATTTTATCCAGTTGCAGCGGAGTAAAGAGCGTTCCGATATAAAATTAAATTAATATTTATGGGCTAGGCATGGAGTCCGAGAGTACTTCGGAAGGGGTCCCGTCGCTGGAGTTTATGGAGAACGCCCTGTTGGGGGCTCGTCGTTGTCGCAGCACGGAGGGGTCGAAATTAGGGTGTCTCCGTGCGTGTTTGCTGCAACAAATTGAAACGTCAACATCACACAGATTCACGGTGCAAAAACAAAACTGAAATTCTTTAATTTATGTTGGGGATGTATGTGCCGTTTGTAAATAATGTGCGTGGATTACGACGTCACAACATATTCCGCAAATGCTAATGGCCATACATGCCGGGTATAAATCGGCGCAATAAAAGCTAATGGCCAGTATTGATTTTCCGGAAAAATAAAGTGTTATCGGTATATTCCGATAAACAGTAATAATACGAGTACAATTATTGGAGATTTATAAGAACCATGAATTATAACAATTCACGTGGAGGTTTCGAATGATTTTTATGATCATTACAACTCCACCGATTTACAAGAACCGAATAGACCTAACTCATCTCAAATATTTCATCTTCTAAATCAAATTTATATACAAGAAAATCGTATATCGACAGATTCTGCATTTTGTTAGTCAAAATACACAAAGAATTAAATTTTATCTATCAACTCTGATACATTCTTATTGCGATTATTCGCGAACTTGTATGTACATATGTAAGTTTGTTGATTTTATTATGTATGCAAACACATTTTTTGAATTATTTTATCTCCAGATGAGTATATGAAATCCTTGAATTGAATTATAATCATAAAAAATAATAAGATTGTAATTTTGTTCGCAAATAAGCGTTATCGAATTTCCGAGACAGAGCTAGAAGTACCGCGATGTAAGTCACGGAAAATGACGTTTTGAGCCAAGTTGTTGAATCCGGCCCTGCCTCCACGTCCAAGAAAGTTCTATGGTCCGCCCATTAATTCCAAGTTCATCAGCATAACTCGCAGAAAAACTATGAAGCAACTCCTATTGTCGTGCTACGTTTTGCTTTTCTCGCTTCGAGGTCGCGAGGTTTCGCTTTATAATCGCAATTACTAACATGAGCACATTCAAAAGTACAGCAGCTGTGATTAAGTAAATTGAAAGTTAATCTTCAAAGAGAAAAGTTTGGTAACCCGCTGTGCATTTGATTTTTATATTCCGTTCAGAAAATGTTTAAAACTTGTAAGTCAACAAAATCTCAAGCTCGGCATCCTCTCGTGTTCAACCCCTGTTTAATAAGGATCCTCCGAACTAACATCGTGAAGCACCTTATATATCCAACCGGTCTCTCGCCTCCTGTATTTCCAATTTGCTAGATGCCGAACTACAATAGCCTGCGGAAAAAATAAGGCCGTAAAATATCTAATACCTACTTCTAAATGGAAATTTATTTCTACCTTCGGATCTCCTTTATAATTTTACTCGCGGAAAGTTTCATCTTGCCACCCGATAAAAATATCAATTTATTTGCAAATCCGTTTATGGAAATGCGTGAGAAAATACAAAAACCTTATAAGTACCAACTTAACATATTTGCACCGGAGTTCTTAAAGTAATCAAACAATTCCAAAGAATATTTACATAAGGAAATTCGGAGGGCATTCAAATTTTTCTTTCCGTTTGTTTTACGTAACCATATAAATCCATTCTGGATATAGGTGACTTCTATATAATATGAAATAATTCGAGCAAACACACAAGAAACAAAATATTCGTGACGTTATATACACAGATAAAAATGCGGAGTTAGATTTAACACCGTTTTTACTCTTTTTGGTTGTTCCCTCACGTCCATTTACACAAGTAGTTAAACACGATGATGTTAAAATTTTAAGGAATAAAAGTAACTCCAAGAAGGAAATAAATTTCCTCTGCAAAAGATATAAAAGCATGTTAATTGTAATTCATGAGTTTGTTACAATCGTTTTTTTGCAGAGTTGAAGTAACAAATATTTTTACATTTTGGAACTTTTTAACACAGTTTTGTTGTTGAAATAATATTTACCTCCTCAAATCTGTAACATGTTCATCGGTTCGGAAACATTTAAACACACAGATATGTTAAATTAATTTTTAACAACGTAAAAGTGTAATATTTCTCCGTTTCGTATATTTAAAATTTTTAACTACTGTACAGATTGTTAAATATACATCGAAAAGAGTTACTTTGAAGAAATAAAGGAATAGTTTTTATTACATTAGGTGAAAATTTAACTTTTCTGTAGAAACATTTAACTACTTACTCTTTAAACTCCGCAGAATTTTTATCTGTGTAAAGACGCGTTGATCTTCATTTTATAAGTACTAGGTAAAATTAGTTGAATTAAAAAATACATTTGGAAATGTGAAATTTGAAGTTGATTTGACAAAAGTCATGAAGATTTCGGAACACACTGACATTTAAAAAAATGGATAACTGTATGTGAAATAATTTTAAAGATGCCGCTCGATCCTCGAGATGTTATTGATAGCACTCTCAGAGGTGTTCATCGTCAATGGACACGCCTAGAGAGTACTATCAATAGCATCTCGAGAGGTACTCGCCAATATTTACTGTCAAATGGGCGGATACCTTAAGATATAGTGCATCTAGCTACAGATTAGATGATAGAGAAGTAATTAAATAGGAAAAGTAGAACCTCCAATGGAGGAAATTCAATTTTACAGGAACATTATTTATTTCACGTCAACCAAAAGTGCATAAATATGTTTATAATTGATATATGTATTCGATTTGGATACAATTTTTATATTGCAAATTTTGCTGTAAGTTGGCTGGATTGAAATGGGGCCCACGAGCATCCTCTGTATAGCGCTATTTTGGCCCTAATTGAGGCTCATCAGCAGAAGAGTAGTTCGAGAGCATCATCGCAATCCCGTCGACCACAAGACTTACGCAAAGATAGAGTGTAATAGCAAAACACCACTGGTGGCCGATTTCTTCACCATGTTTAACCTAAGGTTAATTTGTCTAACAGTTGAAATGTGACGTACAGTTGGCCGTACACATACTATGTATCACATTCTAACTGACAGATAAATTTAACCTCAAGATAAGTCGATGAAGAAATCGGGCATGAGTCGCGAAATCGCACGACAATTATTTAAAAATATTATAGATTAAAAAATCTGTGATCTCAGGTTATGTGAAATTTTTCAATTTATTGCTGGACAAATTTTATTTTGGTTATTAATAAGCAAACTATTTAAAACCAATAACCTTTTAATTTGCTTTTAATACGTAATCTTAAAAATTATTCGAAACATGTTCTTTATTACTATAAGAAGAAGGTGACAAATTTTCATTTAACTTCAGCAAGTTAAGCTGCACATTCTTCTTTAAATATTCATTAAAAATGGTGTGTTTGAATTGGCTTCTGGTTAGAACCGCGTCACGTAGACTTCTACTGCCGACGTTTCGTTCTTCCTTGCAGTCTCAACGACTAACGAGAAGCAGCAGCAACACCACCACCAGCAGCATCCCTGAGGAAGTTCTTCTGCTATGGTGAACGAAACGTCGGCGGTAGAAGAAGTCAACGTGACGCGGTTCCAACCGGAACCAATTCAAACATGGACGATGGCCGCGGAAGCCTTCAAATTAAATCAAAAATGGGTGTGTTTTATTGCAAATGTCCTACTCGATCTAGAACAAGTAGAATCGTTTAACCAATAAAACGTTTTGCTGGATAAGAGTGGATATGACAAGACAAGTTGGCACTGAAATTTAAATTTTGCAAAAGGACAGAGAAAAATACCCCTGCCCGTAGGGTTGCCAGATCTCATATATTTAATATGAGTAAGATGACCAGATGTCCAAAGTTTTCGGGATTTTTCCCTATTTTTTGTTAGATATGTCTGAGACACCGGGATATCTAACCAAAAATAGGGACAAATCCCGAAAACTCGGGACGTCTGGTCATCCTACTCATATTAAATATATGAAAATATATGAGATCTGGTCACCATACGGCTGCCGGTGACAACCTTTAACAAATTTATTGTAGCAGATATATCCTGGATGATGAGGAAGAGCTGGTACCAATTGATGACAATTAGGAATTTTTCGCGAGTAACCGGTTGCGAATGGTTAGGCGAAATAAGTGACCACTGCATTTTCGTGAGTTACCGGTAACTGTTGACATGACGTCACATCTGTTACTCCGGTTACTATTTTCCTAACCCGGTCAAAGAGTTGTGGAACATTGCTGTCTTTCTCTTATTCAGTGAGTTCTGCGTAGATCCGTGGTTCGGCGTGCTAACCTCAAACTTCACTTCAACATGATTCAATTACAACTTTTCTTGCAACTAAAGTTAATATTTCTTGTGAATAAGTAATTATTTATATATAAAAAATGACTGAGTTGGTAGAGTTAACCATATATTATCGAGGCGATGACTTCCACATATGTGTTTCGTCTCAAACAGCGGAAATCTTGCTAAATGGTAGGTACCCTATTATTCTACATGTTTTTCTGTTGTACACTAAACTGTCATTTTTACGAGGGCAGTATGATAAGTACCTGGCTTTGATAAGAAGAGAACTTTTTTATGAGTAAAATATCTTTTATTTTTCAACATAATCGCCTTTCAGTTCGATACACTTCATCCAACGTTTTTCTAGCTTTTGTATTCCTTGTAAAAAATACGATTGCTCTAGCTCTTCAAAATAAGCGTTTGTTGCAGCAATGACATCATCGTTGGAGCCAAATTTTTTTCCGCCAAGCCATTTTTTCATATTTGGAAATAGGAAATAATCGCTGGGTGCTAAATCCGGCGAATATGGTGGATGCGGCAGCAATTAGTATCCTAACTCATGGAACTTTACCATGGCGACGACGCAAGTGTGCACACGTGCATTGTCTTGGTGGAAGATGATTTTTTTCTTCGCCAAATGTGGACGTTTTTATTTAACAGCAGAGTTGAAACGGTCCAATAAGTTGACATAATACTCTCCATTAATCGTTTTACCCTTTTCAAGGTAATCGACGTGAATTATGCCGCGTACATCCCAAAACACTGTAGCCATGACTTTGGTCGCCGATAAAGTCGTCTTAGCTTTCTTTGGCGCAGTTTCCCCTCGAAAAATCCACTGTTTGGACTGTTTTTTCGTCTCGGGTGTGCTATGATGAATCCATGTTTCATCAACAGTTACGAACCTACGCTAAAAGTCATTCCGATTGCGGTTTAACATTGCCAAACATTCTTTTGAAGTTGACACACGTGTGTGTTTATTGTCAATTGTGAGTAACCGCGGCACCCATCTTGCAGAAAGCTTTTTCATATCCAAATGAGTTGTTAAAATATTCTGCACCCGCTCGATTGAGATGCCCACAATTTCAGCAATCTCACGCACTTTCACTCTGCGATCATTTACCACGATATGATGGATTTCTTCAATCATTTCTGAAGTGGTAACCTCATTTGGACGACCTGGACGATCTTCATCAAAGATGCTTGTACGACCACGTTTGAATTCAGCTGTCCAATATTTTATGGTTGATAACGAAGGTGTAGAGTCCCCATAAACTTCGCTGAGTTCCGTTTTAATCTCATCATTTGTTTTCTTTTTCAAAAACAAGTATTTTATCACTGCTCGATATTCAATTTTATCCATTGTTGTAAAATCACAAAAGTTGTTCTATTTAAAAGACTGTCATTCACAAACTAAATCACTCAGCGACTTGACAGTTGGGCAGTATTGTTGTGAAAGGTTATATTTACGAAAAATACCACCTTTTAAAATCTAGCAGTGCTATCTCTGGTCTAGGCCAGGTACTTATCACACTGCCCTCGTACTAAAGAAAAACATTATTTAACAGAAGAAAATAGATCTCACTAATGTAGAATCACTCATTTTTGCACGATATTGAATAGTTAGAATCTAGGAAATTGGAAATTTGTCGGTTTAATGAAACGTCAAATTTAAAAATGCAACCGCCACATACCCTGTAATCGTAACCGTTTCATTTTGGCGAATCTTACTAACCGTGACGTATTCACGTAACCGTGACGTCACTACTGCTAACCATGCTATTCGTAACCGGTTAGTCGCGAAAAATTCCTAAATATTAAGAAACACTTTTCATTTCACCGGTATTTGTCACTTTTATGACTGTTTGAACCTAACCAAATATTTTTTGACTCTTCTCTTCACTCCACCATTAGGGAAGGAGTGGAAATCTGGAGTAAAGGGTGCAGAATTTCACAATAAAACGCATAGAATGATCATTCCGGAATCAGAATGGTGCCAATAAAACGCGCCCAATGGAACATCCTTCGTGTTCATTTAGTTGTTTTAGGAATAGTTTGTAAGTTATTTAGACTTTAAAATTCCATTCATTTTACAAGAATTCAGGAATTACACCTGCGGCATCTGCTCGAATATTACGTTTGTATTCACTTCTATGAATTCAAAACTGTAAACACTTCTTTTTATCGGGTGAACACGCTATTTGTTATGTCCTTGTCATGAACTTGGGGTGCCACGAGCTACTCAGGTTAATTTTAAGAAGGTTTGATTCTCCCTCGAATCAGATTCATAGAATTCAAATCTAGGGTATAGTTTTTAGAACTTCTAGAGTCTTATTATTTTTCTCAGCCAATGAGACTTGTCCGAGTTTTAATCCGCTATTTATCATTGGTGCACCTCAAAATTTAGATTTTAAGATGTATCTTGGGAACACAAAAAATTTAGAAAGAAGCAGTTCCGTCTGGTCATTCAGCGCTAAAACTCACATTTTAATAAGTTCCGTCTGCTCATTCAATGCAGTAACTCACATTTTTAATAAGTTCTGTCTGGTCAATCAGCGCAGTAACTCATATTTTAATAAACTTCGTAAATTAATCTTTAAATTTCATCTTCTAAATTCATCTTCAAATTTAAACTTCAGTGGTACAATTTTACTGATTTATTTCAATAATTATCAACAAGTTAGCATTAAGATTACTGTAGAATTTTTAATATTAATTAAAGTACATTTAAACGGAGTGTTGTGTTGTGTTTTTTTCTTCATTTGCAACGAGAAAGTAGTCGTTCATGCTTTTGATAATTTTGTTTGATTTATTTACTTCTTAATATTTTCCCTTAAAATATATCAATAATTATCAAATTAATTATTAAATGCATTTATATTATTTCAAGTTAATGTTTAGTGCAAATTATAATGTAAAAGCCAAGTGTCTGTGGAGCACAAAAAGGAAAAATTGATAAAAGAACAGCCGGCATATTTACTAAAATTATTACAGAAGCATGACTCTTCTGGTTTATTGAATCCCTTATCATAATGGCGGCCGTTAGTAGTAAATGAGGTCTCATTATAATAAAATCGGAAAATATCGCTTCATCCAGCTTCTTCTTCCTCGGCACACTGCTTCGAGCCAGATAGGAGGAACATGTTGCAAACATATTTGCATATGTTGCGAGGTATAATGTGTATTCCAAGCGTTCTCCTATTTTTATATCTTTACTTCGCTGCTTCTCGATAAACGAACCTGTTTTATTGCGGCCACAATTACTGCGATTCAGACGATACAAAGTTTCTTCGTCTTCCTATTCATTATCCGTTCCGCTACTTGTATATGCGATACAGAACGTGGACAGTTTAAACATATTCAGAGTAAATCAAACGAAGGCGGGTTTTATTTTCGTCCCCTTTCAGGCAAATATTCTTTTTTGTTTACGACGGCGGCGTTATAAAGGACAGTTTTATAGGACTTCCGGATTTCAATCTTACGTAATAGTTTATACAGCACCAGTTTGCTTAGTAACAATCATGTGCTTCGCTGCACCTCTGCTTTATATGAATAAAAATAACTCTTAAAAAATGGTTTCTACTTTTGTTTTGACGTATAACACAACAAATCTTCAGTGGCCTACAGAATTAAAGCCCATGTTTTGGCCAATGAGTTATAAAATTACAAGAGAGATTAAAATTCATTAAACGTTATTTATTAATCATATACAAAAATGTACGATGAAATTAAATTGGGTAATTTAAGAGTTTCTGGAGGTTAGTATCGTTTCATTGATATGCCCTTGAAATTTCCTCTATATTTTGAGCATTGTAGATGAATATAGGTATTTTCTTACTTTGTGATCCTCTTCTTTCACAAAAAATTCTCATTTGAATATTTCTTGTTATTTAACAAAGGAAGTTGGAAATGAGAAGAATTCTCTTTGGAACATTTCTGAAATAATCTTGGTGATTATAAATCAATTTGAGAATTTCTTATTTCCATTGGCGAAAATATTATTTTCAGTTCGGTGTATCACATCTTCGGAGAATAAAAACGTATTATAATAACAGGCAGCTATATCTATACATTTTTCCTATTATAAGGAAATCACAGAAAAAAAATGCATTTCCTTCGAAGCTTATTTGAAACGTAAACGTGACAATATTGCTTTACACTTCCGCAGATCTTAAATGCGTTCAGTCACATTTCATATTTCGTATCACGGTGAATTCAAATTACATTTTGTATTACATACGACATTGCAGCAGCGCCGAAGATTATTAAATTTTACAGTCGTGATACGTGTTCTCGTCGATGCAAACGGTTCGGTACGAAAATCGGGCAAGTTTTCATCGCTAATATTTGGCTTCGCTTTTCGTTACTGTTATTTTCAAGGTACACTTGCTCGAGTTATATTTTGTTCCGTTACGTTTCATTCGGTTTTCTTGACGATAAGCAGACGTGATTGAAACCAGTCCGGATTAAGAACGTTTCCAGCAAATCTTATTTTTGCTACATGTGAAGTAAATATCATTTCTGTCAAAGCGTTGGGAATGCGATTTGAAAATAAAATAACTTAGGCGGTGTAAATATTTACTAAAACATCTATTTGTGAAGATTTAGATACTTGAATGTGATGTAACATGTGTTTTTTTTTAAAATGCCATAAGGAGTGGCTGTGGAAAAGAAAATTCATGTCTTAGCTCCATTCATTTACTTTAAATTTTCAGATTTGGCATGTGTTAGATGCCAAGCTACGACATGAGTTTTAATTTTCATGGCCAACCTTTATGGCATTTTTAAAAAAACACATAGTATAATTTTCTTGGGTAATGTGAAGAATAACCATAAAATTATAAATAAAATAAATTCTTCTTCTAAGTTCAAAGTCTTGGTAATTGGTAATTTATAATGTAGTAGTATAGTACATTTGGGAGTTGCAGAAAGTTTTGCCAGTAAACGTCAATATCTATATTACGATCCTCAAAACACTTTAATCAGCTTAACAGAAGTTAAATAAGTTGACGCGGCATAGGTCTTCATAAGACCAGAAAGTTCTCGGTTAGGGGAAGTAGCAAGTTGCTAATAAGTTACCTGAGGTGGTCACTTCTCATAAACTTCTTATTGCAGACAGGACACGCAAAGTTCTTCTCTCCCGTGTGAGTCCGTAGGTGTCTTGCTAGTTCATCAGATCTGGCGAATCTTTTACCACAACCATCCCAACTGCACGGAAACGGTCGCTCTCCTGAAAAAAATCAAAAAACAGATTTATACAATGCGATCTTTGAAATGCGGCGATTAACTTAAAAATTTAACGATGCAGCGGAAACGTGTCCGCTCGAAAAGAGGAATCAGATTTTAGAATCCTCATCCTGTTTCTACTGCCGCTTTAATGCCTTCATAAAACACTTTGACCTGTTTTAATTTCCGCTCTAAATTTTTACGATTAAATTAAGATATTTGATGCAGATAAATGGAAATTTGCGGGCCGGGGGGAAGGGGAGGGCGGTAAGCGAAAAGTGATAAATTTGCACGTTTAACTTTTTATATGTTCATGTTGCGAAGCCGCTTAAATTGGCTGTTATTTATGGCCTTAATTACGATAAACTCGGCAGAAGTAAAAGTGTATACAAATTGCGATAAGTGCGGGATTTTATGTGGTTATTTCATAAGGCTATAAATTTTTTCTGGATGTACATGGTCGCGTTGTTTAATTTATACAAAGGTATCATTATAGATTATCCCAAAAAAAAGATCTACGTCACAAAAGTTTAAATCGCGACATCCTGCGATCGCTTTTTTATTGTTCAGAAGCATTAAATACAAAATGAATACGAGAAAGAACAAGAGAGTCGTCAAAAAAATTCTTTTCACCATAGAGAATCCCTCAATTTGTTATTAGATTTAGGAATAAAAGTAAAAAAAAGTTAAAAATTCATTAAAAGTATATAAAGTTAAAGAAAATAAACAGGCGGTCGAATTTACAGGGCAATTCTTTTGATTAATAAATAAAAAAAACACTAAGGAATGATGCCAAAATAAAGAAAACAAAATAATAAAAATTCAAAAAGAAATAGTAAATTTAAAAATAAAATAATAAAAACAAAAAACAATCTATTTGTTTGAATTGGCTTCCGGTTGGAACCGCCGTTGACTTCTTCTACTGCCGACGTTTCGTTCTCCATTGCTGCTTCTCGTGAAGCAGCAGCAACACCACCAACAGCAGCAGCCCTGAGGAAGTTCTTCTGCAATGGAGAACAAAACGTCGGCAGTAGAAGAAGTCAACGTGAAGCGGTTCCAACCGGAAGCCAATTTAAACATGAACGATGGCCGCGGAAGCCTTCAAGTTAAATTAACAATCTATTTTATCACACAATTTAATAGATAAATCATTAAAAAAAACGATGAGAAAGGCAAAAGAAATAATAGGATTTTAAAAAAATACAAAGTAATAAAATGTAAGTAATAATTTACAGCGCAATTTCAGTAGATTAATAAATACACTTTGACAAAGCCAACAAACTGGTTTGCGAAACGTCAGCAAGTAATTAAATATATTATTTACTGGATTAAAATCTGTTTCTATTTTCATACAATAAATTTAAAGAAGGAGGAAAAATGACAAAACAAAGAAAACCAATTTTAGAACACAATTCAGTAGATTCATAAATTAAAAAAAAGAAACGATATGAAACAGGCAGTGACAAAACAAATAATTATTTGCCTTCCATATGGTCAACAAATTATAAAAAAACTGGTATAGATGGCGCTGTTCTATATCTCACACACATACAATAAATTCATTTCGGCCTTTACTGAAGACAAATGTAATTTTCTTATTGATCTTCCGCATTGCGAGAAATAGTTCCGTAAAGACAAACGAGAAGGAAACTTTCGGCATGTTTTAACAAATGGACTTGTTTAATGTCTTACAACAACGAGTCATTTTTTTTTGTTACTGTCAATTAAAACTTTCTTCAATAGATGGTAGTTTTTCCATATAAGTTGGTTTCCGAGCAACTTTGAGCTGTCTAGGGGCTGTCAGCATCCAGCTTCTTTTACGAAATAAAAATAGTATATTGTAGACCGAGGCGGTAAAGTGCTTGTTTTCCAGGTCGAGAGAAGATATGGACAGGCGAGGCAAAGCCGAGCCTGGCCACACTTCTCGAGACCTCGAAAACTGCTTTACCGCCATGGTTTACACATTATTTTTTTTCCTACACAACATTATCATTAATTTTGTTAATATCACACAAACGTTTTTTTTTTCTGGAAGTAAAAATATTAAAACTGAGTTACTATTAAAATTATTATAGATGTTTTAAAACACTGTTATGTGGTGTCAGCGTAGCCGAGCGGTTAAGACGGTGGTTTAATACAACAGTCTCTTCGGGGGCATGGGTTCGAATCCCATTGCTGCCGAGTTGGTTTTTTTTTTCTTGATAATTTTAGTCCTTTTTAAAACCAAATACCAGTGGAATTAAATAAAAAAAAACGTACGTTTGTTAATTTTTTGATGTCGATGAGAATGCATTCCAGAAATTATTGTCGCGCCACCTAGTGGTAAAGCCTCGTAAATTATTTTCTCGGCTAGGCATTTATGTTCATTTTGCCGGGCTAGCCGTGGAAACGCTTGCTTTCTCCTCTTTGATGAGCCGGTAAAATTGAATTTTCTACTAGTGTAGGAAAAAAAATCCTTTTTTAGAAAAAATCCCGAAAAATTTCGAATTTAAATTTCTGCATTTGTTTGGATCGTCAAAAAAATTAAAATTTGACAGCGCCGCTGCAGATTGGCATTGATTTATTTGGCATATCATAGAAGTCATATTACATGCTGTCAAATGCTGTAAGTTAAATGCTTTGAAGTCATGGGCTAGTTAACAGCTTTTGCCTTCGTTAACTATCGTTGTAGGTACAGTCCCTGGTCAAAACATTGCGGGGACATGTCATGAAAATGTCTTGAACCTTACGATCGTTCATTCTTTAGTGACCTTGACATATCTTTGAAAATTTTCATTATCTATTTCTAGTCACTACTATCAAATGGAGCAACTCATCGATAAAAATAATTATCGCTTTATAAATCCAAAAATTAATAAACTCAGATTTTACAAAATATTTGCAACGTGAATTTTAGTTTAGAGTTCGTAATTTTTCTTTACAGTATTGTTTTTAAACTTATAGTTTTATCTTTACTAACACTAATGTTAATGTAAAGTTAAAGTGGAGTAGAGTTAGAAACTATCCGTGGAAAGTTAGGGCAAACTGTTTCAAAACTACAGTCATTACGGGACAATTTGTACAAACTATTAGCAATTATTTATAACATCGCGTACATAATAGAAGCTTAAAGAGCACTGTTTAAGGGCTGACCGTCCTGTATAAATCATTAGATAAGCGACGCTTCTTCCTCGCTTCCTTCGAACTTTGCCTTGTTAATTAAATTACTGTGATACTTAATTAGTTACAGCTCTTGGTTGCGGAACGTTTATATTTTATAGCCGATACGGGCCTGCGTAAATTGCTCTGTTGCAAGAACCTATACAATCCGATTTTCACCGGCGATGAATCTCCAATTTTGGCTCAATAATTTTAATATTTGTTTATATTTTTTTTTAACTTATTTCACGTAAACATCGGATGACCTTGTTTCACTGAATTCATCCTTACGCTTCCTGGATTAAGCCACGTTTCCATGGGGCATCCAGCCAACAGATTTTCCTGCTTTACGACGAATACTGATGTGATTTCACCAAGCAGTTCCTGTGCAAAGGTAGGACATTAAGATTTAATCTAAACTGCAATTTCATATGAAACAGCATAAGGATAAAATTAAAATTTTTCACTTTAATTCGGTCTGAAAATTTTGAACTTCACTACTACGTATCTGAAAATTCTCTCGCATTAATTAAAACAAAGTAACCTACTTCTTAAATTTCGTTCGCCGCCGGTCGTTTTTTTAAACTGTCGGAAGTTTTCAAAAAGTTTTAATGGAAATGTATTTAAGAGGTTTCTTCTCGCTGAAATCATGATGTTTGTATTATTTTTGTGTTCAGGAGAAAGTCAGAAAAGTTTACTCGCATTCTCGATTTTTACAATTTAATTTATTTAAAATATGATAGACAAGCATATAATATTTTGCAATTACTTTAACACAAATTATTTATGAGTTGGTTCTTATAATGTAAAATATGGGGTATTTATTGAGTCACGGTTATTACTCCATCGACTTCTTTAAATGGATATCTAATAAAGCAGGTGAATTTCTAACTATAAACAAATAACATTAACGGTATCCACAAAACGTTTGTATATTTTGGTTTGAGTTATATGTGTAACTCCTTCCTTTATTTTATAAATTATTACTAGCATAGGAAATACTCTCTGGGTTTGTAATAGCAATAAGTTTTTCCGACATAACTTAACAACAAGTATTTTTTTTCAAATGTAGATCATATAGCTAGAGCTAGAACGACATAATGATAAAGCACTGGAGGTTCAACTAATACAGAATGCCTTAAACTACTTAGTTTTCATTGAAAACTTACAGTAAAGCAGTTCGTTGTTGGCCGGAGAGTTTTCCAAAAGTATTTCACACATCGGTCTTGATAGCCGAGCACAACAAAAACATGTTTACGAATTTAGCAAGAAGTTCGGGCGCAATTTTCTATGCCATTAACTTTCGAACTTTGCTCCATGTTTAATAATATTTCGCACCCCTCATGCGCCGCTGATAGTTGTCGGATGGCAAAATTTACGTCGCCCAGTGAAAAATTATCGACGCCATAACTCTCGAGCGGGCGGTTTTATTGTCTACGTATAATGACGGAAGAAAAACTATAAACAGAGTGAAAGCTGCTCTGAAACCTCAAGTTATTGCCCATAATGTGAAGTGGGAAATTATATTAATTTCACTTGGATTCTTTTTAAAATTTTCCCCTGTGGATCAAGATCATAAAATTATATTCCCTCAATCGAGAATCATATTGAAGAATATAAAAACAAAATAAAATCCTTTCAATTAATTTCTGGTGATTAAGGCCCGATTTATTCACCTCCAAGTAAATTTATCTGGTCATTTATTCCCATAGTAACAATTGTGATCACAATAGTTACTATGGGAATAAATGACCAGATAAATTTACTTGAAGGTGAATAAATCGGGCCTTATTGTAATATCCTTTTTTGATCCATTGTCTGTAATATTTTAAAAAATTCAGGAAAACAAATTACTTTTAGCAAATTTCCGAAATATACTTCTCAAACCGTTCATTAGCTTTCGGTTGGTCATTTGTTCAATCGTCTTGGCTGGTCCTTCTTAAATTTATCAACCAGTTCAGTAGCTTTTCCCACACGAATTTTCGTTACAGCTTAAAATACTTCGACGGGCCAAGTAATTTCAGACGATTTTGTGACTTGTCTTTCTTCAAAAAACGATGTTACTTGTACCATTGCAAGATCATCGAACCAAAATGACACGAAGTCAAGTTTGAACAAAATAGGGTTCTATATTCATGCTTCCAAACCGGTAGCAAAATTTATTTTTGCCAATTTCCTTTTATATAAAGTTCTGTTGTCTTAGTACTGCTTATGGAGAAAAGCGCTCATTTCATTCCGACTCTTTCATTTCATTGCTTGTCACCCCGCTACTTAAAGATTAATGTCTTGTTACCACCACAAACGCAAGGATGTCTATTTATGAAACCGATGATTTGGAATAGCGTATCAAAATTGAAGGCCAAAAGGACCGTCTTAATAATCATTCAATAAAATTCTTGTTGGGCACAGGAGCTATCTGTGGTATAGTTGGAGGACTATACCGCTGCAACCTTGTCTTTCCTAAACTAAAATGAGTCCCAGAAACTTGGTTTTCTTGCTCAATACGAGGAGCGTTCAAATTTAAATTATAATTCAAATTTCTCTCCAAATGTAAGAAACAAATGAGGAAGTTGTGTACACTAAATTTTGGATCCTCAGATTTCCACCTTTTAAAGAATTTTTAGGGCAGGGGGTTTCACTCTGATGACAAAAGCTCTGTTCCAACCACGCTTCGTGACGGTTCCGAAACCGTCATAATCAGTTGCTCATCGAAATAATGATCGATTTTGACAACTTTGTCAAGTGTAAAACTTTGATGAGTGCATGCTTGCGTGGTTGGAACAGACCTAAAGTATTCGAAGCTGTTCGAGAATACATGCGTTTGCAGCCACCAAACTTTTTTCCTCGAGAAATATGGAAGTGTATTTAAAAGAAGGAAAACCATTTTGAAAAATGATGTCATGTAATTTTAGTTTGGTTTGTTAATTTGTGTATACATAATTGCTTAATTAGAATTTAAATTTGAACGTTTCTCATATTTAACTAAGCCCTGTAGCCCTACTTTCCCTGTCGTTATGTGCGTTTACATTACATTTTATAACAAATATTTTATACCTTGTTGTCAACATTGTCACTCATATAGTAAGTTTAGGAAATAACCTTGAGTTTAATGGAATTGAATTTCTTCGTCGCATTATGAATAGAAGACGTATCGATATTAATGAGTCTTAACTCCTTTGATAATAATGAGTTTCTCACTTTTTGCGTGCATTTTTGTAAAGCGCAAGAATTGCATTAATAAATCATTCTGGATGTTATAGTTGTACAATTTCTTGCTAGCTGTCATAATATAGAAAAACTCTTGGTATTACATTAACGGGTTTTAAAAATTAAAACGTCACATCACAACGAACCTCCTCAACGAAACGCAAATAGAATCAATATCGAAATGAATGGCATTATTAAAAACTTGCGGGTGAATTGATTTCGAATTAGAAATCTTCAATTCGTAATATTAATTTTGAAACGCGGCGTTTCCTTTTTAATTAAAGAACCTTCAAATACACGGGCGCCATTTTTCAATACCGTCTCCGAAGAACGCTAAACGAATAACATTGCTTGTCAAAGTAGTTCCTTTTAAACTTTTCATTAATGAAAATAACGCACATTAGTTCTAAGGGGAATCACATCGAATCCTACCTTATTTTACTTGAAATGAATAAAGTTTTCATGAAGTTCACCTTTAAATTTAAAATTCTGTCACATAAATAATCCAAGTAGCATTACGCCGTACAATGCAATTTTTCTTTCAGTTTTGGCATCCATTGAATTTAACTTGGAATGTCAATTAATACGTGAATCGAAACGCAAAACAAATCTTTTTATAGTTATCGTATCGTAAATTCATATTATTCCTAGAAGAAGACTCTATACTTGCATATTGTGATGATTCAACATCACTTGACGTAAGCTACATGCGTCACAGCCTGGCGCGCCATAGTCTGGAAGCTTCCGGAGAAACAGCCGTCGCTTCGAGATACTTTCGACGGCGAAATAAATTTGAACAGGCGTTCTGGCACCCACGTAAAGCTCCACGTAAAACAGCGCGCCTTATAAAAGCAAGCGACCGGGAATGAGGGATACTTCGCATTACAGCTTAAAACTGATCGCTCGGGTATTGAAATAAATTAGTGTTATAATGTAACTTTGTAAGTAAATTAGTGTTTTATTATAATGCGTTAAAATAAATTAGTTTATTAAGTATATCGTGTTTTGTTTAACATAAAAATTAATCAAACCCTAAATTCGTAACAATACTCACACACGTAAATGCAAGAAGCTAAAATTGGAATGCCTCTTTGTCTAATGACATTGTGTGAAAAGGTGATTTTTCGTATCAGGTTTTGCAGATTTATATATGGAAGCGTCGATGTATTTAATATCCATTACAGTCCGTACGGGTATTCGCTATAAATCGGGATTAAAACTTAAATTAGGGAAGTTTTACTGAGCAGCTTTTGTTAACATATGTTTGCAACCGAATGGGGAAGATTACTAATGTTGTTCGAATTATTTGGCACGTTATTATTAACTGGTTCGCCCTTGTGAGGATTAAAATTTAAAATACACTCAATTGGGTTTAGGTCTCTGTCCCGGAGATATTCATTTCAGGTTGCAATGCGAATCCAATATTTTCCCTGAAAATCTCCCCTACTTGCCTGTAATATAACAAATATGAATATGTAAAACTATTATACTAATTTATTTACACCAAATTAGATGCCCAACTCTGTTATACATAAATACCGAACGTGTTTTATGTAACGACCAATTCATTAACCGACCTATTAATTAATCACTATGCGGCCGTCATTTCTTGTGATTTGTGTTTTAATGTAGATTTAGTGTTCCATATATAACGCACCGATCCTGCAAATTTATGTGTTATAGGATGAAATTGTCCGCCATTATTTTTCATTAAGGGAAAAATCGGTTTCATCGCTGGAAATGAAATACGCTTCCGGATAATTTGATCGATGCGATGGCGTCTCAGCATCTTGTTTAGGAATTCTCAATATTTTTTTACAAAGCGCCGATAAAATTTTATTAAGTGACATTTGGAATTTTCATCGTGTGGTAAAAAACCTTTACAGAGGTTGAAAGAGCTTATTGTCTTTTTTATACACAATAAAAATTCAACGGAAAAATTTAGGTTTTCTCAATCCTGAATATTAATGTTACACACACGTAAAAAATTTAAAGAGAAATATTAAGAAATTAAGGATGTTATTTTAACAAAAGATATAAAATTAAAAGATTTAAAATTTAAGCGAACTGAATATTACAGTTATTATTTCCACTTTGCAATTAAATTGGTCTGCACTCAAGGATTTTTTGAGAAGCAAAGAGCCGTCTATTTTTGTATTATGTATTAAGCTGGTTTACAGAAGCCAGTTGCCGAGCGCCAAGCAAGGGTAACAAAAGAAATTTCCAATTACTGGAAAGGCTCTCCAAAAACGCAAAAGTATGTTATAATAAACCTTTTTAAGAACAGCGTTTTAGAAATAATTTGGTGAATGGATGGGTTCATTCGCTTCAGTTATGAAGATAAAGTTTTAACCACAATGAAATATTTCTGAAATATTTATTATACACTTCGATGATTTTCTTACAAATATTTTAAATACTTTGTTAGCATGAAATACATACAATCTTTAGGATGGCTGGAGAAAAAAATTGCATGTTGTTAAATTATAATTAACTAAATTAAGAAGTTATTTGAATAATGCTGCAAGACAAAAAAATACTGTTATTTCATTATTATTGTTACTTTTCCTTGGTAAGTTGCTCCATGATTGATATTAGTAACCATAAAATTTAATAATGAAGATTTAAGATTTGTCATTGGGGTTACATAAAACATTTAGCGAAACTTCACACTGAGAAAAATGGAATTTTGCGGTTTTGATAAAACATCATTCCTATCGATAAAATAAAAAAGTACAATGCAAAAGTATAATGCTGTCAAGTTATAAGATCCATCTTACTCTAAATTAATCATGGTTCTTAGCACAATGAAAAACTGTTTAAGTTTAAGAATGTAAAATTATCATTCTACATAATACGTATTGTTAAAATAATAAACCATAATGAAATATTATGCTGAATAAATTTAGTAATAAAATGTCATTTCTGACTTTTTGTTAATTACTCCGGTAATTTTATCATGACCGGAAATGATACTCTAAACAACAAACCATATAGTGTTAATTTTGCAGTAGTACGCTGAGTCGGTTTTTAACGCGAATGCGAATAAAATGTTCGGAATTCTTGTTAATATAAACGTACTCTTTGGTCCTATTTTTCTGAGTGCACGTTTCTTCTTAGTAACCCCAAAGACAAATCTTAAATCTTAATTATTATATTATTGTTACTGTTATTTCATTATTATTGTTATTGTCAGATTTAATTTAGGTCTCTTAAGTTCAGTTTTACAATTGTGGAATAACGACAGAATAACTATCCGTTGATCGTCGAATATCCTAACATTCTTTCTTATCTACGTCACGTTATTCCAAGAATGGTGTTATATTCAGTTTATCCGACGATTGTAAAATCGGGCTTGAATATAGTATCGGAAAATTTCGTGAAAAATCATTGAAGTTGATGGAAAAATTCTCTCAAACTAGTAAACATGGTAGAAATGATTATAAAGAAAACCACAAACATGTGATATTTCTAAATGAGCTAGTTTAGTGGTTAAGGCTCCCCCTTGATATTACTGCTTAATTTATTACTAATAACCAGAAAAGTTAAGTGAGCAAACAGAAAATAATGTACAAAAGTTACCCAGGTGTAGTAGATATCCATAGGTAAATCGAATGATTCTGAAGAGCTTCCAGCGACATTATGAAATAGCATCATAAAAACTGTTTATAAACTAGAACAAAAGTGAAATATTGAAAATAGGAACTGTTGGAAAAAGCAATTTTTTAAAGAAATGAAAAAATATATGTACCTACATGAGAGTAAAATAACAATACAGTAGACCCTCTTTAATTCGAACGCCGAAATCGTGATCTGATACTTTGAACGCTACCTCGATAATCCGAACATTGCTTGTACAGACTTGTTTAGCGTCTTGCCTCATCACAATACGTAGTCGTATTCTGCTTATTGTAGCGTGTAGATATTTTTATTCCTGCAAGATGTCAAAAAGAAAGTTGAAAGACAAAATTGAGATTTTGAAAAAAATTGAAGTTGGTGTAAGTTATTGCTTTAGAATATGGAGTAGGTAAAGCAACAGTGAGTGATATTAAAAAAATAAACAAAATATTATGAAATATGTAACAACGATAAAGGCCCCATAAACAGAAAAACTTTAAAAATTAGTGCAAGTGATGTAGAAAAATGTTTATATACATGGTTCTTTTATGTTGTATTAAAAACAGAATATGTACGAGCCCTGCGCCAAAAGTATTCGCTTACCTGTCTTGGGTAAAGAAAGAGACAGTTAATTAGTTATTCAGTGGTAGATTATTTTTCGAGAATAATAATAATAAATAAATATAAATTTATGTAATTTCGAATACAATTTTGATATTTAAATTCTAATAATGATTTTATTTTCAAAAACAGCTACACCAGCTAGGCGAAAACTTTTGGCGCAGTGCTCGTACGTATGTACAAATAAATAAATAAAAATTCAACACTTCATTTACGCCTATCCAATAATCCGAACAATTCGCTAATTCGAACGATCCTTTACATTTAATTGTTCGGATTAAAGAGGTTCCACTGTAAATGTAAAAAGAAAAAAAAAGTTTGGAGATTAATGGAAGACAGTAGATGTATAGAAGAAATTAATTGCTGAATTCGCTCAAAATATCTATAAAGAAATGTGAAATATGAAGCTTAGGTGGACAGAAAAATTTTTGGAAGGAGAAAAGATACAGGAATGCCAAGGGAAACATTAATGCAGAAACATCGTTAAATTTGCTAAGGCTAATTTAATGTTCCAATTGACATACTTTCTATAAAACAAATTTTATTGGTAGTACCCTTGTATTAATTTTATTTAATTTACTATCCTTTTTAAATTTGTTTTATTAAAATATGAAATAGAATATTAAAATTTCATTATTTTACTAAAGCAGATCACAGAAAGAAAAATGAGCAAAAGGAAGCTTAGATGAATGATCAACACGAAAATTTCTTCCTACAAACAGAGATGACTTATAAACCATTATATACAGGGTGAGTTTTTAAGCGCCCTTTCTTCCATAGCTCATTTGTAAAACGAGATAGAATTTTTTTCTTTCACAAGGATATTCTACCTGTTGAGCACTATAACTTAAAATTATTTTGATATATTCAGAGTGTTACGTAAAATAATGGCAGCAATGTTCAAGCCTGTGCAACTGTCAGATTTTCAAACTGCCGTTATTAATTTTTTTAAATGCAATCCCCCTATCTCTTTTCATGAATAGACAATGTTCATGTTCCTCTTCAATTCTGTTATAGGTTTTCTGTATCTAATCCTTACAGTCTTTTTGCTATAATAAATTTTTTACATTTTTACTCTAAAATCAATATTAAAGAGTTGTTTAAAGTACCGTATTTTAATTTCTTTAACACAGCGCTCTCTATCTCACAAAACAGATGGATAATATCAAGTTTACAATTGATTACAGACTCTTATTACATTTTAATCATCACATTTTTGTTGCAATACAGTTCTTTTACTTTATTTTTACTAAAATGTTTTAAAATTGATTCGATGTAGTTCTCAATAAAGAAATCATCAGTGTTTGCAAATAATTACCTAACGTAAAAATTGTTTTACTTAAAAAGAAATTATACAATTAATAAATTAATGACCTAACAAATAAATGAAAATCGGTGAATTTTTTTTGCTCCAGTATTCAGATTTTATTAAACCAAATGTTAGTTAAGACAACTGAAGCTCAGGAACTACATCGAATCAATTTGTATGTATCAAAATAATTTTAGGTTATAGTGCTCAATAGGTAGGACGTCCTTGTGAAAGGACGTTCTATAAATGAGCTATGGAAGAAAGGGCACTTAAAAACACACCCTGCATAATTAATGATGAGTTAATTTAGATTTACATTAAATTTGTGCTTATTTTTGGACCAAAATTTTATTTAATATTCTACTTAAGGAAACGAACATTTCATATTTTTCTGTATTTCTGGAAAAATTCTGTGTGCTGAATTTGGGATGACTGTTGCAGAGACTGTTATTATTGCTGTCTCTGTTGGTCTTGGTTTTTATTTAGTTTCGGTTTCAATCCTCGGAGGTGATGGAACTTTCGGGTGTGACTTGTTAATATGAAATTTTTTTTCTGGTCTTTTTCGATGGTAATAGTTGGATACTATATTCCTTCCCCTTTTAACATTTACAACTTGCTCTTTATTCCTTTTACTGTTCTTCTCCAATTTTTTATAATCTTTAAGACAAGAATTCCTAACGGGCTCAATATCGATTGCTCGAAGAGAGGTGTTCAAAACTACGTAATACTACTAAGGCGTATTTTTATGTTATCTACCTAGCCATGAAAAAAAACCTTTCATTTTCTACATAACTTCCTTCAACACTTATATAAATATTATACTTATTCCATCTTTTTTCCAATTGTCCCATACCTTCAGAAAAAATTACTTCGACAACTCTGCAAAATATTGTTCAACAGCTTATTTAAGTGCACCACAAAAAGCAAAACGCTTTCCCCTGAGAAGCTTCTTTAATTTTTTTTATAAAAAGAAGTCTGATGGAGCTAAGTCAGAGCTTCAAGATAGATGCCTTGACTGAATCCACAATCATTGATTAACTGCTGGACTTTGCCTTATGAACCTGCAGCAACAAGTTTTTTGCGAATAAAAATGTGGGCGTTTTTATTTCAGAGCAGTTTTTAAATTCCCAGAAAACTGTTGCCATCAGTTTTTCTTCGGAAAATTGTGTTTTTCTTCAGATAATTGTGATAATTTGAGAAAGAAAAACTATCCCTTTCTAACGCGGCCAAACTTTCTAGGGAAATTTTTCTTTGGACCAGTTTTTACCCAGGTGCGTAAGCAATCTAGGAATTTACATCCAAACATCTTTATCACACCCCAAATCGTCACGTAAAATTTTCAGGACACAACAATAACAAAGACCTTTATATGCCGATTTTGCAGTACAAAATTTTTAATCTGTTCAGTTCGAG
Source organism: Dorcus hopei (assembly GCA_033060865.1). NCBI lineage: Eukaryota > Metazoa > Arthropoda > Insecta > Coleoptera > Lucanidae > Dorcus > Dorcus hopei. The sequence continues at coordinate 24,692,671 of CM065425.1, forward strand.
CTTCCACTGGTCGTCTGGACTTTTAATCATCGTTAATTGATTTTCTACCCCAATGAAAGGGTTTAGGCCAAAATTTAATTTGAAAATAAGTTGGTGGATCTGCCTCATATATAGCAACCATTCTTTCATAAATAATTTTTGGGCTATTGCCTTCTTTTATCAGGAACTTTATGACCTGTGATGTTCCACCTCAATTTTATTCATTTTATTTATAAATATCTAAACCTTCCCAAATCTATAAAACGGCACAAACTAAACACGACTTAGCACATGTACTATCGCGGTCCTAAAATTTTGCACGATTCAATTTCTTGTTGTAAATATGGCTTTCTTTAACGGCTTGCCAAAAATAATCATTCTAAACATCAGATTTCAAATGTAATTCTAAAGTTGTAGGATCACAATGCCAAATCACATGCTTTCTGAAGGAGAGAAGGGTTTTGCAATCGCAAAATTAGAAGATGGTTGGAGATTACTTTTATTCTGTTATTTCAATTCTAATACTTTACTATCTTGCTGTTCTTAAAATATAACCAAACAACCTGACTTTTGGTTAAATGTCTTTAGAGTCAAAATAGAGGAAAGAGCCTGTTCTACAAAACTATAATTTAGAGAAATTCTGGCTACTTGATAAAAAGTCGTGCGAAATTTTAAGGCCCCGATAGTACTTCTTCTAAATGTCACAGCTAGTTTTTAATAATTGGTTTAACTTCGTCACCCTTTTGTTTCATTGCTAGGTAGATAACATAAAAATACGCCCTCGTATACAGTCTCTTTCATAAAGTTTATAACATATGGAAATTTACAATATTTCTGAAATATTAAAATTCACATTTCATATGATGTAAAGAATATTTTTGCATAAAAATGTACATTTACTGTCTTATTTTCACATGAAATATCACAAGAGAGATTGAGTATAAATTGAAAATAATTCAATAGATTTTCTTTCGAAAACTTGTTGCTAGGCAATAGTTATGAGAGCCCTTAGGGCTCGGGTGGGTACTGCCAAATGGCAACAAGTTTGAGAAAGAATCTGGAGAATTATTTTCTAATTTAGCGAAATCTCGAGTGATATTCGGAAGATTATTTTTTATGTTTTGAATTTTTAGATTAATTTCATCCACTGACGCCGGAACTAAAGCGTTTGAGATTCATTTTTTAAAATGTATTTAATTTGACATGAAACTGACGACAGTTGTTATGCAGTTAATAAATACAAAACAAAATTCTTTAAATTATTCTCGCGAAAATAATGTAAGTAGATTATTCCCAGTATAATAATGATACTATTGGTCAAAATTAAACACGTGATCAAAAATACTGCTAAACGATTGAAAAATGAAAACGTTAAAAAATAATCGTGTTAAGCAAAAAAGAAACGTAAACAAATTATGTTTTTCTACTTTGCGTTCACAATGAACTCATTGTGGCACCAAAAACAGTTTCACAATTAAGCTCATTGTGAAACTGTTTTTGGGGGAAATTTTAGTCAATTTTTAATTGAAAATATTTAATAGATTTTACAAAATAATTCATTATTTATTTGTTTTTAACAGAGTACTCACAATGAAGCTGGATAAGAAAAATTGTCAACGTGATTTTTGTTTAAAACGAAGGGTTGTCAGTGTTGCCACGCATTACAACTAAAATTCCCCATATACTAAGGAGAGATCCGATTTTTAACAATATTTCTGTTCAATAAGTGACGCAAAGTAGAAAAAATACTATGTTTTACACGTTTCGCAAAAGGCATTGTACACTCGTTCTGTTAGGGCACTCCGAGCTTGCTTCGCTTCGCTCGTCGTCCCTAACCCCACTCGTGTTACAATAAGCCTTCTTGTGAAACTTGTAAAATAGTATACTATTATTTATTAAAAGCGCAATGTAACAAAAACGTGTTTTTTAAAGCAAAATTTCTATTTTCTGTAAAGAACATTGCATTTAAGGCATTGTTTTAAGGTTGATTGTGTTTATAATACAAATCAAAGAACTAACTATATTTGTCTTTTAATGATTTACGATAATACCTGAATTTTGAAGCCACAGATAGAAAAATTCCACAGAAAGGACATTTTCGGTAATATTTTCTGTAAAATATTGTCTTTAGACACTGTAGGTTATTGGTCGCACTTAATATTGTCCGACTATATCTGTTCTACAAGAAAAAGAATAGAACTGTACGAACTATGGCGTTTTACGATTTTTCGAATTTCTCGCCAAATTTTAAAAGATTAGCTAGATATGGTTGTGGTGTCTTTTGTTTTGATTGATGCACTAATTTAATAAAATCTTTTCGCAAGAATCAATATCAAAAAAGTTTCCCATATGATATGACTTTATGAAAGTATGTATGTGTATCGTATTAGCGTTCGTTACTTGCACTCATAATTGAAAGGGGAGCGATGGAATTTTTGCTACCTTGTAAAGTTTGGGCATGATTACTTTATTTTCAGAAGGTTTTAAATATTTATTGCTGTCTCACCTTTTTCATGCAAAATGGGAGGAGGAACCTTTTGAGTAGGTACATGCTTAAACCAAAAGATGATATACATATTTTTACTCAATAAATACTATTCATACTCTTTTATTCTCATTCTTATATGAATTTTAATTTTGTCGACCAATGCCAACAGAAAGGACCAGACACAATAATAATAAAGATTTTACACACAGACGAGCCATATTCGCCGAGATGCGCATAATATATTACGATGATATTTCAGTAGTCACATCTATGTCAAAGAGACATCGTTCAGCGCGCAGAATATGAACGGATAAATCCGCTCCTTGCATTTGTTCGACTGAATTCCTTTTCAGCATTTTTATCCTTTTCTGGCCGACATACGTTACGTGAACTTATCGAAATTCGCCGCAGGAAAATTCCAAAATCAGCATGTTACTCTGTCACTGCAAGAGATCCGATTTTATATTAAATGCAAGTTCAATGGTATCGGAGATGAAGTAGTTTTTGTTTACCTGTACTTGATAGCTAAAAATACACAGTCTCACATCCTGCATTAGTGATTACATACTTCAATAAAATATTCTTCATAATACAGACGATGACAATCAATGTAATCAATTTTATGTGCATTTGTTTTTAATTAAGTATTAAAATTGTAAAGACAGAGAAGTATAAAATCCTAGGAGCAAATCAAATTCAATTTACCAATTTGTGTCACTAATATGTAATGATTGATTTCTATGATGTTATAGATTCATCCCGACAGCATTGCTAGATTTAATAGGGCAATATTTTCCGAGCTATAAGAGCCATTTACATAACAGAATATCTTGATATTCCGCTGTCATCGCGCATTACATTTTCGTGGATGTTATATAAAAGCTTACGTTTCGTATTGATTTGCAAATTTTCTAGCGGTTGTGTCACGCGTTCTCCCCCATTGCATTACTCGACTATCAGAATATTTCTTTTTTCTTCGAGTGCTGCGTGAAATAAATTCGATTCTTGGAACACACTCGAAGGAGAATTCGCGTAATAGCGTCGTCCTCCGTTAGAAACGTGAGATTTTTCCTTAAATTGTACCTCAACTAGGGGTCAATTACTAAACTATATAAGAAGTGATTGTAAGCGATCTTTTAATTATTTTACGAATTCCTTTTGGAAAAATTTTGTCGGATTATCATATCTGTATTGCAAGTTTTTTAAATTGAACCAAGCCCAACGTATATCGTGTTACAACACCTTGATTGCACGTGCAAATAAAATGTTACGAAACCAAGTTTGAGAGCACTTGAAGAAGCCACGTGGTGTCGTCGAAGAACTGACGGGTTAATTCAGGCGCGCAACCTGAGCCACGGCTTTCGTTATTGATTTAAACCGCCCCGAGCCGCGCGCAATGCTACCCCTGACAGCTTTATCCGACGACTCGTCCACTCCCACCTCCCTATTGATGGTCATTTCGTTATGTCTGATTCTGATTCAATCACCACTTTTAGCGAATCTACTTCATTTATGATGTTATCGGGTTATACTGCACGATTTCAAGTTTGCTTGTAGTTTGCTGCAATTTGAAAATTTTATACACTCTTCGGCGCACTGCTCACGATCAACACGTGGCAAATACATCTTGAATTGGCTGCTTTTTCTGCACGAGTATTTTATGAAAGGTTTTTCGATCTTCTAAAAACTGTTACAAAGAAAATGAAATAACTAACATTACGTTCCATATTCCCTGTTATTGATGTTTGATCGAAAAAGAAACAAATAACAAATTAATCTAAACAATTGTCGGTACAAATACCTCGATAATTACTTTGACTTTTACTTCTTGTGGAAGAAGGTGTCTCCTTCAAACTTTGCACCGTTAGAGAATGGCTCATAAATACAAGGGGATTTTCATATCAATACTTTAGAGTAAAGGGAATCACATTTGCCATAGTAATAAATTTCAAGATTTAAAAAGTCACTGCGAAATTTTACTTCAACAAGCTGGAACATTTCCGTGCAATAAAAAGTCAAAATATGTTGAACGTAATTCAAACAATGTATAAGTTTTAATAACATCAGCAATCATTAAGTACCTCCATGTAAAGGGATTAAGTGGCAGATTTATGAAGACATATTTAACACTCTGATTATTATCAATGCATACGACAAAGAGAAATAAATTTCCTTTGTAAATGAGAAGAGATCGGAAAGATCGAAAACATCGATGCAGTTAACGAACGACATTATATTATTGGACCATCAAATTGGATTGAAACGAGTACTTGAAACATTCAAGAATTCATATGAATGCGTACGTATATTACAACACAGTTTATATGCCGATTTGGACACAGATACGAAACTGCCTGTTAGCACTTTTGACGTTATGGGGTATGTATTTTTGACCTTCGACCATTTTTTCACCATGACCATACTGAAACAGCAGCACGGTGTTACGGTTTCACCTACATTTTAATTTCAAAATATTTCGCACATTTGGTACAGTTTCTCAATGTTTTCTTTCCAATAAATCTGTTTTGTAAGTCTTTACTTAATAACATTTTCTACGAAATTGCGACTTGTTTGAAAATCGAAGCTATGTTTCATCCTCGATTGTATGGGATACCTTCAGGACTCATGCAACAGCAGTAGCACAGTGTATGGCGTAATGTTGGTCTGCCCCGTGTTATATTCCTGCATAGTGCTAATGATCCAGGACAAAGAAGAAAAATTATTTATCAGATAAGATAGGTAGACAGAGATTTATTACTTTGCATTCGTAAAATATCCAACTTCAAGTCAAGCTGTGACTCTCTGATATGGTAATATTAAATTTATTTAATCTTTAATATTTATGATTCAGTTTTACATTACTGCAACTGCAATATATCCGTTTAATGCTACTTTTAACTACGTCCACCGGGGTTCCTAGATTTAATTGGCAATTAATACGTCTGATAGGGTTTGAAAACACACTGTCATTTTTGTTAGTAATTTCAGATTTATGTTGGCCGATCTCATTTCACATGACCGTTTGCCATAAGCGTAGATTTTGAATTTAATTTTTACAAACCTGCATTTCAAGTGAAAAATGTTTTTGATTTAAATATTTCAAATTGAAACACAACATGCAGTGCTAAAGAAAAAAAGTACGCAAAGTTCCAGAAAATGAAAATGAAATTACAAACAGATTGATGTAAGTGTTTGACAGTTACAAAAGGAAAATTACTTTCTTATTAAGTTACAAAATTAGAAAGAATACTAATGGCGGATTTCACAAACGTTACTTAAATTTAATCATCCGTTAAAAGTAAACGTTGCCATGGTTACATGTGTTGAAGGTATAGGAATGATTATTCTTAATCGATGATTAAAGTTAAGTGACGTTTGTGAAATCCAGCGTTAGAATAGCTATTTCATAAGTGATCATAAGTAATGGAAAATCTGACAGGTTATATCTAAACCCTAACAAAAAGTTAAATGTCAATCAAATCTAGAGACCCTGCTCAAATCTGCTTACAGATGTGTGGCAATAAATTCTAAGCTATACAACTTATTGTTAGGCTCAGTTGTACAATGCTACTTTAAATTTAAGCTGAAATTTAAACCCTTACCAACGATTATTTCAATAATTGTTGTTGAAGGTTTAAACTTTAGCTTAAAGTTAAGCTGGAATTGTACAACTGGGCTTAAGTATATTAGCCGAGTTGAACAAAGCTGTTTAGATACAAGTAAAAGTGACACAAAAGTATGAAAAGAGTAAATAGAGCGAACAGAGTTGAATAAACCAATGCAGCTGTAAACCAAGATATATTAAAGAACAAGGCCGACGAAGTGATCTCTTAATCTTTCAGTGACAGAGCAGAAGCATCACACTCAAAACGGCCCCTCTAAAAGAAGAAAAAAAAATTGTCTTCTTGAGTAGTGTTATAACCATTGGTGATGCAAAACAAAACAATAATCGAGGGAATAGAAGCATTCTAGTTCTCTAAAGTTGCTTCCTCATTTTTTCGGATAGCCGTGGTGTAATAACGTTTGATTACTTTGATACTGGATACTATTGCTTCATTTTCTTCTTCTTCTTCTTCTTTCTAACAGTTGTGGTTTGCACCTAAGAGCTATGTCAACCAATCACATGAATGCTGGTGGATTCCAGTATAACTATATAAAGACTTATGGTAATAAATAGCGATACTTATTCGCGCATTAGCGACTAGATTAAAATAAAATGAGTCGGAACTCTAGAGAACTCTAGAGACTCTTAAATGAGTTTGGTATTTTTTTTTCGATTGGAGATATAATACACCGTGGGATCGTGGAAGGCAGTTTGCAAAGCAAGAAGGAACGTTTCTTGAAAGGTTTAGAGGTTTTCCAAGCTTGTAGTAATAAGTGCATTTATATTAAGACAAGTCTACGTTGAAGAATAAAATATTTTGATATTTAATAAAGGCACACTAGTAGGTATACATAAAATATTTTCTGAATGGCATAGTCACAAGATTACAGTAATTTTATGGAAGACTATGAATGCCTTTCCATATACCGATGTGGAAGGATTATTCATTTCAGAATAATTCGAAATAGATGATGTAAATTGATGTTCTGTTTCTGTCTTTTATAGAAAATTTACTTAAAAAAATGCAAACACGTCTCAACTAGAGTAAACAGATTGGCAATTCATTAGTACTGAAAACAAATCTTAGGAAACATTATTTAAAATATTTGATTAAAATTAAAATGAAATTTTTAAAAGATTCATTCGCATTTCGTGTAAAATTACTCCAATCCGTTCAGTAAAAAAATAAATTCCGTCCTTTACACAGAAAAGTTTAGAGAGCACGTAACACAAATTAAGTGAGGACGTTCTCGTTTACGTTCGTTAATGTTTGTACAAGTTTAAGAACAGCGGAAACGTGAAGTTATTTAATATTATTTTTAATTTGGAACTCGCAGGAAATTAAAACTTTTTGATTAAATCGCTTTAATTAAATTTATTTGCAGCGAAGGGGTTGCCGTCGTAAAATGTTCAAGTAGTTGTTTTGGACGAAACGATGCCAACCATTATCATTATTACATGCTTAGTCCTTGCATGTATTTAATTAATTACTTTGAAATACAAGATTTTCTGCCAAGGAAAATGACCTTTTAAAGCATTTCTTGAAATTCGTTTACGATTAATAATTAAAATGATTTCTGCAAATGAAGAATCACAACCACATTTAATAGTTATTACTTTTTCATTCCATTTGACAGTAATCAAACTTTATCTGCTTTGTTCAATTTTTAAATATTTTGGTGTTTGTAATACTTTTCTGCTTAAAATACAGCCAATCTATGTTAGTAAATTAGTTACACCGATTTTTGCATACCTACATGTATGTTTATAACCCAAGAGAAAACTGTACTCACATTTCGAACTTGTATGCAATTTCCACGGTGTGTCCGATATGCTAAGTTCTTTTCTGAGGCCATCGCATTTCTTGTTTGTTAGCAAAAAACTACTTTACAAATCCGTTACATTATATCATAAAGTACTTCAACGCATTTAAAGGAGATTATGACATTAGTTTCCACCTAGCTGACAATTCCAGCTCTTTCCTCTCTACTTCAATCTCCGGATGAAACGCTTTTCCGATTCAGCCTGACAGAAATGACGTACATTCTTGTCTGTCTTCATTTATTCTTTCGGAAGCGAGGCAGTAAACTTACATTGGAAATATTTTATGAGGACTTTAAATTTTAATCTTACGTTATGAAACTAAGTTTAAATTTCTGCTTAAGATCGCAGATGTTACGTCGCAGATTTACACGAGGACCGTAGTATAACTGTCTCATTTGCAATTTATTAATTTTACGACCGTAATTGCAGGCAACATAACTCAGTTCACTTGGAAATTCGTAGATATTTCTCTTTGCAAAAGTGCATATAATTGGTAAAATTATAACCATCATTAATTAAGAGAAATTCGTTTTATATGCATAGTAGGATTTTATCATTGAGAAGCCGCAGAGTATTTTGAAACTGTTTTAATTAAGCAGCTGTTTTTTAATCCAAATTTATTAGGTAAAGTGTATTTTATTTAATTAGTCAATTAGTTATTTTATCATCCTTTTGACCGGCAAGGGTATTATGTAGCACAGCAATTTACTCTAATTAATTTGTGAAATGACACAATCACTAATGAACATACATACTAAATTCAGAAGCATATTAAACATCAAAGCGTATAGCGTGAAAAAAGTAGTAATTGAGTTATTACATTGTTAGCTGATCAAAACTTGTCAAAAATAAATAAGCTGTTTGAAAGATCAGTGCGACAGTAAAGTCGTGATCAACTTATGAATTTGTTCAAAAACAAAAATTATGTCATTATTTACTATTCTATTAATTCTAATTTTACATAGTTTTTAGTAACACTAGAAATGTGACTCAATTTGTAAATTCAAAGCTTTTTAACGTGTGTCTTAACACGATTTCCTGGTGAAGTACAAATTACTCGACTGGGTGCAGCCAATTAATAAAACCGCGATTTATTGTCGACTTAATTCGGCGTTTAACGCCGACGTTCACATTTAATGAACCCCTGGAAGACGGCCAAGATGCCTGATATAGTCAACATGCAAAATTTCAAGATAGGAATCCGATTGAAACGAGCCCGTCATGCAAGAACGGCGGACAGGTGCATGAATAATGGGCAAGTGGAATTTATTAGTTATTACAGTGCTCGCAGATATTTCAGGGATTATTTAATAATTTTCATACCTGTCGCGTTGTGCTATTCATTTAGCAGTTATTAATTTCGTACGGGCGTGAAATTCATTCGTCGCCGGCAATTTAAACTTCACATTGCTGCAGAATTACATATTTGTATGCACAGTGTATGTATGCTTAATTTTAACTGTCGGAGAAACTAATTTCTCATAATAATATAAATAACATAAATATAAAAATACAACAGTTAGAATCCTTTGGGTCATCTTTTATCTCTGATACAGTCATAGGAAGTTTTAATAATAATAAACGAAAATTGTAAAAAAAGACAAAACTCGAAATTCTGGAGACATCAAATTATCTCAGTGAAGAGGCTTGTTGTAAAAATTCTATAAAAATAGAAACTGCTCCGACAGTCAGCAGATCTAGTCCAGCAATATTAATGCTTTTTTACATGTTATAGACTTTATTAATATGTTAGTTGCTTACAATAAAAACAAATACAATATAATAAAACAAACATTGTACCTATGCATTGTACCAAGAATTGGGCAAAAATTTGAATACCAAGTAAAAAGGCCTTTTAGATGAATTCGTCACTTTGAATTATAATTTAAACGCAAGAATAGGAAATAAGAATACACGTTTTTGTTAAATCCTAAAAATTTTTGTATGCCTCAAGATGAATCCTTTTTCGACCTGGCTTCTTATTGACTGTGGACACCATAGTAACTTTTTAATTATTGAACAAAATTGATAAAGAGGATCAAAAAGTGCAATAGAAGAATTCAATTTGAAGACGTTGTTTTTTATAAAAGAAGAAATACAGAGGAGGATGTCGCTAAGAATTAAATGTGCGCGTATTCTGATTTGACTGATCTGAAAATAAAATAAAGTCCGGATTATTTCAGTTTAAAATTTACAAAACAGTAATAATCACTTATTCCATCGAGCAATGGAAAATCTTTAATTGATGACTGAGGAAGCTATGGATTTTAAGAACTATCGAAATTAGAGTAAATTGTTCGAAAGCAGTTGCTCCAGATTGCATGTAAATTTCTGGAAAGAAAAAAATTTGAAACAAATTATTTTGTTAAATAACTTACGATGAAACAATTTTCCTTTCAAACAACTATTAATCAAGAATTATTCTCCAGAATGGTACACGAAAAGATTACCAAAGTGATGCGAGAACATAAAATAACTTGGTGGAGAGAGTGGATGAAGAAAGTAAACCTGCCATGCTGGAAGAAGAGAACAAAGAATAAGAAAAACTGGAGAAGATAACAACATAACAAACCAGGGTGCTCTCTAGGCTCGGATCAATACTAAGTAAAAAAAGGAGAAAATTATGTGTGCCATCAGAATTTTGGAATAACTTCCCTTACAAGGATAGAGCGTCTGAAAAATTTAATGCGAAAGAAAGAGGACTGTTGAGTACAATCCGGTTCAATATATCCACAAACGAAATAATAAAAGCGTGCAAATTTCAGATTTAGGAAAATAAATATAAAATTTAATATGGTGTTTAGAAAACCGCAATGTGGTTTTGGTGATGATGAAGTAGTTATGGCAAAAATAGAAAAAGATATACACAGAAGAAAGAAAGAAGTTCACAAGTAATATTGATGTTATAAAAGAACGAGAGCTACACAGACAAGGAATATAAATAAGCGAAAGAAGGATAGGAAAGAACAGCTTTGAAGACTAGTCTAGAAATCTACAGATTATAATGGGGCAGTGTCTGCGAGATGGGGGGGGGGGGGTAGAAATATAGTAACTACCAACAAGTCTTTACAAACAGACATTTTTATTTTACCATTACATTATTATTTTATTTACCATTTACATTATTATTTTACCATTTGACAATTGAGTTGATATTCAACCGTTACAAAATGAAACAACACTCACGATATGCCAAAGAACACTATTCTTTTTCAAAAGTACATAAATGTGTTCCAGTGTTTTCTGTTACCGAAAATACAGAAATGTATGTTACAGACGATATGAGCTTGTCCATGTGCCAGGCTTTTATTAAATATAATATTGTTTGTAAATTAAACATTTTGTGAAGTAGCAATGCTATTACCTGTCATAGTTGTAAGCAGAATCTACCGCTTTTGTAACATAATAGATTTTATATTGAATTGTGTATGAATTTATTTTAAATTAACGTCATTACGTCACGAGGGTAACATTAATTACGAAGCGTTGAGTTTTATGTTTATGTAAAATAAATATAATTGAGTAATGTCATTTTAGTGCAGTACAAAATTGAATTTACATTATGTACATACGCACCCGGATAAAAATATTACATAATTCAATTGGCCCTGTTTTTGCCATGACAGTAGCAGAAAAATGAAATGTAAATGCAATGCACTGCAGGTAGTTTTATTTAATTTGGAAATAGCCCGCATCTAAAAGCTGCCAGAGTAGTTTCCTGTGCTGCAGTAAAAACTCCAAAGTGAATGTTTTACACTAATACACTTCTATTTAAAGTTGCATACACCGTTTAGAGGAAAAACGAGTTAAACTTGCGACCCGCCAGTAACGGTGGGAGGAATATTCTAGTGCACGGTTGATGAATATTTTATCGGGAAACTCATAAAGGAGTTAACACCTTTGGGGAAACAAATCGAGCGTGTGATGAAATGCAAATATTGATGCAGACCAGGTTAGATACGGTCGTTTCGAGACGCTTGATTGTTATGCGGACCTCCTACGTTTAATTGCATGACCTAAACGCGGAGATTACATTTGCAATCTACAAAATATTGTTTATTCCTGTTTGTCGGTAAAATTTGTTTATTCAAAAGCAACGTTTATTCGAAACGCACGTCAACCTTAGTAGAGCGCAATTAATTACCACCACGAACATTTGGGTCATGCAGTTCATTGAATTCACATTGGCGTTAATAATTTAATCCCATCACTGATTACCATTACTGTTTCGGAGTTCCAAGCGTGAGAAAATAGGTTTTCGTATGTATTTGTTAACATCCGAATTTCGCGAAGCCTCGACTAATTATAAATACATTTGAAAGACAATCTTTTTCAAATTTAAAAAATAAAAAGGATTTTAAACATCGAGATTCTCAAATTAGGGATTAGATGATTAGAAAAAAAATATGAATGTGTTAGTGTGTTGTAATGTAAAGTATTTATTGACAGTTAGTCTTCAGTACATAATAATAATTGTTGTTTTTCAACCCAGCACTCTATATCACATCTCCCTTCTTAAACTTATTCACAAATATGTCAGTCTATTTGGAATTTTAACAAGTCTCCCTGATCTTGTTCGATATTCATTCGGTTGTGGTCGCATTGTTTTATCACTTTTATCTTTTTGAATGTTCACTGGAATTCGTGTTTTCTCATTTCCATCTTCATCCCAAACGTCCATACAACTGGTATCATGATTCATATTTTGAATTGGTATAAGACGAAATCGATTTCTTCTCAAATTCCTTCCATTTGAGTTAACTATATACGATCTCGGATAACTAGATTTTTCAGTAACTGTTCCCATTCTTCGTAAATCAACGATCCACACTTTATCCCCGGGTTTGAGTTCACTTAGCTGTTTTGTACGATGCCGACGATCATAGTTTTCTTTTTGCTTAGTACGTCGATATTCTTCTTCTTCCAAAATCATTGTCCTATCTGGAATTTTCGGTTTTAATTTTGAAGGTGCAATAGGAACTGTCGTTCGAATTCTCCATCCCATTAATAATTCTGCTGGTGAGAAACCGTTTGTAAGAGGTGTTGCCCGGTAACTTTGTAGGGCTTTGCATACATCATCACTCTTCTTCCAAGTTCTTTCGATAATTTTTACGGTTGCTTCTATGAAAGCATTACTTTGTGGAAATTTTGGACTCGATGTTACATATTTAAATCCCCAGATCTTCGAAAATTCTCTGAATTTGGATATTAACATAGGTCCAAAGTGTGTTCCATTATCGCTATACACAATTTCCGGAGTCCCATGTCTAGCAAAAATTGATTTCAAATGTTTCATTACTTCTACTTCTCGAAGACTTGTTAATGACACTATTTCAGGATGTCTGGAAAAATAATCAGTTATTAATAAAAACCAAGATTTTTCTAGATGGAAGAGATTCATTCCGATCTTCTGTCACGGACGCTCTGGAAATTCAGAAGGAAGCAAAGGTTCGTATGGATTTTTCTGCTCTTGTATACATTCAGTACAAGTTTCTATAAGATTTTCAATATCTTTCGATATTCCAGGCCACCAGACTGAATCGCGAATACGCGCTCGACATTTAACAATTCCTTGATGTCCCTCGTGAATTTTATTCAAAATATCTGTTTGTAATTTCTTTCGTATTATAATTATTGAAGCCTTCATCAGAATACCTTCTTCTACTCCAATATTTGAGTTGTACTGCCAATAGATTTTCATTTCAGGAGATAATTTTGATTTCTCTGGCCATCCTTGTTTACTAAAGTAAATTAATTGTTTACAAATATTATCATTTTGTTGTTCAATGATAATTTCCTGCATTTTCTCGTTAGTAGCTGGTAAATTATTAACCAATTCTTGAACATAGGCTACTATTGAATTATCTAATTCATCATCATTTTCATTATTTTCTAATATCATAGGTCTCCTAATATCATAGGTCTCCTAGATAAAATATCAGCCGCTCCAATTTCTTTTCCTGGAACATGTTTTATGTCATATGTGTATCGCAGCAGTCGTAATCGCATTCTATTGCTGCGTTCGAAAATTATACGTCGGATGTATCTGGAGCGTCTGATCTCATCTTTCTCACTCACGACTTTTAATCTATTTTGTATCTCACTCATCCGTTTTAAAACGTCTTGTGTTTATATTATTTCCATGACAACAGACGATCTTTTTACACCCAACTTAAATGTGCGATGTGAAAGATCGCCTGTTGTCATGGAAATACTATAAACAAGATTTTTTTAAACGGATGAGCGAGATACAAAATAGGTTAAAAATCGTGATTGAGAAAGATGAGATCATACGCTCCAGATACATCCGATGTATAATTTTCGAACGCAGCATTTGTAACTTTGGAGTTATCTCGTTTAATGGTTTTGTTGTAAAAATTGGTACAAGTGGTTTGTGATCCGTTTCTAAAAATACTTTTAAACCAGTAATAAAATTTTTAAATCGGTCGCATGCCCATGTCAAAGCGTAACCTTCTTTCTCAATTTGTGCCCAATTTTTCTGTGAAGGAGAAAAGGTTTTTGAGGCATAAGCAATGGTCGAAAATAACCATCATCTTGCTTTTGCTTCAAAACAGCACCAACACCGTAAGAAGAGGCATCAGCAGAAATTGCAGTCTCACGATGCAAGTCGAACCATGCTAAAACAGGCTTCCTTGATAATTCTTCCTTCAATTTGTTAAAAGCTGTTTCTTGCTGACTTCCCCAGTTAAACTCATTTTTAGGAATAAGCAAATCATTTAAAGGACGAGCTTTCTGTGATAAATGAGGTATAAATTTTGAGAAATAATTAATCATACCCAACAAACTCCTTAATTCTGAAACATTCTGTGGTGGATCCATTTTTAAAACTGCCTCAATTTGTTTTTCATCCACATGTATTTCATGTCTGTCGATAACGTGTCCTAAGAAATTTATTCTTGTAACTCCAAACGTGCACTTATCTGGATTCAGTGTTACTTGATTTTCTGTCAGTCTCTGGAGAACACGATGTAGTCTGCGATCATGTTCTTCAGTTGTTTCAGCAAAGACGAAAACATCGTCTATGTTGCACTGTATACCCTCTAGTCCTTTGCATCATCCTCTTCTGGAAGAACTCTGGTGCAGCATTTATACCAAATGGCAGACCTTTGTACTTAAATCTTCAAATGGTGTAATAAACGTTATGAGGAGCTGTGATTCTTCATCCAACATGCACTGCCAAAACCCATGATTAGCGTCCATTTTCGAAAAATACCTTGCTTTTCCCAGGTGTCCTAATACAGTTTCCGTACTGGGCATCGGATATATTTCTCGCTATACATAGGAATTTAACTTCACATAATCTACGCACATTCTAACTGTACCATTAGGTTTTGGAACAAGAACCAGTCCAGAACACCAATCCGTTGGTTCTTCTACAGGTTCTATGACCCCCATGGAACCATATAATCCAAGTTTTCTTTGATTGTCTTTAACATTGGAATTGGAACTCGTCTTGGTGTCGTTAATGCATGAGGTACAACACCTTGACGTAAACGATTTTGTAAGGAATTTTAACTTTTCCCAGGCCTATAAACAATTTTGGGTAACATTTTATAGGATTAAATGATATTTTAATTTTCTCATTTACTATTTGCACCCGTTTGACAATTCCTAAATAATGGCTGGTAACTCCATCACGTAAAGACTTTCCTAGACCTTTTACCACATAAATATCGGTTAATCTTGATTTTCCATGGTAAGAAATTTCTTCTTGAAAATATCCTATGGTATTTAATTGTCCGCGATCTGCGCCGAACAACAAACGTTTTGATTTTTGTAACTTGACATTAGAAAAATATTTTTGAAATGTCAATTCTGAAACACATGTAGGGCCAGTTTACAGAAAATTTAATTGCAATCAAATTTTAATGACGTTGTTAATTTGACAGTTCGCAATGTAATTCTTATGGCAACTTAATCGTGATTAGTTTAATTCGAAATTAAATATTTGATTTATTTTCTGTAAACCCACCCGTAATGTCTGCTCCTGTGTTAACTTTGAATGAAGTTTTCACTACTCCAAGATTTACAGTTACATTCCATCTTCCACTTTCATTTATACTTTCATTTATAGTGTAAATGACTGCTTCTTCATCTTCTGTAAACTCGCGAACACCGGACTTCTTTTCATAACTCCTACACATTTTTGCGTAATGACCTTTCTTTTTGCATTTATTGCAAATTGCTAAAAAGGCTGGACATTCCTTAACTGCGTGACTATTACCAAATCTTCTGCATTTTGAATTTTGATTTTGATACTTCACTTTCTCCTTTTTCTCAAATTTCGGACGGGACGACGCGACGTTTTGACACTATCCAATTCTAATTTTGAAGTAATATATGCTGCATTTCGCCTTGAATCTGTGGTTGATGGTTCTTAACTAAATCACACCGTTTCGTAATAGTAACCGTTTTTTCGAGAGTTAAATAAGTCATTAGTTGCATTCTTTCAGATAAATTTTTTGTCTTGTATTCCTACTACAATTCGATCTCGAATCAAATCTTCCTTAATATTACAATGTTCACAATTATATTCACAGTGTTCTACTATTGCCTTTACAGACGTTATGAACTGTTCTATAGATTCATCTTCACTTTGACTTCTCGAATTAAACATTGCTCTCTCGTATATTACATTACGTTTGACAATGAAATGTTTGTCAAAAGCTTTTAAAACTTCGTTATATTTATTCTTGATATTTTCTGTTAAGTTCATTGATAAAAATATTATATCTTCTGCACGATCTCTCATGCTATAGATGAGCATATTAATTTGTTCTTCTTCGGTTTGTTTAGATAAACCAGATGCAATCCTATACCGCTCAAATCTTCTTTTCCACTTAGGCCATTCTTCAACATTGGAAAAATTCATTTATTCTTGTATGGGGCACATTGCTTGATTGCTTATAGCCATTTCTTCTAATTCTTGTAGTGCTTTTTAAATATTTCTTGAATTTCTATAGTGAATTATTGTAATCTCACTATCTTTCTTAGTTTTTACCGCTGCCACCATGTATTGTAAAGTATTTGTCCATTGGTGATTGAGTCTCAAGACTGAATCTCGAGAGTATTTTTGTCACAAGTGAACACTTACCTTTAGTCTTCAATACATAATAATAATAATAATTATTGTTTTTCAACCTAGCACTCTATATCACAGTTAGGATAGATAAAGAATGTGAAGAAGAAAATTAAAAAGGAATACTAGAAAGTATTCTGTACTTAAACGCATACACCTTTCAAGCTTTCTGTAAGGTGTGACATTTGAGTTTACTATAGGCGTTTACGAAAATTCACCCGGTTGATAACCGGGTTAGAAGTGTGAGAGAGATCATTAAGAGACTTAGTGCATGTAAGAGTGAAAAAAAATAGAGTACGGTGTATCCACCGGGTTAATTTTCGTAAATGCCTTATATGTATAAGGTTAGATAAACTTCTGTGGCCAATGTCTACCTTCTCCAAGGCTTCCGGTGAAACCATTTCGTTATGCTTCGTTTTTCTTTACAGAGAAAGTCTGGCTGTTTCTTCGTGACTGAGTCTGAATACTGAATGAAGCACCAGCGAGAAGAACATAAACTGGTCTTCCAATCAGCGCAATTTCAAGATTACTTGACAGTCTTTTTTTATTGAACACACGTTATATCACGGTTTATTACATTAAGGGCCGGTATTTTCCTCACTGATTAAACTTAATCTTTGGTTTATTCCTATAGAAACAATTATCTCTACATGTAGGCATTGGAATAAACCAAAAGTTAAAGTAAATCAGTGATGAAAGTACCAGCCCTAAAAATAATTTATTTACTTATAGTCGCCAAGATCATTAAAGCTTTCAACAAACGAGCTGTAGTTCAAATTAATATTTCAAATAGTTCCTAATCTTTTTTATTACTATTTGTAGACACATTTGCTTCACGTTTCTGACTAACCATAAGTTTAAATTTCGCTGCGGGTTCTGCTTTTATAGATGGACTCCCCTCTCCGCAAATGTTCAATTCCGATCAAGAATTTACGACAATAATTCACAACGAATCTTCTTCCAAAACTACTAAATGGTGTAATACAGGGTTTTTGTTTATATTTTGAACGGCACCTGAATATTTTGTTATTAGACATACAAAAAAATTATAAATACAAAAGTTTTTGGGATTTACCTGAACCACCAGAATTTGCTAAAAAAACAAACAAATGACGATCGAACACCTAACAGTATCAACTTTGATATTTTAAATGGAACACTCAGTATATTTTCTCAAATTATGAAAGATATTTTCTTGCTAATTCCAAAAATATGTAGTTTGTCTATATTTGGTTTCATATTTTTTGCTATATTTAAGCTTGAAATTAAAAAAAAATTAATTTACTTTGTTTAATATGTAACAAGTGATAATTATAATTAAAAGATTGCTCATCTGGAAAATTTTATAAGACAAAACAGTTTTTGATTCAACTTAAATTTTGATATAATTTACTGCATAAATTAAATTGTTCAATAAATCGAACCAAAACTTGTACAAGAAGGCTGTTTTACTCTACCCTATTTCTTGTACAAGATTTGGTTCAATTGTACAATTTAAATTATACAGCAAATTGTATCAAAAATTCAATTGAATCAAAAACAATCTGGAAATATAGAACATGTTCTTCTTCCAAACCATATTTGCAGCCCCAAAAATTTCTTGTTCCAAATACCTATTTATTGCAGAAATTGAACCAAATCTTGTACAAGAAATAGGGTAGTCTAAAACGGCCTTTAGACGTTTTTCCAAATTTAATTTAATTGATATCTATATGATTGTCGATAACGATCAGCCAACCAAATTATTTAAATAATTTAAGAAAACACATATCTTTAATTAGGTTGCAAAGATATTCAGTTTTCATGTTTATTGAATATTCTTTTCGTAAAATGCAACTGGAAAAATCTTCCAAGAAAACTACAAAAAATATTTTTCAGAAAACTAAACTGCCAAAATCGAAATATACATAAATGGATTAACAAGGCCGATTGAATTTTATATATTTTACTGAATAATATCAATCAAATAATTCCTAAAATTCATCACGGATATAAAACACACTTGACCCTTCTTTTCTGATTAATTTCATGATGAGCATTGCCAGAAACCGAGTTGGAATTTTCAATACGTTTTACTCGATTGATTCGCAGTGATTTAGGTCACATTCGCGATGGGATGTTTTAAGTTAATCTGTGAAGCAGCTGAGAAAGAAAACAGCCGGATCTGCATCAGCTTTAAAAGTTTCCTTAATACTGAGGAGGCACGGAGTAAATCTGGGAGTATCCGAGGGAGGGCAGACATCCCCTACGTTTTGAATACAATACATTATTTGAAACTTCAAAAAGACTGTCCAGACTTCTCTGTGAAATTTTAACAATGTGCGCAAGCCAAGATGTTTCTTTTTGGAAATACTTGTGATATTGCACAATTTGTATTGGTGTTATAATGCACGTAGTCTTGTAACGATTACGTTATGCTGCCTTTACGCCGTAGTTGCCGGCCAGGTGGTGGTATATTCACATCTGCTGTCTGGTAGGCATATGTGAACATATCTCTGTGTTTGTTTATATTATGTTCCGAGCATACTTTGGCTTGAAAGCTGAATACATACATGCATGCATGTATTCAGTGAATAAACAATGGCGATATGTTAAATGCGAAGAATGTGTACGTCTTATCGTTGCTACTTTACAGATTTTACCGACAGTTCTTTAGGCACCAAGATTATATGCATTTGACACCGAGATGAATGCAGAAGTATTTTTTTTTTACAAGAAAACGTTTAAAATCTTTAATCAGTTCTACACCATTATCATATACAGTGTTCACCGAGTACGGTTTTGTTTTCTAACATCTAAAATACTCTACACAGGCCAAAATTCTTCTGTTTTAAAGAGAAAGCAAACTGAACATCTTTTTTATTTTTGCATTTTCATGTGCCCAGTAGGGTGGGTCGAAAAACCAAACTTTGAGATAATCTTACCTAATAGCAAAATTATGTTGTCTTTTAGTGATATTATGACACCTACGAAATATTTTTAAATTTAATTAATATTTAGAGGGTGCGCCTTACGTTTGAATTTTTGAAATTATACAAGAAAGGCCATATAGTATGCCATAAAAGTTCGTATTTGCAATAATAATAATAATAGAGTTATCATCAAAACTGTATACTAAAAGAGCAAGAAAAGGTGGATAAAATTAAAACTCGAATTTCGCAGCAATGCCTAAATTCGATAGCAAGAAAGATTTTAATATTGAATGATTTTCATTAATTTTTCTGTTGTATTATTTTTTTAATTATTAATAAATGATTATTTTATTCTAGAAACCCTATTTTCCTTGAGACATTTATGTTATATGACTACCAGAATATATTCAAGTTATTCGTATTTCCAAGGCAAAGCGCAACCTGAAGATGAGGTGCTATTTACTTTAAATTTTAGCATTACAGTGTTTTCATGTAAAGGCAATATAATTTTGCTATTAAAAATCAAAAGCGCAAAATTCGTTTTTTTCCATACAAAAATGACCCACCCTAGTGCCCAGTGCTCAATGTGGTGTTCAACTTTCATTTACAACCTATGTATTTGGAGTAAAAACATGAGTTTTCTAGGTGCAATAACTTTAAATGATCTAACAATTAGCAAGCCTAACGAAACATCTTGTGCATCACTGATTAATTTTTGTCTCACATTGTCCATTCATTATTATTTATCATTAGTCTGCTTCTACTAAAATTGAAATATAATAAAATGAATTAAAAACGAACGGTAAAAGCTATTATTATTATTAATGCAGTTTGCACGTAATTATAGTAAATATTATTCGATAATGATGTAATCTGCATTGTAATAATATTTATGCGGGGAAATTTAATAATATTTAGTGCAATTTAACGCCCTTCATCTATCGGTTTATAAATATTGCATATCCTCTTGCAGTACAGGGAGCAAATAATACGACCCGATTAAGCAAACACGGTTGGTTATTAATGCAAATCTATCAGCAAAATTATGTGCACATGTTTATGGTCAAAACATTATTACGAGATTAATCTATTATTATTGACCTGATTCACGGGTGCGTGAACTGTGTACCGGATTTTACTATTTTAAGTACACAACATTGTGTAATGAGTTGACGAATAATTTCATCGAAATTTATTTTTTTTAATCCATTAATTTATCTAATTTTAGAATTGTTTTAACAAATATGGAAACAACAACTTTTATTAAGTGACAGATAATTGTCACAAATTAATATAAATAAAAAATTTTCAATGTGCTTATTATGAAAGTTAAACCTAGTTCAGACACGGCGGTTTCAGCGCCTGTCTATTATTATAAGCTTTTATACAACCGTTCAGACATAAACGCTGGGAAACCGCACGGAAACACAGCGGTTTTCGCGCGGAAACTGTCGCGTCTGCACTAGGTCTTATGCTTAGGGTACGCATCGTCTAAGCCCTAAATTGTTACATTTAAATTTGGCGCTAAAATGTAGCAGCGATTTACCGCCTAGTAATTTTGTTTTCGAACCGTGGCAACCCTGATGCCCTTTCTTTACATCGCTATGGGGGAACACCTGCGTACTGTGATCGTTGAGTTCTCATAGGTTATGAAGGCCCCATGTGACTCTCAGGCCACCTGCCATTGGTTGTCGTCGGTAATTCCTACGCGTCGAAGCGGCCTGCTTCATTTTGCAGCCTGGTCGCTCTCTCTTGTTGTTCGAGCATTGTGCCGTAAGGACGTGTTTTTTCGCGTGTGATAAAATTAACGGATTTCTTGCTCATTTGGAGAAGAAATCAATCGCAGCTTTGCTGGAAAATCATTCGACACTGCCGAACAACGATTGGAGGTAGTTTTAATCTCCGTACCAAGCCTGAGGCTCCAGTTCTCTCAGGTAACATATAACGACGCATATCGACCGACCAAAATGGCCGCTAACGCATATCATTTCTTCTATGTAGGCTTTTTCTACTTGGCCTTTCCTATTTGGGCGCAAGTTTCAGCGCAGGCTATTAGACCAGATCTTTTGGCCTAGTTCTCCGGGGCGCTCCTACCCATAGTCGTATCAAGATCCGATCGAGAAAACCTACTCAGCCATCTTGACGATCTGAGCGGGTCCAGTTCAGACCAGTTCGTCGACGCTTCCTGCGGTTGATAGGGGGCGTTACAATTCCCTATCGGCCTCTGCACTTCGTTTGGCACCGATGCTTTGACGTACGCCAGGGCTCGCAGATTCAAGGTTGGGTTTTCAATTTAAACTGACATTTTACGGACTGATCGGTGGTTAAATTTTACGTCTAGCTCGTGAGAAATAAGCCGCGAGTACGAATTTCGAAGCACGAATTGCGCTGCGCTTACGTTATTTAATTTAAGCCTAAAATAAGCAGCCAATTGTAATTGTTTCGTAACAGTGTAGTGTTTTTACTTTTATTTGTGTAATAAATTGTGTTAACTTTAATTACGATTTTAATTTCTACTTTCATACACACAGTGGGTAATAGTCTCGTCTCTATTTAGTAGAGTTTCATTTTCTGCACGACCTGGTCGATTGGAGACGTCGACCAGTCGAATTACGATCAGTTGTTTGTAAATTGTCTTCTGGTGCCCTTTATAAGTTTACCACCGTAAGATAACCTGCCCCCATTTCCACTGTAGCTAGCAGGGGCACAGCTGATCTAAGTATCGGCAGACTTGTCACCCGGAACTGTGGTAAGTAGAGACAAGTAGATTTAATTTAAACTTGGGTGACAAAACTATATTCTGATTAATATTAAAATGTATTAATTTCTAAACAAAAAAATTATTGTCTATTATCAGTTTTGTAAGGCAGCGTTGTTATAGAACTTATTTATACAAAATGGACTCAAAGTAATTGATGGGACATGTCGTGGTTACGGAATATATGAAAAATTATAATTAATACGTTAGACTGACAATGTGTCACGTCACAGTTGTGTTAAATATATTTGTACTTGAATAAAGAAGCTATTTATACAAGGCTTTGGTAGAATCTTTTACTTGGGACTATACCTCAACAATTTAACGAAAGGACTTAAATCTACAACAGTAGCTCGCCTTAAACGCTGGGTTATAAGACTGCTTGGACAAGGTTGTCAAATCGAATATTTCTGAACACAAGATTTTGGTCAGGCCAAGACGTTTTGTTACGTTTGATAGCAAAATTTCGACAGGTCAATCTTGAAGATTTGAGAGTAGGTAGCATTAAAACTGTTGAATACGAAATCGAATCTGTTAGAAACAATTTAATTGATCGATTCGGAACAGAATTGCGTCAAGAACTGATGACATTTACTAAAGAAGATGAAGGTATTACCCAGAGAAAAAGGAATCTTTATAGTTAAGAAATTTGTATCTTTGACATTTTGTATTTCAGTGGAATAAATATTACTACATTAAAATATATCTTATTTGTGTTAAAAAAGCTACATATTCACATGAAAATAATATTTTATCCCGAAAGAAATATTGATCATCGATTTCTGATTCTGACATAGTCGAATGCTATAAAAAACGTAGAGATAATCTCTCCATCGTGGATGGAACCTTATTATTTGGAGAGAGAATAGTAATTCCAAAAAATTTACAAAATAAAATTCTCACTGCTCTTCATAAAGGCCACCCAGGTATAAGTAGAATGAAACAACTTGCTCGCGAATTATATCTACTGGCCCAAAATGTCCAATGACATAGAGCGACTGGTTCTACAATGTACTTCATGCATATTGACTTGCAAATTAAGAGTCAAAATACCTACTAGCCCTTGGTCTACCCCCACCAAACCTTTAGAACGTATGTGCACATCAATTACGCTGGACTTTTAGATGAACAGTATTTACTAATATTCGTAGATGCTTCTTCAAAATTCATTGATATTGGCGTAACTCAAACGATATCTACAAAATATACAGTTGATTTATGTCGTGAAATGTTCTCAAGGTACGCCTCACCAGAAGTTCTCATTAGCGATCATGGAATCCAATTTACTGCTGATATATTCTCCAGGTTTTGCAAAGATATGCAAGTGACTCATTTATTGTCTGCAATAAATCATCCACAGTCAAACGGACAAGCTGAAAGAATGCTAGATTCTGTTAAAAGAGCTATCCGGAAAAACCCGAATGATTGGAGGAAATATTTTCTGTATACTTACAGATACAAACCTCCTATTTCAGGTCCCCATGAAAAATCACCGACAGAATTGTTTTTAGGACGTCCAATGAACACACCTTTCTCTAAATTGTTTCCCAAACAGTCTGATCAGTTCTCATCAGATGATAATTTACTAAAACAAATCCAAATGGAAGCTCAATTCGCTAAACATCACGAAACGCGGCAACGTGAGCTACATATTGGAAACAATGTTGTATCACCCTAGCGAAAGATAAACGCGTTCAAGGTACAGTAACAAAAAGCTATCTAACTCTCGTTACTTAGTATGCCTTGTTAATGAAGAAGTCATTGAACGCCGTATAAACCAAATTTGAAAATGGGGAAGGACTTCGTCGAATGTATCTCCAAACTTCGATGAAGACGATTGGGTATACTATAATACGACTGGTATACTACTGAATCGAAGTCCTCCAGGCTCGAATGAATGTTCTACTGAAAACTGCTCAAATCTTGACGATAACTCCAATGAAAATACGCCAACCCCCGTTCAGATGGAAAATGTAGACAACGAAAATAGTAAACAAGACACTGCGGAAATAGAGCAAAATGAAATTTCCCATGCTACTCCCTTAAGATCATTACGACCCAGAATTCAATCTCAAAGACTAGTTATAAAGCCACATACAAAATCATAACGCGTGATCAATATCTTTTCTAATCAAGTGACCTATGGAAAAAAAATATGTCTTTGGTTGGTTCCTTATTTTAAATGCCATTTGAATTATTTTTATTGCGTTCCTATCGTTTTGTATAGGAATGTAATATAAATATGTAATTCAAGTGCCATTTGAAATAATGACCTAATCAAAGACACATGATTTTATATCCATAGGTCACTTGATTAGAAAAGATATTGATCACCTGTTATATCTTATATTAACTTTTTAAAGAGGGAGATGTTGGGGCAAATCTTGGCTATGGAATATATAAAAAAGAATAATTAATACGTTCGAATGACAATGTGTCACGTCACAGTTGTGTTAAATATACAGGG
Organism: Dorcus hopei; assembly: GCA_033060865.1. NCBI lineage: Eukaryota > Metazoa > Arthropoda > Insecta > Coleoptera > Lucanidae > Dorcus > Dorcus hopei. The sequence goes on from CM065425.1 coordinate 24,717,803, forward strand.
TGCTGTAAAAATGGCGAAACAACGCCATACTGCACTATTCAGGGACCTCTGAGAATGGGAAAAATATTAAAAAAATTCTACCTTACATTTATGTTTCTGTCAACTGATATTAAATAATACAAATTCAGTCTACGTAAATTCATAGATATCTAAATGCAATTACTTAATAATTAATAGCTTGGTTGCCAGATCATTTATATGATCATTTTTGTGTAAAATATGTACTATTTATTGATTTTAAATAAAAATTATTGTTGAACATCATTTTAAATAAGTATGTCTTTCACTATAAAAATTGTTGAAATATTCAGAATTGGTAAATAATAAAAATTTTAAATACCAATCTTATAACCTTCATATCTTTAAGGGATCACAATTTTTTTAACATTTTTCCCACACTTAGAGAGTGTTCCTGAATATTGTAGAATGGCGTTGTTTCGCCATTTTTACAGCACCCAGTATTTGTACGCGAATAAAGAAGAGTATTTATACAAGGCTTTGGTAGAATTTTTTCCTTGGGACTAAACCCCAACAGTAGTGGTACACAGTGGATCCTGACATCAGAATATTGCGTTTCAGCTAAACTTACTAAGGGCCGGTCTTTCCATCACTTAAAAGGCTCGGTCTTTCAATCACCAGTTAACTTTACCTTTCGGTTTATTGTTACTTTGGGAATAAACCGAAACTGGTGATTGAAAGACCGAGCCTTATTAAGTTTCGTTCCCCATAGTAATAACTGTGTTCATAACTGTTACTATGGGAACCGAAACTGAAAGATAACGTTAACTGATGATAGAGAGCCACATCCTAAACTGCCTAATAATTATATTAGACAAATACATAACTACCATGAAAACAATTTATAAATATCATCACTCATTTAGAAAAGTTATTCTCCCATTAAACTTACTTAATAGGCCATGGAGAATCCAACGCGCAGCGACGAGTAGTTGGATCTTCGAAGTTATTCGATTCAATGCGATATAAGTCAAAGTAATATCGAAAATACCGATCTTTTTAATAAATATTTACTGACGCTGATATACGGAATGATGTCTATAAAATGAAACATTTCGCTCTTTGACATTTTACAAGAAAAACCATGATTCCTGTTGGCCAATTTGAATTTTGCACGTACCGCATGTTTCATTTCAACCATTACTTGGGCCGTGTCGGTCTCAGGTAACAAGTGTAGTTGGCTGAAACGACGAATAAGAATTTGTTTCTCATGGAACGCCACATAAAAAGCGAATTGTCTTCGTACGCACAGGCAGGCTTAAGCGGAAAGAACGATTACGGCTATAAATGAACATCGAACAAATCTAGTAAATACACCAGAACGAACAAATTCGGGCCGCAAAAAAATGATGAATTATTTAGGGATTCCGGGCTTTACTGAAATTGTAAAATGTGGACATTTTGCAATGGAAATAAACTTTCATTAGCAATTTTATTTATAATATAATACAAAATAAAATTAAAGAAAACACTATGAAGAGACTAGAATTGCTTTCATGTTGTAGTGATTTTATTTGTGTACCTGTCAAAGTAGGTGTTCAAAGTGCAAGCCGTTGTTATCTTTATCTTATAACGAGTGGTTTTTTAAATCCGACGTCAAGTTAGCTGTGAAACAATTCATTCATAGCTGTGTAACATTCACAAATGCCTCTTCAAGGCCTACTTTGACGTCGGATTTAAAAAAACACTCGTTACAATTTGTACTGAATAATTTACTTCATTTGTCAATCATTTCGTAATTGCATTGGAGCTCTTGTTTCAGCTGACCAAAAATTCTGTTTAAATGTCAAGTTCATGCCCGACGACCCGCAGTTACAATCACAATACTATAAAATCGAGAGGTCAACCACCGATGGGAATCACTGTACATTTTAATGGCAATAACTTGGTAGTCCTGGCAATACTTATAGTAATATAAGCAATACTGCTAGTAATACAAGCAGTACTGGCAGTACTAAAGCAATCCGGAGAAATATATAGGTAATATGTGACAATCTCTGACAATTGGGCCGTATGAATAAAAGCAAGCATAAGCTTTTCTTTGTAAAATATGAAGCAAATCTTTTTAGTAGTATGAATAAAAACGCAAGTAAAAGCTTCTACTTTTAAGTGCGAAGCAAATACTTTTAGAATGAAGGTTTTGCTTAAGGTAAAAGTATTTTATATGAATAAAAGAGATGTTTTACTTATAATTAAAAGCATTTCCTTCGAAATAAACGCATCTAGTCAGATGTAGACTCACGTGCGAGGAATAAATTTAATTTCGTTATTAATTGTTTAGCCATGGCTGAAGTAGTACAATTGCGAAAAGTTAAATATTATAAACCGCGTTCTTTAACACAAGTTAACGATTTCAAGAGTTTATTTCGGTTTGAAGAAGAAAATTTAGAGTGGTTAGCTAATCATTTCTTGGGAACTACTAACGAAACGCGAGGAGGTGCACTTACTTCTGTACATCAGACAAAATATGTTTGAGATATTTAGCTGACCCCGGTTTCCAGAAAGGTACAGGCGAAGAACTTGGTGTAGAGCAATCAACGGTGTCAAGAACTGTGTGTAATGTTGTTAGGAGTATAGTTGCTCAAGCTGGTTATTGGATTAAATTTCCTACATTACCAAATTCTATCATGGAAGCTAAGGGGCTATGGCAAACTATAAACAGTTTTCCAACTGCAATTGGTGTGATTGACTGTACACACATAGAGATAGAAAAGCCAAGACTCCACGTTGATGAGTACATTAATCGAAAAGGAAGACCTACAATAATGTGCAAGCAACTTGTGATGCAAGATGCATATTCACAAGTGTTGACGTTAGTTGGCCCGGGTCCGTTCATGATAGTAGAATTTGGAAGAATTCGGAGTTGTGGCAGATTATGGCGAGAACAAATAACACTGTACTTCTTGGTGATGAAGGTTTTGGCGTAGAGCCTTGGCTCATGGTTCCATTTCGCCATCCTGATAACGCTATTAGAAGGAGTTTTAACAAACTATTAAAACAGGAAAGGGTCATTATAGAGCGATGTTTTGGGCAAGTTAAACGACGATTTCCCATCTTAAAATATATTTGTCGAATTAAACTTGAAAATATCTCAAACATAATTATAGCATGTTTCATTTTGCATAACATCGCTAAGGTATTGGGAGACCCAGATTTTGAAGAAAACATACTGGAAGAGAATAATGAAAATTATCTTGACGATTTTGAGGATGTTAACACTCGTGCCCAAGGACAGGAAATAAGACAAAATTCGGCTGAGATAATCTATAATAATAATGAATGAAAATTTTTTCACAAATGAAATAAAAAATTATTCTGTTTTTTCCCAAATGTTTTTGTAGTTTTATAAATTAAAATATGTATTATTGCCTTTAACATTAATGTTTTGAAGTAAATTTCTTGTCTCAATTCGTTGTAATTTTTCTTTAAAATATTTGCCCTGAAATCTTTAACTGCTCTAGTAGTACTAAGCGTTGTAGCTCTGCATTTTTCAACCCTTTCGTCTCATCAGTTTCGTATTTGTCTAACAAGGATTTTTTTCGAAGTGTTAGGTGAACAGCAACTTCCTTCCATTTCGACGCCTTTATTTGCGTTTACGATACCGAAACTGTTAATATGAAAAAAGTTGTTAAATTATTTCATCAGGAAAAGTTAGCAAGCACGGGTTTAATCTGACAGATTGAAACACTTTTCATTTTAAAACTTACCTGGTATTTTGGTAACCGATGGGTTTGTTTGACATTGCATTGCTTCAAACATAACTTTCTCCCATTCTAACAACTTGATGCGTTTATTTACTGTTCTTTTCAAATCCGTTTTCTTCTTCAACCGAATTTTCATATTGTTAATTTTTTTCAAAAATTTCACAGCATCAATTTTTTTTTCCAAATATGTGTTCATATTTCACAATTATTTTTTCAATGGCTGCATGTTTCCTTTTTTTCATACTTGGTATCTGGGATTTCGATAAAACTTCGGGATGCGAACCAAGCTCATCAGTATTGCACCAAATGGGATTATGTAGAAACATTTTGACATTTAGATTTGACGTTTGGTGGGGTTAAATTGTACATAAATACCCATATTTTGATATGAGTTTCATTTGTTTTGTGCAACTGGTGTTTGTCAGAGGCAGCCATCTTGAATTTTTTTAAATGGTAACCTAGTTTTATTTTGGTGTCATTTGGCAGGTAATTGATTTAGAAATACAATACGGTATATCATAAGCTTCATTATTCTAAAATAACAAATAAAATTAAAAAATTAAACAAATACTTCAAGTGAATAGAACAAAAAAATTGAACAAGAAAACTGAGTTACTTAATTGAAGAAAATCACAATAACTGCTCAAATTGTTGTCCATTCACTTCTTGACAAAATCTAAGTTTATCAACAAAAGCGCCCAGTGCATTCTGTAGATATGCCGGAGGAATGTTTGTGATCCCAATTTTAATTCGAGCTTCTAATTTATCTAATGTTGTTGGCCTATTACGATACACAATACTTTTTAAATATCCCCAGAAGAAAATGTCCATGGGAGTCATGTCTGGAGACCTAGGAAGCCATTCAATCGGACCCCTCCGATCAATCCAATGTCATGGGAAATTGTGATTTAAGAATGCACGAACTTGCTGACCGAAATACGGTGGAGCACCATCTTGTTGATACCAGACATCTGGGTGCAAGGCTTGCGGATTTGTTGGATTTGTTTTAATTTTTGGTACAATTTGATTTTGTTATAGTTCCAAGTACCCACAGATGTTAATGTACCATGTATAAAGATCGGGCCGATGACGTTTCCGTCCAATAATCTACACTAAACGTTAAGTTTTTCTGGAAATTGCGTGTGAGTTTCCAAGTTGACATGGGGATTAGCAGGGTGCCAGTATCTACAGTTGTGCCTGTTTATAGAACCATTTGACTTAAATGTAGCTTCGTCTGAAAAACAATATTTCTTACAAAATTTTGATCAGCTTCAGTTCTTTCTGTCATAATTTCTGCAAATTGAATCCTGCGATCAAAATCGTCTTCTAAGAGTTCATGAACTAAATGTGGTTTGTAGGGATGATACTTAGAGCGCTTTAATATTTTTCTTATTGATCCTTCAGGCACATCATGATATGCTGCAAGCTGCCTGATTGAGGTTTGTGGTGTTTCACGAACATCCTGTAAAATTTGTAATGTAATGTCATCATTTGTTGCTGTTTTCGGTCTTCCGAGAGTCGGACGATTTTTTACACTTTTTAGTTCATCAAATCGTTGCACTGTTCACTGTAGATCTGCTAATTGGAGGTCTGTTTGGATGACTGTTTGGAAAAGCGATAAAGAGTATTAAAAATTGCTAAAATTGATAACAATCAATAGATAACGCAAAAATGTTACTTTTGAATTAAATTTGAATAGGTCGTGTTTATTTACAGCCCTTTGTCCAGAAAATGTTCCCTCTACAAAGTTAATTTGCTTTTTTAATTTTCTTCGTTATCTTAGAATAAAGAAGCTTATGATATACCGTATTGTATTTCTAAATCAATTATCTGCCAAATGGCACCAAACTAAACCTAGATTGCCATTCAAAAAAATTCAAGATGGCTGCCTCTGACAAACACCACTCGCACAAGACAAATGAAACTCATATCAAAATATGGGTATTTATGTATAATTTAACCCCACCAAACGTCAAATCTAAATGTCAAAACGTTTCTACATAATCCCATTTGGTGCAATACTATTTACGCACCCTGTATAAGGTAGGTTTATGCGCATGCTGATGACGCGTGGAGGAACCGAGGATACCTTACAGATTTATACCATGAGTAGCACCATTTTTTAACACGAATTTATTGCGCCAATTTTACTTCCCCTGGATTAAAAACAGGTAATTCTTTTCATTCGTTTGACGTTGAGAAGCGATAATTAATAAAAAAATTTTAACAAACAAGAGACTATTTAAAATTTTTGTTATTAATTGCTGTTTAGGTATATGACGTATTGACTTTTACGCATTTTGTTTAATAAAATGTGAAAATCTGTAAATTTGAATACACTGAATTTCTTTTATTACGAAACATTCAGATTTGAGAATCCATAAGAACAAATTGAAATTGCTGCTTTGCTTTACGGAAGAATAAACATATAGGATAAATAAAAAGTAAGGGCCATCGGTGGTAAAACCGTTATTATAAGTTGTACTCAAAAAAAGTCGAAAGGCTAATAATTATTGGTTTGGAATTGACGTTTTCAATTTTTTCTTATCACGTAATAATCTCCATTGAAGATTTTAAAATTTTTATTCAAAAGGAAGATAAGTTATCCTATCTAGAGAAAAAATTGCAGTTCATAAAAAATCTATTTGATGAATTGAACTACCCAAAAATTACTATAAGTTACTTGAAGTTATTCTAAAAAAATACGGTTGTACAAATATTTTGAAACTAACAGTGCAGTTGTTTTTTCTTTAATAGAAATTTTGAAAACATAGAAACTTTGCCAATTTAACCGAATTTCTATCTCTAAAAATAAAAATCCGAGATTGAAATTTGCAAGATGTGATCTTTCATCTCTTTTAGAAAGAAATGAATACATATCCTTTTTTGTATGTATGAAAAGTGTCAAACGCTTTAAAGTACGGAATATTGTAAAAAATAAATAATACTTAAAAAAACTGTCTTTGAAAGACGACACTAGTGGAAACAAACTCATAAAAAAATGTAAATGAAATAACCAAACGGAAAAATATGAATCACAAATTCAGAGACTGAATGCGATGAGATTACCGATGAAGTACAGAAAAAGAAAATGGTTGGCAAACACTTAACAATTCTTGCCAAGAACTACATAGAAATGTTGTCAAAAATGGATGAATTAGTAAAGAATGAAGCAGAAGAAGCTTTAAAACAATAGAAAAAGTAGAAGCAGCAGTAGATCCTCAGATTTATAACGTAAAAATGCTCTTTTTGTGAATTCTTGAAGAAAATGGATGCATACGTTGATTATTTATGAACGAATCTAGGAGAATGCGCGCTATTAATTGAGTTTCAGATTTTTTCAAGTTTGGTGTTTTTACTATAAACTCATCAAATGCATGGGTGCATATGGGCTGTATGAGAAAGAGAGAGAGTGTTGGATTATGTTTCGGATTCATACCGGCTCCTTCGAACTGGGTTTTCTGCGTTTCCCCAGTTTGGAAGGCGAACGCCGAAGGAAAAATTAACATCTAAGTCGGTCGCAACCGCCATCCCTCCCCGACAAGCTATGAGCTTGGAGTAAAAGTGGGCGAAAAAAAAATAGAAAACTTCAGCATTACTAACTATATTGGCAATTAAACTTAGAGTATTGCCAGTTTTGGCAATCACTGTACGTTTTTTCATCAGTGGGAAATATCGAGATTTTGGGTATACTATTGATTAATTTTATTTATTTCTCGAAAACTCTCGGGTATCGCTTCTTTTAGTAGTTTCATTTCGTCGGGTTCACTGATGTGCCCAGATGCTTGATGACTTGTTTGGCAATAATTTGTTGATATAATCAATAATGAGGAAGCAATTTGAAAAAAGGCAAACAACCATTATCTTAGCAAACAAGTCGTCAAATATCAGATGTGATTGGAATATGTACGACGTGTTTTTTAATAAATTTGGACCTGGAGAAATAAGAGCAGTGCAAAAGCCGACTAGTTAATTTATGATCCGATATCCCAAGAGTTCGGTATAAAACTTTGAGCAGCGAAATGGAAACCCTTCAGTCACATTAATTCACTACCATTAGAAAAACAATGCCTCGGAGTATTACAAAACGCGTTCAATATTTCACTGGCAGCGAACGGATGAATAAAATAGGGAAACGTACTTGCAGTCATGTCAATATTTCTCAGATGCAGAAAACTCACGGCAAAAAGCACGTGTTATTGCAAGGAATGTTATTGTAGATATTTGCATTAGCAGGACGAGAGAGGCGGCGGCAGGACGACAGTGTGTATTTAGGTTGAGTCTAGACCACCTGTAGCCCCAGGCCAGCAGATGAAACTCGCCTACTTCCATGTTACACGATCTCATATCCGCTTCCACTCGTCTGTAGCATTTCAAGTCTACTGTGATCTAAATTGAGTTAGATGTGTTTCTATGACGATATCGTTCGCTCCGTAATGCGGCGCCCTGGATTTCTTATTTCTTGCGATAAAGGTTCGTCTTTAAAGCAGCAAATTTTCAATTAGGCTATATTGAAAGTTCGTCGCGACGAGGATGAGAGAATTTTTTTAGGAAATGATCACAATCATAAAGAAGATGAAATCGAGACTTCGTATAACAATTTCAGCTGCTTGTATCATTTTACGTCTGTATATTTGAAATATCATTTTCGCGAAAATAGGTATCAGATACCAACATTTTTCATCACACCGAACAAAATCTTTTTATAAATAATTGCAAGACAATTTTTTTTTGCTGACATCAAAGAAATATAGAAAATATGCTGTTTAAATTGGGATTACATATTTACCGATAAACAGATAAGAATAAATTGAAAGACAAGGACTTTCTGGTAACTATAATAATGTAATGATTCGTCGACACCAGCCGGCGCCAAATTGTCTCTTGCGTCACAGCCGTCTAGTCGACGAATCTTAGGCGACAGCCTAGAGAATTCTGACGGCGGAATAAACTAGACCAGACAGTCCGTCGCCTCCAGAATGTTCGCGAGAAACAACTCCGGCATATAAAAATGCACGCGGCCGGGGAGTGGGACAGTTCGAATTGAATTCAACGTTAGACGGAATTAAAGTCGCGTTATAAACTTTCGCTCGGCTGTTAAAATAAATTAGGATTAAGTTTGTAAATTATCTAGTGTTAAATGTTAGTGTTAATTAGTTTAAAATAAAAAAGTTTTAAAATAAAAATTAATAGAACGTTTAAAATCGTTACAATAACAAGAAATACAGAGCAGGGTAAATTATGTTTATAAGTATAGATATTTTCATTATTTTTACTAAGTTTGTAACTAGGGAATCTATTTTTTAAAGTTACGCCGCACGAGTTTTCAATCAATATTTGAAACTGTTAATTGACCTACAGCAGTGCAACCTTAATTTGAGACAATATGTTGCAGCCCCTTTCAATTTTACCTATCAAAAATGACAACTAAAAGATGAAACAAATTTTATCATGTGCGAAAATAGGTTTCCATAAGTACACAAAATTAAATAAATTTTCTCCGACCCAAAATTATTTGACAATCTAAATTAGAATATTGTCGGTGACAATGAAGAACGTAGGCTTCATGCAGAAACGTGTGTATATACGTTTCAATTAAATAGATCATATTTTCTAGGTGTATCGAAAGTATACAGCAAACTTTCTGATAGAAAGAAAATCAGAAATTTCAAAGCAAATGTTTAAATTTTACACTCAACTGTGCTTGGTTTCTTGCGTTTGTAGTAGCTTTTATCTCTTTATCTAATTCAAACAAAGTAGAATCAAGCTAGGATTCATGATTAGAACACACAGCGTTAAATCGAACGAACTCCCTAGGAGTGTCCAATTTTTTTCCCAAAATTTACTTAAACGATACGAATTCTAAAAGAACAAAAAGGTTTCTATTCAAGAAAAAATACTCCGTATTGTCGTTCAAATACTAATAAAGTAGCAAGAGTGTAACGTATATACCCACATGTGTTGCTGTATTATCAAACCTAATATAAATAACTGCCATAAAGAATTCTAATCTGAAGAATTCTAATTGCGTAGTGAGTTTCCATCATTACGAAGCGGAAAGATTCTGAAACCGATGCTGTTGGTCAGATAATAACAAATTCTTTATGTACACTCTTATCCAACAAATGAATTCGCCCGACTCGCAATCAAACAGGGTGAAAATGAACCTTATTGAAATATTCTTTAAGGTCACATATTTATTTTAATCCTTTAGCACATTTTGAAGGCGCTGTATATGTATATGCAGTATTAATTTCGCCTAGAAACAAAATAAAAAGTAGATGCAATATTCACTTATAATCCGAAAGAAAGAGAGAACAAAATAAATACAGCTATAAAGGTTTTTTATACAGAGTGTACATTAATGATTGAAAGGCGTTTGAATTTGGCGCGTTGTCGAATTAGTAATTTTCGTCTTACAAGATTGGTATTCATGCTGGATATGTTGAATTTCGTCAGTAGCGTGCGTGTGTTGTATTGTTTACGTTTTGATTTCCTTATTTTATTATTATTGAGTTAGTATTAACGAAAAGGTTATTTTTATTTCCACTTTTGCTGTCAGACATTTTTCATTGGTAAGTACAGCCATATAACAGGAAATAAAAATACACACAAACGTTTTAGGTTAGCGATGGTTTTCACGGACCTGCACAATAAATTTATTGTTGAGGCCTATTTTCGGTCGGGGATACGCAATGAACAAAATGTGTGGAATTATTCTTATCAAAGTTGTCACCAACAATTTCAAGAACAGTTCCCTGAAGTGGTATTCACATATGATTCTTTTATGCAACACGTCCGCCGTATAATTCAGAGATTTCGTGAAACAGGCAGTGTTTCTAAAGGAAAATCTACAGGCCGGCCCACTGTTCTCACCGAAGAAGTCATCGCAGATATTCATCAAAGAATGGATGTAAGTCCGAAGAAGTCTTTACGGTGTTTATCGGCTCAAACGAATTTATCACTTGGTACATGTCAAAAGGCTTGCAAGAAGGTTCTACATTTACATCCATATAAGATAACTGTAACTCATGAGTTGCTACCTCTTGATTTGCCTCGTCGAGTGCAATATTGCCAATGGTTTAATGAGTTCTTAAATAATGACGATATGTTAGACATAACTTTCTTCAGTGATGAAGCATGGTTTCATCTCAGCGGTTATGTAAATTCGCAAAACCGTAGAATATGGTGTGCAGAAAACCCTCATATTTTGAAGAGACTTCATTACATCCTCAGAAGATCGGTGTGTGGTTGGCAATGTCAAGAAGGAGGATCATTGGACCTATTTTTTTCAACACAATATTAATGCACTTGCATATCAAGAAACAATTTTAAATCCTTTCATTGAAGAACTTCATGACGATGAATTACAACGGGGTTACTTTCAACAGGATGGAGCTACAGCCCACACTGCACTGACAACGTTGAATCATTTGCAACAGTTCTTTGGGGATAGGTTAATAAGTAGGGACAGATGGCCTCCTCGGTCACCAGACTTAACCCCACTTGATTTCTTCATGTTCGGTTTTTAAAAAATAAAGTGTTTTCAGAACGTCTCCATACGTTAGAAGAATTACAAAATGCTATTACAGAGGCTGTCAACAGCATCACTCCAGAAACACGACACAAAGTTTTCGAAAACATGAAAAGAAGAGTAAATTTGTGTTTGGATTCAAATGGGGGTCATTTTGAACAGATGTTATAATTTTATTTTATATCTGCTTTACTTTTTATATTCTCCATATCAATGTATGTAATTAATAAACGTAAAATAATTTCTAATCACTAATAAATTGTTTTAATAATATATAATTTTATGTGCCGCCCATGGTAAAACAGAATAGTATGCAGTACCAACTTTTACAAATAATCTAATGGGCGGGAAATTCAAACACCCTTCAATTATTAATGTACACTCTGTAGTTTTATAATTGTAAAGGTGGACATTGACGTGTCGATATTCAAGCGATCTGGTTGCTACAATCTGATCGCCCGAAAATCGCCAGAATAAACGGGGCCCACTGACGCTTCAAGTGCTAACGTGGCGATATTGAAGCAATCCTGGCGTCCAATAGGGTTGCCCGAAAGTTGACACGTCAATGGGCACCTCTACAGCACGTAAACTTGGCCTTTAAACAGAATTCTTGCAATGTAGGAGGGAGGCGGCGGGATGATCTCACCTACACTTGTTGGAGTTTACACGATGCCTCAATAATGTAATATTCGCTGTAAGTGAAATGAGTTATGTAAAATGGTGAATTTTTCGAATGCGGAAAAAACGGATATAGGTTTACTTTACGGAGAATCCGGATCCATCAACTGTGGATGGAATGATTTCCCTTACGTCAAGTCCCATATCTTACAACGTTTACTTCCATTGTACATCTGCGGGATTGCGGGAAATTTTAGCCTGTACGCACCTACAACAAGACGAACATCGAACATCTTTTTATCTTTTTAAACGGCAGTTTCACATGCTGATAATCTTAATCCTAATTAAGCTGTTTGACAAATTAAGAGCGATAGAATTTTTGCATTTGCATAAATTTATCAGCTGTACTGACGCTGTTATAAAAATTAAGGTCAAGTTTTTTTTATAAGGTGCAAATGCATTTATGATGCGAGGAACTGTTATGGTTGGGCTATCGGTGGCTTAGCGGTTAGCAAGCCGGCTTTATAAAGTCGTGCGGTATGGGTTCGAATCCCATCAGGGCCATCGATGTTTGTACTGTCTGCATTTAGACCCTGCTTTAGGCAAATTTAGTTTTACAAATTTTTAAATAAGTTTTTCAATTTAAGCCGAAGCTTAAACCCTTGACGATGATCGTTGAAATAATCGTTGTTATGGGTTTAAGTTTCAGCTTAAATTAAAACTGGGCCTTAGTGACTGGCAAAATGAGCTCCAATGAGCTCAGCCAATAAATGCTGTGCAAAGCGAAGAAGAAGAAGAACTGTTATGGTTTATTTATATAAGCTGCGTTAGCAAGCGAGCCGTATTCATTACACTAGCGTCGGTGTTGGGATGGAAATAGGGGTTTTTGCCCCCATAGAACATGGACATACACGTAACAGCATTCGGTTCTACCCTTCAAATTGACGCTGTAATTAAAGTTTGTCGGTCAATTTTAAAGTCACCTGTGTGTTCATTTTCTTATTTATATGCGATCTTATAACAAGCCATTCAAAAAACCGTCATCAAAGCCGACTATGAACGAGAAAAGTAGACATAGGAGTCACGTCGAAGATAAACTGTATGACAGATGTCAAAATTAGTGAAAACGTTTTACGCAAACATGGAATTTCCGTTTACCGAAGAACAAAAACGACTTTCAGTAGAAATTTATTTTAGAAATGGTAGTAAAATTAATGGAAATTGTGTATATTCAATGAGGGATGCATATGAAGAGTTTAGAAAAGCATAGGGTGAAAAATATACCTGACATTTTAATTGCTTTGTACAATTAAGGAAAGATAAACGTCTTTTTTTCCTCGGCCTGCTTTATAATGAGGGTTTTTTTAAATGTCTCGATAGATCTGAGTTAAGAAAATATACGACAAAATGACATGACAGAAGCCGCAAGGCTGTTCTCTTCGAGAGTTAGAGGGAGATAGCTATATAAAAGTTCTGATTCCATGAAAAAAGCGTACACGAAAAAAACCCACACGAAAATTGCGCACAAAAAAAAGCCCACAGCGAAAAATGCGGACAAGAAAAAAGCGCACAACGAAAATTGCGCACACCGAAAAATGCCCACATGGAAAAATGCGTACACGGAAAATTGCTCACACCGAAAAATGCTTACATAGAAAAATGCGCACATGGAAAATTACCCACACCGAAAAATGCCCACAGAGAAAATTGCGCACACAGAAAATTGCTCACACCGAAAAATGCTCACCCAGAAAAATGCCCACATAGAAAAATACGCACATTATATTTTATTTTCACATAAAAATGAAATTTATGCGCATTTCCATTACCGTACATTGTGCGTTAAATAACGTGCCTTTTTTAAAATGTCTCCTCGTAATTCTAGACCATAGGTTCTCAAACTAATTTCGTCTACCGCCCACTTTGAGAATCAATTATTTTCTAGCGCCCCCTAAAATTTTTAACTTTAGCACATCTTAAAAATCACAATCGCAATCATTACTTTAATAACTTTAGTTAAATTATACCCTGCCATATATGAGTCTTATCTTGTTTCCCCCAATTTTCTCTGTGCCCTGTCCGTCCCCCTGTAGGCCTCTAGCGCCCACAAGGGGGCGTTATCGCCCACTTTGAGAAAGACTGTTCTATTGAGTGATGGAGGTATTCGAATACCGAGAATCGATTCTTAAAAGTACTCTCTATATTCGAATACCCGAGTTTGTATTCGAATACTCGAGTTTGTACTCGAATATGTACTCAAGTACTCATATCGATGATTCGATGGAGGAAGAACGTGCAATGTAGTCGATTCTGATCCGATACTGAATTTTGTCTCCCGTTACCGCTCTCGCTTCTCGGTACTGGTTTCACTCTTCATTGCACGCGTGGTCGTTATGTCGTTTCATCGTTTGTATGTCCAATCATAAGCGTAAGGTAGGTACGGAACTATTTACGTGAAAAATTAATTTTAATGCACTAATTTTATTGGCTATGTGTTTAAAAAAATATTTTATAATTTTGTTCCTTCTTTGACATTCATTTGAAAGAAGGTGGAACTAAATTATAAAATATTATTTAAACACCTGACAAAGTCAGGTCCTCGATACTTGTATTTGTACTCGAGTACAGTATTCGATTCTTGAAAGTACTCGAATACCGAGTATTCGATTCTTAAAAGAACTCGATTCTGCCCAACACTATTCTAGACGGACTATACTTAAGGGTTGTAACTCTTAAGAAAAATTTCAAGGAAGATCTGAGACTGTTATTTGCACTAGTATTTTGTATATAACCACAAAAGACGAACACAACCACTGAAAAGGTAATACTACTTATTTATTGTCAAAAACCATACATTCTTTTTCCATCATACCACCAGCAGAAAATACGAATAGCTACTTACACTAAACGTAGGTCACCATCTTTCAACCTGTTTTTTGACGTTAGGTGCAAATATGTGCAAAAGTTATTTCCGCTCTCATTTAGAGGACTATTTCCGCTATCATATCCTACCAATAACTCCACACCGGCAAATCCCGATGACAGTTAAATCTTTAAGCTAAGTTTTAAAATGGCAAATTAAACATACCTATTTTTATGTTTTTTTATTAAATAAAGCAGTAAGCAATTTACATGTTTAAATAGTTATTTTAAAACTAGAAGATGCGCCCTTTCCAATGATGTATAATACTTTACACGTTGATTGTGTCTTATGTATGTACGTAATCGTTCATTAAAAATGGGCTTCAGAGTAGCCGCTGTTTGATTCGCATCGAACTCTAAATTTCTCAACCTTCAAGTTAATCGCTCTAATTTTGTATTTGACTATAACTTTTAATTCTAAACAACATTTTCTTATGATATTTTTATGTATCTTTTAAAATAAGGGCACTTTACTCTTAAGCAATCTTCACTTTTCGGTGTTACAACATCTATAATAAAGAAGCAAATAAATATTTAAAAAAAATCACATCACAGCCATAAAGCCTATAGTTTTCTTAATCTATGTACCAAATTTCATTAATGTAAGTCAGTAAATAAAAGAGTTACAGATTTTTGAGACGCGAAAGTGCTTTTGGCCCCATAGTGCGACGCATGCTGCTTACCTTGTTGAGCCGGCACTGAAGAGGACAATGATTCTAGTTATTTGTTTATGTAATTTCTTTTTAATCCTGAGAATTATATTAAACGTTCAGAATAGCTGAAATAAAATCAACTGCATCCTGAGTAGACTTGCCGTTTCGTGGATATAAAATTGATGCTAGTATTTTTTTTCACATTTCTTAGTTGAAACGATTTAAAAAATCCTTTTTCTTTAATTATGAACCCTTCTGTTCAGTTTTCTCTTTTCTTAAATTTGACACTATTACTTAAATTTTTCTGTTTGTTTAAAATTGTTAACATTCAACATCGGTGGTCACTTTCTTTGTTAAATTCTTTGAAAAATATGATTTTGGCAAAAAACTGCGCTCCTAAGATATCGAGAGTATAATATAACATATAATAGATAATAAACAATGTATTGATAGAAATTGCCAAATTCCGACCATTCGATCTGCCATATGAAACAGCATAATCCCGCTTTTAAACTAATAAAATGTTTACAGTTTGTAAAATGGATCTTTTTACGCACGTCGACAAAACTGTGACTATAGTTTATTTTTAAACTAGGAATAATTTGAATTTTGCCCGCCAAAACTGTTACTCCTCTTAGTTTAAAAATACGTGTGAAAAAAATTTGCCGAATTGCTCATTGCTCGATAATGTGAATCCAGCTGAAAACCAATTTTTATATGTAGTTATTGTATCTACGTACCATTGTATCTAAGTAACATTTACTATTTATTACTTGGTTTGAGAGTATTGAGGTATTTCATACGGATAAAATCAATGACGTGCGTAAAAAGATTCATTTAACAAACTGTATTTTATGACTTATGAGTTATGACATTTGTTAAGTTCGGCAATTCACGTGATATAAGCAAAGAGTAAAAAGTAGAATTACCGAATTCAGAAATTTCTTTTAATAAAAAACATGAAGTTATGATATACAGTGCACTCGCGCTAACGTGAACACTGCTTAACATGAACTCCTGGATAACGTGAACATCTAAATTTTAGCATTGGCCACTGTCTAACGTGAGCAGTGCACCTCGCTAACATGAACAGCTACTTTATGTACTACAGAAATTTACAACATAAGTCCAAACAATCATTTCTTCATTTTTTTCCAAAATAATATGTAGTACATAAATAATGATTATAAGTGATGTATCATGTTTTTAATTGTTTTTAAGAGATGAAGACTACAGCCCAAATTCAGAAACCTCCCTTGAGTTGAGAGAGCACTCCAATCACACTTTTTGAAATTCAGAGAAGCTTTAATTTTCCTTTTAATGATTTTTTAACTTTCTATCGTAGATCAAAGTACCTATACTGACCATAAACTTGATTAAACGAGTAAATATACAAGCAAATCTCAATTTCAAATGACGAAGGTCAAGTTTGAGTGTGAGAGGTGTTTCTTAATTTGCCCCTAAATCTCAGAACTCGGAAACATGAACAATCGCGCAAAATGAACACAGTCGGTTTTGATTAGTTCACGTTAGCGCGATGCACTGTATGTCAATAAATTTAAGGTTCAAGCAAGGCTAGTTCACAACTAATAATTCACGGCCAACAACGAGGAGAAATTGTAAAAAAGGCACGTTATTTAACACACAATGTACGGTAATGGAAATGCGCATAAATTTCATTTTTATGTGAAAATAAAATATAATGTGCGTATTTTTCTATGTGGGCATTTTTCTGGGTGAGCATTTTTCGGTGTGAGCAATTTTCTGTGTGCGCAATTTTCTCTGTGGGCATTTTTCGGTGTGGGTAATTTTCCATGTGCTCATTTTTCTATGTGAGCATTTTTCGGTTTGAGCAATTTTCCGTGTACGCATTTTTCCATGTGGGCATTTTTCGGTGTGCGCAATTTTCGTTGCGCGCTTTTTTCTTGTCCGCATTTTTCGCTGTGGGCTTTTTTTTGTGCGCAATTTTCGTGTGGGCTTTTTTCGTGTACGCTTTTTTCTGGTCACCAAAAGTTCTGACTTATATATAATAAGAAAATGAACAGCATCAGCGTGATGAAGAAATAAGCAAATTTTTGATATCTTTACACCTTAATAAATTACAATTTGCGCCTGCGTAGTTCCTTAACATTCCAGCAATACGTAGTGTCTTAATACGTGACACTACGATTACAATAGTTACTTTTGGAGGTTACTTTTAAGTAAGAATTTAGTTAAATATTAAAAAATTAATGATTATATTGCAGTACTGCAATAATCCACACCTCAAATTTTTAATAAAACAAATTTATTATGGCTAGAAGGTTGCGCTTTTATTCAAGATAGAGTAAAAGGATAAAATCTTGTTAGTGTACATGGACTTTTCAAGAAAACTTTCAAAGCAACTTTACAAGTTTTCTTGTAAGTGCCAATTGGGCTTTATCAACTTTTGGACTAGGAGAGTTTAGCTAAATTGTAATATTTTAATATCAGGAATCCACTGTTGTTGCTCTGTGTACCATTACTTTTGGACCACCTTGTATAATTGTCAAAGCATTTCCAACACATTTCTCGTGTGCTGTAATAAAAACATTTTGACAAAAACAGTTGACGGTCAATGTTATCAATATGTACCTTAATTTACATACCGTCTGTCTTATGAAAAACGCACGACACTATAACTCTATTATTAATGATCCGATTTCAATAATTCAAAAAGCACATACGACTAGTTTAAAAATACTATAAAAAGATAGCATTTTAGAATATGACGTTTTTGTCAGGCGATAGTCAACTTTTTTTTTTCAAATGGCTGCAGATATTTTTTTTTACTCAGTTTGATAGAGATTTGTTTTCTGAATTCAATTATTTAAAAGTCGATTTCGAAATATCAAATTTGGGGGGGGGGGATAATCGAAGAACCTTCTGAAAAATGAAACTCATCGTGCGGGTACTCAAATTAAAGGTCTCAAAGAGGAGAATCAGATAATCGAAAAATCGAAGGAGGAAAAACTAATGTTCGATTTCACCAACGTGATTTGAGAATAGCAGTCGGTTTAACTCTAGTTTATCCTATTACTTTCTGACTCAGAATTAATCCGAATGGTAGTGTCAAATCGCCTTGGTGAAATCAAACATAAATGAATCTTCTGTATCGATTCTGCTCGTATCTGTAGCAACCGTAAGATCTGTAAACTTGTAACTCAGTTATTTAAATATGGAATTTTGAAGTTCTGTGGAAGGTATGATTTCTACTAAGGTCCTTGGATTACTCGTAAGTCTCTGTGGTATTATCTTATAGACGTACAAGAAATCGTATCGTACGGAGAACTTCAAAGTTCCACCTATTAATAATTGATTTACAGGCTTACAGATCTTATGGTTGCTACAGATATGAGCAGAATCGCTCCATTAGTCTGTATTGACATATGGGCCACTTCGGTGGCCTACGTGTTCACCTGATATTACGCCGCTCGACTTTTGGTTATGGAGCGATGTTCATGTTTATTTAACACCACCCGAAAATGAGGATATTTTAAGGCAGAGAATTATCCACACTTGTCACGAGATACCTCTCAATTTAATCTTAAATGCAATACAAGGGGTAACTAGAAGGTATCAGCTATGTATTCAACAAGGCGGGGAACATTTTGAACAATATTTATAATTATAAAATTTTTAAAATTTTCAGTTTTTTTTCCATCGCACACTTCATTTTTGTTTATAAAAAGCGAAATTATTTCCCTACAGTATTTACAAAATCAAGCTGAAATTAAACGACTTGGCGAGAGTTATTCGCCTATAGCGAGGAAGAGATGATTAAATGGGTTCAAAAAGCGCATCGTTACCACGTCATGTTTGGTAACAAATTAAGCGTGCCCGAGATACCTGATCAACGGTACAGACTAAGATTCATTTATGTCCGATTTCACCAAAGCGATTTGACACTACCACTCGGATTAATTCTGAGTCATTTATAAGAAAGTAATAGGGCAAACTAGAGTTAAACCGACTGCTATTCTCAATCCGCGTTGGTGAAATCTAACATTAATTTTTCTTCCTTCGACTTTTCGATTATCTGATTTTCCTCTTTGACACCTTTAATTTGAGGTGAGTTTCACTTTTCCGAAAGTTTTTCGATTATTCCTTCCCCCCTCCCCTTCCCAAATTTGATATTTCGAAATCGACTTTTAAATAATTGAATTCAGAAAATAAATCTCTATCAAACTGAGTAAAAAAATATATCTGTCGCCATTTGAAAAAGAAAAGTTGACTATCGCCTGACAAAAATGTCATATTTAAAAAATCTAAAATGCTATCTTCGTGTAGTATTTTTAAACTAGTCTTATGTGCTTTTTGAATTATTGAAATCGGATCATTAATAACAGAGTTATAGTGTCGTGCGTTTTTCATAAGACAGACGGTATATTATACGCTTTCAGGAAAGCATCATAGAAAATCTTGTGAAAGTAGCCACTTGTAAATATTAACCGGGAAGGTTATATTTTCCAAGGTTATCGGCTAGGGAAGCACTTGCAAAGTGCAAGGTATCGAGTCGGTCAACGGCGTCGTTAGGATGCGAGTAAAAAGCAAACTAATTTGTCGGTCACTGGATGGAAATGGTATTCACTTCTCCCAACGCGCGCAATTCAGTACGTCTCTGACCGATAACCTCGAAAAATATTATATTTCCGCCCCTTCTTTATAAATACAATAGAGATCCAAGTTTACCGCAAAAAGTAGAAAGTAATGTAACTTTTCATTCTTTGTGTGGTGTTAACTAACTGAAGCAGAGCATCACTACTATTTGTTATGTTTGTTATAGCAAGAAGATAGACTGTCTTCGTGCTATAACAACACAGCTGTTTCTTTAAGTTCACAGTTGCGATCAACAACTCTCACTATTATTTGTTAATAGAGGGACTCGATATGTAAAATCAAACAAGTTTTTGTATTAGTAGAACCTTTGGAAATTTTGATAATGACCAGATTTTAAGAGTCAAAACAGTCAACTAGATTGACTATTTATTTCAATTTCTTAAATTAATAAACTTGTACTTTCCCAATAAAGGACATTAAAAAAAGATAACGAATAGCTATTCCTACTAAATTTATTAATCTTAAACTCCAAATTGAACTATACTTAAGGTAATGGAATGTGGTTTACAAAATATTTCCGCAAGGTATTTAAATTTAACTTAAAAGAAGTGCGACTTTGATCTTCCTCAATAAAGAGCCCGGAAAACTTGCAGCATTACGCAGAAGCACGGATTTCTACACACTTCTATAATTACCAGTTCTTGCAGGGAAATTCGAGTGTGAGAAAGGAAGCGTGCGACCTGTCATCAACCACAGTTAAGGAGCTCATGCCTTGCATGTTAATGCCTGAAAGTTTTTGAGGTGATACTCATATGATGGCTCTAACTGTTGAGCATAATGTACTTTCGCAAGATATAAACGCATGATATTAGGTCTGTTTGTTATCCTGCACTGGTGTACACTAGTGCACACTTTTTTTTACGGAATATGCCTTAATGAAGCCTAAATTCTTTGATAATGTGTCAATACAAATCATACACATATCACACAAACATTTAAGGTTGCATTAAAGCGTATCTTGTGAAAAAGTATGCATTGGTGTACACCAGTTCAGGGTAACAAACAGACCTAGTTATGTGATAGTTCGACAGTTTCGCTTTGTAGGGATTAACTCATATTCATCTTTGATTCCTTAAACTGTTAGACACTGCAGACGCATTAATAGTTTAACGGCATCCGGAGGCAAAGGAAACATGCATTATTCATATTGTGAAATCATTGTCGCCGAGACTGATAAGAAGCAAACATTAATTTCCTGATATCTGTGCTGCGTGTCTACATTTTTTATCGCTTGCTCGCCTGAATTTATGTACTCGACAAGTTCCCTTTTTCACAACCGCCGCAAAGCATATACAAAACAAGACAGAAATCCCCAGTCAGAGCGTGTAGTAAATTATCTAATAAATACATCATACACTCTGTAAAACACATCTTAAGGACGTATCCGAGCTTTTTATTTCTGCTTTCGTTTCCGGCTTTGCGAGTAAACCTTGTTACATTAAGTTCCGCGCATAAATTTGGTTGTTCTGCTCATTTCTTGTACGCTGAACTAGAAAATTAAGTTGCTCGTTTCCTTATTTTTGTGAAAATGAGCTACAGCAAATTTTTGGCCCTAACGAAACATTAAAATTTTGTTGCGCTAAGTCTCGCGACGTGTTGTTAAATCCGTCAAGGCGAGGCGGTATTCGTCTCTTATCACTTTCGAAACTAATCTCTGGTAAATCTGTTCGCTTAACTCGTAAAATTTAATTATTCGCCATAATTAGCGCGAAACTTAGTTAACTCCCGTAGTTAGCAAATAACAGTAACATACACAATTAGCTCCAGTTGTTTATTTATCATCTGTTATTAGACGAGCGCGTTAAAGAGTTAACATGTTTAGCTACTTTACTGCGCCACCCGCGACTAATATTAATTATTACAGCGTTTCCGCCTGTTTCCTGTTTTAAATATCTGAATTATTTATTTACCAGCGCGCAAAATGGTGTATTATTGACGTGTCAACGGAGGTGAGGAACGCCGAAAAACGTAAAGATGTGTCGTGACTGGAATAGTAATCAGAGGGGACGTGTCAGAAGTTTGAAATTGTGTTTGACACGAATTTCAATAATTTAATTTGTTTTTGTTTTCTCTTTTTATTGGTACACTTTCTATTTCGAGACAAACTTATGTTCAGATGACTCTTGATGATGGCTTTTCTTATTTTATGCAAAAACTATTGCACAATGTTAACCATTAAATTCCACGCAAACAGTTAATGAAGTTTATTTATATTCCAGCTATTCCTTAACTAATAAAGAAGTGTCAAACATAAAAAAGTTTCTGAGACAAAATATGAAATAATCATTACATCTCGGAAACAGTTGATGCATTTGATTGATGTATTGCAGTAAGGATTCAAATTTGATGTGGATGATGTTGCTAAGTTACTAGTTTCTCCACCAGTTTAACTATCTTATTTAAATAAAACACCCTGTACATATATTTCACTTTGTTTAAATAGTCAGTTATACGATGATACCGGTTTGAGGAAGTTATTTCTGTTACGTTAAGAATTATTAACAATTAAATGATATGAAACATAATTACAGAAAACTATTTTATTGTAGGGTCAAGTGGGGTAAACATGCAACACGCAAAAATTAGGGTAAAAGTGAAACAGCCCTGTAATTAATTAACAAATGAATTTATTCTGAAACTGCAAGTGCTATTATTTAACTTGTAGATTTATTAAGAGAATACAAAAATATGAAATTGTTGCTGCAAATTTTGTACTGTCCATAAGATATTTTCGAAATAGGTATGAAAACACATGAATTAAATTTCATATTTTGTTTTACAACTTTTCATGTTACTACAAAATAAATTGCAGTTTCAGCTTTATATTGATTTTGCACAGAGCAAATAGGTCACAGATCATAAGGCCCTTTTCGTTTTATTTCTCTTCTTGAAGATCAGTGACAATTTCAGTTAAAAATTAACAATTATATAAAATTATAACGTGTGTCCAACAATTATTGTAGTCCTGGGTGGCTGTAGGTCAAACATTTTTAACAAATTATTGTTTCAAATGGCATTAAAATATTAAATACGTAAAGAAACATTTATTTGTTGTCTAACAGTCAATATTTAAGACTTCAATTCAACGATACGAAGTAAAAATCGGCATTTATCTGTGATAATTATTAGACGCTATTATGGTAGTTTTGATGCATCTTTATTATTTGTAACAAAATAATAAACTTTTTTCGAGCTTAATAAAGTCTTACTGAAATTCTTTATTTCAATCACTTGCGTTTTGACGTTAATTTTAAAAAGTAAAACAGGACGCACATGTTTTCTATACAGTTTTTCTCGCTCGTTTAATTTTTGTCCTGCAAATGTCAATATCACGTGTAATTTGAGAGTTTTTAGGTTGTTTCTCATTTTCCCATCTTTGTTTCATTTCAATCGAGGTTAAAAGTGAAACGCTCTTTTTATTTATTTTTACTAAATGTATGTCTAATTTAAACAAAAAACATGCATAATCGATAAGATCACGTAAAACTGCATCTAGTAGGAAAATCAGATATTTCAATTTGTGTTTTTAAATGCCCTAAAAATCGAAAGTTGTATATTTTGTTGCATATTTACCCCACTTGACCCTAAATTCATTTATTGGAAAATACTGGATGCGGTTCCACAGGACCTGTAACTTTTGTCTGTGTCCATTAGGAGCAAAATTGAGTAATAAATAAATAAATAAATAAATATACGATATGTAGAAAGCATGTTCAAGCCTTAATTTCCAGATTACGACAAAGTACACTTGTTATGCGTAAGTATCGAAATGTTTCAATCGCGACATCCTGCGATCACTTTTTGACCTACCATTGCATTAATATTAACAAATTGTAGCTAGTTCGCTACTTAATAAGTCATCCCACACAACAAAATTTTTATCGTAACTATCGTATAGAACTACTGAAGCAGACAGAAAATTGTCCCTTTTATTAATACTCATACTAGTAAATTAAAGCAATTTTGATGATGCTAAAGCAAAGATACTTCACCGAACCAAACACTCTGGAATATTCAAATCTTTAATTCTTATAATTTTATTATTTATTTTTTTATTCCTATTTACTTGTTTTAAAATGTTTGTATTCTGTTTTAACAAATTTGGCCTAGTTTTAATTTTTCCTTACGATTGTCTGGCTCATAAACTTTTAAAGCACTGGCAACACTGGACTTCTAGCTCCTTGATGTGGTTATTGTTATTCTTCGCCTTTATATAGGCTGAATTGGCAATTGTTAATCTTAACTCTCAATAATAAAATAATAATGAGCCCACTATTCCTAAATTTGGATTTCCTTTTACGGTTAACCGAAATGTTTGAATACGTACTTTCCTACCAAGACATTATCAAGATGAAGTTCTAACGAAGTAAATAATAAAGTTGGTGGTGTTTTCTGAGAAACTAGAAACTTGACATAAACGGCGATAACATATTCAAATCCACTGAACCCGACAATAGTTTCATGCAAAGTGTAAATATTGCAGTATCTATTATTTTTGAGATATTTTGACTTGAGCTGTTGAAGAAAGTATTAGGGGCGTTCTGTCGTCTTAATAATTTATTCCCATCTTCTTTTGTGATTTCCCTATCCATCTTTTTTTATTTACAGTTGGTTCTTGTCCGATGAAATTTGTATCACAAAATCTTTTAAGCGGACACTAAATCGCGAACTATACACTTTACGTTTCACCGTCGTTCGACAGCTTCGTCGGAAGTGAAAAATATGTTGTCAAAATAAACCTTGTTTATTTTAAAAAATAAACCTTGTTTATTTTGACAACATATTTTTCACTTCCGACGAAGCTGTCGAACGACGGTGAAACGTAACGGTAAAGTGTATAGTGAAAAATATGTTGTCAAAATAAACAAGGTTTATTTTGACAACATATTTTTCACTTCCGACGAAGCTGTCGAACGACGGTGAAACGTAAAGTGTATAGTTCGCGATTTAGTGTCCGCTTAAAAGATTTTGTGATACATCTTTTTTTTAAACTGCATCTACATGTTTCCCACCCACTTTTTCTTTGTATGTCTATCTTTATTCTTAATTTCTTAATATCATTCTTGGTATACTGTGGCTCTACGTCTTAGAACATGCTCCAATCGTCTCGTTCTTTGAGTTTTAATAATTGATTCGTTAACGGTTTGGTAATTTTTCGGTTTGTTTTCTCGCCCAATTTTTATTTTTTCTCCTATCTTCCTATTTTTCCCTTCCTACTATGTGCTTAGTTTATTTTGAATTTTGTAATCTGAATACATTCATTTTATGTTCTATACGTTTACGTTCTTTTCAACACTTTCAATTGGCCTTCTTCATGTCATTTGCTTAAGTGATTGTGATCTACAGAATTTCTTTTGCCTTGAAAGTGATTTTTCCTTAGGATAGTGTCTGTCACGAAATTCCAAAAATTGTTGAGAGGGAGGGACCTTTCCTACTGTATAGTTTCATAAATTTTGCTTCTGCTAATAGTACTGTAGACTTGTTTGAAAATGAAAACAGGAAAAGGAAATAATCTTCGCAAATAAATAGTAGTTAATGATATTCTGGATAAGTTGACTCTTTCGATTAAATTTAATTAACTCTAAGCTGTGAATAGTTCAAGTCGTCGTCGGCGAAAATGGGTATTAGCAAAACAAAGTAGATAATTCTCGTAGTTCGACAAGAGGAAGGACTTCATAATCCGGTTGTTGAGCTACATCTGCTTCGAAACATTTAAAACGTTCAATGCTGATTATATAAAGCCAAACTCTAGGTTCCACATACTTAACGGTGTGTAAACACTTCACGATTTACTAAATAGATATAAGAAGAATTAAATGAGCAATATAGATGATGGACATCTTACATTTGAATGTATACTTCTATGAAATGGAATTTGTCTACGTCAAAAGAAAGCAACTTGAATTAAATTAGTTTTATTCAAACAAAAAAGTCTTTGCAGAATTTACAAGGAAAACATAAGGATACACGATTTTGGGTCAACTATTTTCGGACTATTAAATTTGCGTTTAGAAGAATTTGGAATTTGAAGCTCTATAGATTAGAGCTGGCAACGGATAACCGATTTTGGATATTTTGAATATTCGCGGTGTACAGCATGTCACTCATGCAAATAGAGTTGCATAACTTGAATGTGAATCTAAGTGAAAAAATGTTTTTCATGCAACTCTATTTGCATGAGTGATATGCTGTACACCGCGAATATCCAAAATATCCAAAATCGGTTATCCGTTGCCAGCTCTACTATAGATTCTTTACTGAAAGTGTGGGAATAAGATTAATAGTATATTATATAACGAGAGTTGTAAATTGCATGTTACACACGCGTGGAAAAGTTGCGCACGAGCCGCGCAGCGGTGAATGCAAGTAATTTCACAAGTACGTAATTGCTTTACAACTCGAGTTTTGTACTATAAGTACTTTATCTACGACCACAAAAATTACTTTATTATTCAAGTTCAAAATAATCAGCAATGACAGTTGCAATTTCGACGACTGTCAATCTAATGTGATGCGGCTACGTAGATGTTAGATCTACGCTTGTAGTTAACAAGCGTGCGTAATGTTAGGTTCAGATGTCCACGCTGTGCGATTTTGTTACTTTACGCATGACAATTTGTGACAGTTTGTAAACACCCGCTCACTTAATTTATGCGTTGTACTATTGCTAGTGCTACGATAAAAATCTAGGACAAAACTTTTTAAGCTGTGTAAAATTGCTACCGACCATAAATTTAAAATTATTTGAAATGGTCACTCATTGTCAATCATATCTACAGTAAATATTGTTTTAAAAGCTAGGATAGCTGCTTGCATAGAAAAGGGTGTCACAGTTAGACAAATTGCTCAAAACTTCAGCGCTAACAAAAATACAGTTACTGATTTGACTGCAAATGTAAGATTCAATATAATAAAATAAAATAATGGAAACGCATGGCTACTGGATTTAAAAGTTGTCCTAGTTTTTTATGATATCGATAGTACGTAATTCGCCATTTACAGTAGTGGTCGTAGATAAAGATAAATATACAAGTCTCAGATAAAAATAAATCTGTGCTACCATACAATGAAACAAATTAGCACAGAAAACTATTGCTAAAAAATAAAATAAATAAAAATATATTTTTTAGTTTCCACTTAAATTTAAATATAAAAAAGCAATATTTTCATAATGAAAAGTAAAGGAAAGATTAACTCTTTTAACTCTACTTTCAAGCATCACAATCATATCAATGACCAAATTTTTTCCAACACCCAACTTCTTAAAACATTTTCCAACGACTTCTAGTAGTATTGTCAGTATTGCAACTGTATTGTATATGTACTGGTATTGTTGTCTTACGCCCGGTATTTCAGTTGCAATTTAACTTTAATCAGTCACAGTTTAAATTAAAGTTAAGCTGTGACTCAAATACTGGGCATAAATCTGCAGTTTCCAGGATACGAAGGATTTCATTTTTTAAAAGCTTCTAATATTCTGTTTAACTTCTTCTTCTAGTTTCAACATTGTCATTGTAATTTGAATCGTTGGTTTGAATAGAATTCGTTTATAGTAAATTATTTGATACTGTAATATTGGTGACTTCGTTTTTTTACTAGTTCAAAATGATTACTTTCAGTGCTGAAACCTATCGATTTATGCTTTAGCTATTAAGAGAGCAGGTCCTATTTACATTAAATTACATCCAAGCTCGCTTTATACATGCAACGATTACCCGAGAATCCAATTAGCTATTATAGTTTCATCGCACAAAGATCTTTTCCCCGAAACTAATTGCACTGGGGTTACAACAACGTCGCCGTTGGTGCTACAATTTACATATGCAATGCACCGAAAGTTTTTATCACCTTGACATTTATCTTTTTCATTATCATTCTTGTCACCCGTTATTTAACACATTGTGTGGCAATTTCCTTACACAGTAAACATTTCTACGTCTTGATAAAGAAGCTTTTATCATCCAGTTTGAATATTTGCATATTTTTCAGTTTCTAATCGCGCCCTTTAATTTTATTTTAATTTCATCACAAGTGACATGAAGCATGCTGATTGCTAGCGTAATTAAAATATCCTTTGCTGGAGTTTTCATTAACCGTCTGGGGGTCAAACGCATTTCGAATTTAAATAACGAAATACAAGCGAAGAGAGACAAGTACAAATTCAGAGTGTTCCCTAATATGTTTTGTCAAACTAAACTCACATTACATCGATTTGCATAAGTCAAAAGTTACCAGGTACAAACGAGGTCAGTGGATCAAGTTGACATGTAAAGCCACAAAGGATTTGTCAGCGTCTTCCGTGGTCTAAGAAAACACGTCCATTGTATGACTGTCAGCTTACCACAAATATAACGAATGTTCGTGCATTCCGTTCGTAAATAGAATTATGTTTGAGTTTTAAAGATCGAATGAGTTTATTTTTACTAAAAGGATAATTTGTACTAATTTGTACTTTCAAACATTTAATTTAAACAAATATAAAGAGAAATATCACAGAAAAGTCGCGTGAAAAACTCACCGTCTTGGAAAATATGCCATCCTGAGTTGCAGTAACAATAAAGATAAGAAATTTAATAACAACCTAGACAGACCTGCAACCCTAGCACTTGACTGCAGAGATAAAATCATGACCAAGAGCTACTGGTGATTTCATTACGTTTACGACGCCGTATAAATAAAACACTGGACTAAATTCGCTACAATGTTTTCGATGAGAATCACAATAAAACCGATGAATAAAGTTTATGCGCTTTTTACGTGATTTAAAATATTCGCGCTCGCTGCTCACAACTGCTGGCGTATTTTACATTCATTTTACTATGCAGTTTTACTACGAAGATAATTGCATGGTGATTCTTCAGAAAGTCTTGTACGCTGCACGCCAGCCGTGTTTTATAGGTTCTGCATTGCAGTTCAAGTTTGCATTTACTTCTAGGATTTCTATGTTATTATTAAAGAACTAAATTGACTTCCCTTGTAGTATCAACTATATTATTATGCACTTTTGTAATCATAGGCACACTTCTCCTTACATTTACATACATTTTTTAAATTTTATTTTACTTGGCATACGACTTGTTATTTATGAAAATTATTGTGCATAGACTCAAGTTAAAGTTATTTCATTTGTAAAATAAATTTAATTGATATCGATAATATTTATCGAACGGCTTTCATTTAACACTTTTGCACTAGAAAAAAATATTAAAAGTCACTTCAATTTTGATTAATTTATAATAATAACTTATTTACTTATACTATTCACTGCTGCCGTGTATTTCTGGTTGTACACATATTAGGCGCAGATTAAAAAATGCGAGTAGGGGTCAGATTCACCTTGATTGTGAGATATAAACCCAACAGAGCATATATTTTTGAGAGCAGAAAAGATCTCTATTTAATGATGACATTGCCTACTATGATTTCCATTTAAAAAAATATAAATTTATGTTATAATCCGAAAATTTAACTAAATACACCACTGAATTACATTCGAAAAAGTGTCCTAATAATGTCGACACAGTTTTTTAATATCTGTAAAAATCAACAAGATATGCGCGATTGACGAAAAGTCGAAAATGTTAATTTTTGGTTATAACTCGAAAACAAAAGAAGATAGCCAATTTTTGTTTACACTATTAACTTTATCTCTAAAAAAGAGATCGAGACTTAGTCATTACTTTTTTTTCTATCTCTTATAGTTACAGAGATGCCCATAAGAGACTTCGAAATTGATCCACCCTGTACATACATGCTTGTCTTAAACGTAATAATGAGTTGATTCAATAAAATATTTAACATTTTTTAAATTTTGCTTCAATGAACATATGTGATTGCTAACATGTATTTAAACGAAACATTTTGTTAATTGAATGTGATTTTTGTTAACTGAACAGTTTATTTTTCTGGGTGTGATGTGATTTCGTAATTGTAATTATAAAAAACATAATCAAATAATATTAGTTAACTAATGTTGAAATCCTAAAGACCCTCTTTGATTCTGGGACCCTCATTTCTTAAATGAATATAGTGTTCTCAATTCACGCAAGCCTTAAAACCATTAACGGTTAATGAGAATGAAAATGACTGCCCAAATGAATAGTAATTTTTGCGAGATTACGCCTTCTCAAAGTCTTCATTAAATTTCGAGAGTACGTCGAAACATAAGCAGGCGCGTAAGTGTGAGTGACGACGCTTTTAAGCCCAGACGGAGCGGGATGTTTAAAACGAGGGCTCCTCGGCAAAACAAAATAGGTAGAAGATATGCTTTTACCTTTTTAGCTTTTGTTTCCCATCTCGAGGTCTTATTAAAACTTAAGCACCCGCAATATACACAATTTATTAAACTAAATTATGGTAATTTGCCCACGTATAATTTAATTTTACTACCACTAAATCTTCATTTAGTGGCGTTGCTCTACCTACTACATACTATATTCTTACCCACAAAGCAGATATAGAGTAATATTTTATTCACTCTAATGTTTTAGTCTTAAATAATTCCTTCTTGGTGTTTCAGGTAGAAAAAAAGAATTAATTTAAACATGTCATAACAAAATTTTATGCAATTGTCATTTAAACTTGAACGTTGGGTTGATTAAAGCCTAGTCGACAACTGGCCGGGAACGAGAACGAGAACGGGAACGGGAACGTTAAAAAAGTTAAATCATTTTATAATCGTACAAGTATCCACAATGCATCGGTAAATACGGTAACGCTAATAAAGCTCCGCAACGGAAACGAAAAGTTGATATGTTCCCGTTGTGGAGCTTTATTAGCGTTACCGTATTTAACGATGCATTGTGGACACTTGTACGATTATGAAATAATTTAACTTTTTTAACGTTCCCGTTTCGGTTCCCGTTCTCGTTCCCGGGCAATTGTGGACTAGGCTTAAGTTAGAATAACTACACTTTGTCAACATTTAACTAAAATGAGAAGTCCTTGGCTAACCATTGGCTTTCGCGTATCTAAAGGCGCTTATTCACCAAAAACAGTGTTTCGAACTAGCTCGGAGCTAGTTCAGAACTAACGAGTTCAAAACAGGTTTAGAACTTTTCGACCTGTAGACACCAAAATCTGTTGGAGTTCGGAATTATTTCAGAACGAAAGACCCGAACTGGTTCGCTTTTATTCAGTTGTTGCATTAATAAGTGACGCATCCACATTGAAAATGAGTTCCGAGCTGGCTCGCAACCTGTCTGAACTCCGAACCCTTTCAACTTACTGCTACTTCACGGATCAGGTTCGATTCGCTAAAAGCTCAGAACCGGCGAACGTGAGAAGCAGTCTCACCAAGTTCAGTTCTGAGTTAGCTCTGAGCAGCTCTGAACTTGTTCACAGTTTTGGTGAATACGCGCCTTTAGAATTTCTACTTTTCATGCATAACCGTACTTTTCACAGAAAATATGAATATTTATTATTTTTAAAAGTTTTCTTTCCTTGCTTAAAGAATAGAAAACTTTTTCTCTGAAATTCTGGCACTAAAATACGAATTCGTTTAATTAATTTGCGTGCATAGAGCAACAATGAATTCTTGATTGCACTGCAGTCAGGGCGGAATATAAACTTCGGCTTGAGTTACGTGAGACAAGGTGTCAGACATTTCAGCCGTTGGCATTGTTCATGATTCGAATTTAACTTGTAGACAAGTTAGCGGAGCGAGAACGTTTATGCCAACTTTATATGCAAGACTGTCGTGTAACCTCACCTCGCCGATATATTTGACGTCCTAATTAGGTACGTATCACCTAGTTTAAATTGAAGCCCGCTTTACTGTGCCAGGAGAACGAATTCTGGGAAGCTTTACGCCAAGCATGCACATCATAGGGGAAAATTGCTCTAGTAGTTAATGAGAACCGGCGATGCAGTTTATATATTTTCTCAGGAAGACTTAGCGAAGTTCTCCGAGCTCCTGATCCTTATCATCATGTTACTTGATACACTGTAGTGCATACATTATATAAACCAGACACGACAATTTGTTTAAAATTGTAAATTTTTAAATTACACATTAATAGCTTAAGTATCATCTTCATTTACGGTCAGATTCATAAAAACATTATTTAACATTCATTGATAATATTGCACGCAATCTCAGTAGGGTTTTAAATAACGGTTAAATTTTTTATTGTAAATGACCAGTTATTATTTAACTATTGCTGGGGCCTGGGGATCCACACGCTTTTCATTTGTCGAAAGTTATGAAATTGTTTGGTGTTTTCTTGAGTGCCGTTTTAGTTGGTATTACATACTCTTTCCTATAATAGTTTAAGCAGTTTTTAGATAATTATAGATTTCAGTAAGTTTTCATTCACATTAAAATTTTTAATTATGGCAACGATTTCATAGATAAAACTGTCCACTCACTGTAAATGAAAATTAGCTGAAATACCGTTTCATTTCATATACACATTTGCAATTACATAGTTACTCGATGTATATTTCGGTATTTAGACCATAATTAGGAGTGATCTCTTGCTGATGGTGTACTGAAATGTACAGTCATTGCCATTATAATCATTACCCCTGCACGCTAACCTTGCCCTTATTGACTTGCAATGGAAATAACGGCTATCTTACTCTATCGTACGGATATCGTCTCTCTACTCATATTGCTGCTAAGGATTACGTGTTCTTCGAGTCGTAACGATTTACTTAGCCATACATCGAGTAATAATATAAGTACAGCGATCACCAAAGAGGCGCACCAATTGGAATATATCTACTTAACGTGGTTTTCCTTTGGCGAAACAATTGTCAGTCACTCTGTATATAAAATTTCACTCAAATTATAAATGTGTATTAGAAAGCTATTTGTCTGGCACAAAAACGGTTTGCCTAAAATAGCTATTTGTCTGCGACATACACAAATAAGAAGGTTATTATCATCCGTTCAGGAAGTAGTTTATAAGAAAATATTAATTTTGGAGATTAATGATGAAGAGAAGATAATTTATGTTCCTGGCCAGAAGTACTCGCAATATACATTCAAGGGTTATATAATAGAATCATATCTGACCAGTGAAGCAAAAAATAAACAAAAATCAGTTGAAATGGCCATATTAAAATTTTGGGAATGCTTAAAGACAACATTTTTCTAAATTTCGTATTGAAACAAATATCGAGAAGCTGAGCTTCCACCAAAAATGCTTAATAAATCTTCAACGTTGAATAATAAGCAAGGTTAAGCGGATTAAATGAAGAAAGATTTATTGCAGAACGAATAACTGATTTTAGTTCTCATTACACATTACAAACTATTTGTCTACTGATGAATATTAACTGCTTCATAGTTTTTAGTTTTGAAAAAATTTTCATTCCGAAATATTTTCAATATCTCTACACAGAAGGCTCTCATAATTAGTCTACCATGATCTTCTAGCTTCTCAGAATCATTTTGAATATTTACCGGGCGTAAAGCTTTTTATTTAAACGAGCAGGGCTACGAAGAAATGTGATATTCCTTGATGAAAAATAAACTCGGAATATTAATGTAAAAATGACAGAACGTTGATCGATCGATTATACGCGTTGTTAAACAGTTGCTTGTTATAATTCCAAAACGTTTATTAAAAATCAGAAATGTTCCAAGCAATGGAATTTTAGGGTAGGTATCGTATGATTATGAGTGCCCGTTCACCGAGTAAAGAAGAAGCACAATCGCATTTATTTTGAAAATTGTAAATCTCGTCACGCTGTAAATTTAAAATTTTTAGAAAGCTTACCAACCACAATAAAGAAAAAAAATAATGGTTTTACTCTGTTCTCATCGGTTATTCAAATATGGTAGCCGCTCACAAATGTAATTGAAATTTCTTGAAATACAGCAGAAGATATGAATACGAAGGGTAATTGTGACAAACGGTCTCGCACCCTTCATGCCACATTTACTCTCATTTTTTTCAGATTCTAAAGATCTTACCCTGCACATAAGATGTATTATTCTCGTCGGGCATTGTTTTCTTACTATTCAGACCTATTATGCTACAGTCCTAGGACTGTGGTAATGCTTATTACCCTGTCTTCTCCAGGCTCGCGGCGATGTAAATAAAATTTATAAAAGTACTTCCCTGAAAATCTAGTTAACCTATTTCATAAAGTTCATAAATAGAGCGGTTTCATTTATTATGTCGCGAAGCGTGCAGTTTTAAGTTTTCTTATCGATATTGCGGTAAACTGGCGGTTTGTTTGTGATCGCGATATGGCAGCGAGGAAATCAAATTGCAAATATTGCTAGTCATTTACGACGATCAAAGTTCGCCGCCGGAATTAATTTAAGTCGATGAATTTGTTTTCGACTTTTTGCATTACGGGATCGACTAAATAGCTTCAATTTCATGTTACTGAATTATCGCTGCCAAATACAGGTTTAAAATATATTTACAGTTGGTTCTTGTCCGATGAAATTTGTATCACAAAATCTTCTAAGCGGACACTAAATCGCGCAACAATACACTTTACGTTACTTTTAGTTTCGCAGTCGTTCGACTGACGAAGCAGTCGAACGACTGCGAAACGTAAAGTGTATTGTTGCGCGATTTAGTGTCCGCTTAGAAGATTTTGTGGTTTAAAATATAATTCAGATTTTAATAGAAATCAAGCTAAAACGTGTATAATAAATTTACAATACAATTTCTGAATATCTTTTATATCGCCGCCGTACAACTAACGTTTCGTTGTGTAGTTATACCACACCATTTTCTTTATAATTCTAGATTGGAAAACCTGGACACTTACTAAGACCAATAAAGCGAGATTTCATTAAAAAAATTCACGAGAAAGTACTTTATACAATTATAATTTGAGGGTAACTTTCGTATACCACTCTTGGTATTCTTTCTATTACTTATCGCATTTTTCTTGGAAAATATCTTTCCATTGTCTCTGTAATTCCGTTCTGATAGGCTTTTTGAAGTCGAACGTTCTCCTATCGAGTTCGTACCATAAAAGATAAATCGGTTTAATATCCGGACTCTGAGCTGGCTAGGTCATTACTTGCAATATTCCTTCATTTTCTGCGTTTCTGAGGATTTTTTCTTGCCTGCACTTGATGTCGTTAAACAAAACTACCTATTGCCAATTAAAAGCTGATACCTACCTGGTTGGAAAATTGTTGAACGAGCAAATTAAGTTACGTTCCCAACTGGCGGCTAATCAGTGAGATGGGTCGAGATCGTTACGTAACCCCAAAACAAAGGTCTAATTTTAAATAAAATCAAATTCACCAGTATTTTCACACTTGTCTTTAGTAGAGCAATTCAAAAGAAAATCAGAAAGTTCAAAATTTAACTTATTAAACGCCAGTATACTAAACTATACTAAATTAACTACAACGCACGTCAACACAGTATGTACAGTAATGCGTCTAAAATATTAAAAATATAGTAAATAAAACCGACCTTCAACTTCTAACTATGAATGCACAACAGCTGATCAAGAGTCGTGAAGTCGTTCGAGTAAGGAACGTACATGAGGGACGACTAAAGAGCATCAATCTGCGTTCCGGAGGCTAAGCGCCCTCTAAAGGCGGGTGTAGTAAGCAGCTGTGTTAGCGGACACTAAAATGGATGGACGAAGTCGGTCCACAAAATTCAACCCACTACTCAACGACGAAACCCTAAGTAGCTCCCGGTTAAAGGCTCCAATGAAATGTCCTAACAAAGGCCTAGATAAATGATCGGAAAACACATATTACGACCTGAAATGCGTACAGCAGTTGCGTATATGAATCACGCCTGACTTGTATCCAAAAATCAGGCTTGGCAAGGTCTGGAGGAGAGCCTTTTGTTGCTTGAGCCAGCGCTCCTTTCAAAACCGGAGTAAAACCCTCCGTTCAATCTTCAGTTTAAACAACATAGTTTAGTGAATTTCACAAACAAGGCGGAAAAGCCCAAAACACGAGGTTCGCTAAGCAAGTAGCAACACTGAGATGGGACGCAGCGTTCGTTTCACGAGTGGGATTCGACGGATAAACACTGCAAGGGGAGTTGTTAAGAGAGGCAGCAGAATTTCGCAGGTGAGTGAGTGAAATAGGACAACTCCGTGTGGCGGGAATTATTGCATTTGTCTACTTGTGCAATATGGTGTAAACCATTGCCGACTAGAAGTACAGGCCATACTCAGTGGGTGGGGAGACTCCGAATCTCGGAGTCTTCATAAATTCATGCGCCATGAATGCCAGACTCCGAATCCCCACCCATTGAGCATGGCCTGTACCTCTAGTCGGCAATGTGTAAACTTATGAAAATAAACAAAACCGTTACGGCTACGATTCCCACACAATATACAAGCCCAACGTCCACTGAAGTTCGTACCTCTTTGAATGAATTTTTAATTTATATGTAAAACGATTACGGAAATTTGCAAAAGTCCTGGCAACTAGCAAAGATCATAATCGGAAGACGACCCCAAGATAACTCAAGGAGACTTGTCAAAAGCAGATTACTCTTTGGTCAGGCTCAAGTTAAAGGAATGTTTGTCAGAGAATGTTATATTGTAGTTTTCTGTATAAGCAAGCGGTTTGCCATCGTAACATTGGCTCAGGTACTCTTGCATATTTCCTGCTTGTAGAGAAAACTACAATATAACATTTATCAATGCTTTGACAAACACTCCTTTAACTTGAACTTGACCAAAGAGAAATCTGCTTTTGATAAGTCTCCTTAAGCTATCTTGCGGTCGTCTTCTGATTATGATCTTTTTTTTAACCTTCGCAATTTTCCGTAATCGTTATATATTGTATAAATTAAAAATTCATTTAAAGGGGTACGAACTTCATTGATAATGGGGTCATACAGGGTAATCCAAAACTAATAATAATTTTAATGAATTTTGCAACCGTAACAAAGTAGTCTAAAAGGTAAAGCATTTTCACTCTGTAATTTTCTATCTTCATTATCCCTTTCATATTTAATTGGTTCATCGTTGCTTTTGGATGCTGCTTGGGGTGGCCACGGATACCAATTCTGCTGGTTTGCTCAGAAAACAGATTTACTTTTACTTTTTGACTCTTGCGGAAATATTCCTTAAGAATTGCCTTTTTGATTAAGTGTTAACATTGCTGATTACATTTAAACACTTCGCGATTTTCTGCGAGGAACTGTGTTACCAGTAAGTAGTGTAGGGGAGAGTGGGGGAATGACGACCAGCGGGTAATGACGACCATCAAAAATTTTAGGAAAAGAAAGTAAATATGCAAATGGTATCAGTAACGCCATTTAGTATGAAGTTGTGCCAGCTAATTTCTGTATTAGCCATAATCGGTACATCCCTAGTTTACGTAAAAGTGATCGTTTCTTGTTGCAGCTTAAGTGCATGTACGAGGGAGGTTCATTCATGCCAAAACCGGAATTTTCTCTGCGAGAGTAAAAATTGATTAGATTTTGTGATTTTGTATTACATGCAGTATTGAATGTACTTTAGTCTAAACAAATAATCAAATATTCTTGTTGTTATAGTAGTCGTTCATTTGTTATTAAACGTGGCAGATAACACTGTCAGTTGTACTTTGAAGCAGCGCATTATTATTCAATTTCTTGTCAATGAAGGCGTTAAATCTGCCGAAATTTTACGTAGACTAAGTACAATGTATTTTTTTAAAAATGCCATAAAGGTTGGCCATGAAAATTAAAACTCATGTCGTAGCTTGGCATCTAACACATGCCAAATCTGAAAATTTAAGGTAAATGAATGGAGCTAAGACATGAATTTTTTTTCCACAGCCACTCCTTATGGCATTTTTAAAAAAACACATGTTACACAATTTGGTGAAAGTACACTTAAGACGTCGCAAGTGTTTGAGTGGGCTGCTCGGTTCAAAAATGGCCGCGAAAGTTAAGTGATGATCCAGGAAGAGGAGGTTCCAATGCAACCAGAGTCGTTCCTGCCGTTATTCAACGTGTTGACGATTTAATTAAGCAGAATCGGCGAATTACTGTTTCGGAAATAGTGAAGACAACTACTTTAAGTACTGGATCAATAGAAAAAGTCATCCATAAACACCTCAACTATAAAAAAGTGTCAGCTCGATGGGTGCCCACACGGCTACGATACGCGGGATTTTTTGAACAAATTGGGTTGCGAAACTTTACCGCATCATGCTTATAGCCCTGACTTGGGTCCCTCAGATTTTCATTTGTTTGGACCGCTTAAAAATCATCTAGGAGATAAACGATTTCAAGAAGGAGACGCACTTAAAAAATATGTTCTAAATTGGTTTAGACAGCAGGAAGAAAGTTTCTATTTTGCAGCATTTCAAGGTTTGGCACAAAGGTGGAATAAATGTGTAGTTCTTAATGGAGATTATATTGAAAAATAAAACTGGTTTAATCTATACATAGTTTTGAATTACGTCCTTTAAAACAATAAATTCCGGTTTTGACGTGAACCCCCCTCGTAGTTTTATTGAACAGTAAAATAAAGGGTAAGTACTAGTACAAATATAATACGCTTCTGCATTTGCCGCATTCGGATAAATTATGTGCATATAATCACGTACAAAGGGCATACTTCACAATCCTCTCCACTGTTTGACCTTAAAAAAATGTAACCTATATAAAAAAAAATTTTAGCACTTCGGGAAATCGCAACCAAATTCGACGGGAAATGACGACCAGTGGACCATATGGAATTTCGATAGGTACTATTTATCCAATCGATCATTACCATTACGTCATCAATTTTATACGTCCGAATCGACAAATGTTTTCATTCTCATTTGCTTTTATCCTGTTTTATTAAACAGAGGTGGGTTGAAGAACATATGCATTTTATTCTAACATGCATTGATGATGTGTTGGTAAAGATCCATCGGATAAATAGTATGTTATGTTTTTCTCTAGTTGTCTAGATATCGAGATGCCCAGAAATTACAAGTGGCGCACTAGCAAAGAAAATTGGACCCAAGATGACCTAAGGCATGTTTTGGAGTTCATAAAAAATGGTGGAAAGAAAATAGAAGTAGTCTCTGCAATGATGACAATGATGACGATTTTAGTGGCAATTCTAATAAAAATTTATGCATTGTCTGTGAAGAATATGCAAAGGCCGAAATGTGGCTTAGATGCACCGTATGTGGACGTTGGGCGCATCAGGCATGTTCCGGAGTTGAGACAGCTAAAAACTATGCTTGTGATTTTTGCTATAACAAAGAAAAGCTCAAAGCTCGTCCCAGTCACCTTAACCTATAAATTAAGTATTAATTATACTTATTTTTTCATAAATTTTCTCTTTCACTGGGGTGCTTATTTTTTGTTTGAAATAATAAATAAACTTTCTGGTTGTGATTACCCGCACCAGTAGTTGGGCAATTGCAACCAAATGCATGATACCAAATTTGTTTTTTTTTAAATAGAAACAAGAGTACAAACAAAGTAGAAACAAAGCATAATAAATCTACATAGTCCAGCCTATTAGAAACTTATTTTATAAATCAAAAATAAAAATTAGAACATTTTTTGCACCCAATTTCCCTTAGGTGGTCGTCATTCCCCCACTCTCCCCTAAACCACTTAGTGGTAACCCGCATGTTATAACTGCTCTGCATGCAACGATACCAAACCACTAACTAAAATCATTATTCAGACAATTTATTGACGAACATTTAAGCAGGGAAACATAATTTCTGGACAAACTAGAAAAGGAATAACCAGAAGCGCAACTCTGCGAAATTTAGTGCACGAATTTTGTTTGTGCATGGTAAAGATCTCTATCGCCTAAGGATGATTGACCTAAAAGAAAGATAGCCAATTTTATTCAAGATATCCATAATTGTAATACGAAAAAAAAAATTACTTTTTCCGTAGTAATCAAGATTACCTAATAGATAAGTCGAACATTTTGCATTTTATCAGCGATAAGCATATTCTGAGGTATATACTACAAGCCAAATGATGCATTTTCCCGTATAAGCCACCAACATTGCTCAATCCTTAAGCAAACTCAAGGTCACTAAAAATTGTCTGACCAAAAACAAAGAGATCGATGAGATATGTGTTTCGTTTTGTTCTTTGTTTGTTTAATCACAGTGCATACCAACATATTTAATTTTTTGAATAGAATATTGTCACGCTAAGGGCCTTCACCATGTCGCGCTAAGCCTCCACTATGTCGCGACGGTGCGTCCTTAGCCTTGCGGGGTTGATTGGGGTGCGTAGGTTTATCAGAGGGTAGAGCTTTAAAACAATGATTTAAAAAAATTAATACCTCTTTATTACGTTAAATGATTAATTTAGTTGAGGGTGGTTTGTCCGTTAAAATTGGGGTGCGGTCCTGGGTCGTTCGCGGCGACTGGGGTTGTTGATTCGTCCAAGACGGAACAGCGGCGGCGTTTCCTTAGCCGGGGAAGACTGGTGAAGCGCGAGGCCGGTCCGTGACTGAAGTGGTAGGTCAAGGTCGGTCTCGGTGACATCGTTCCTTGGCTGGAGTGGAGTACGACACGTCCTTGCTCAGCCTATGGGTGATTGGGTTGGAACAGCGTGGCCGGTGGTGTCTTCTCTTGGACAGCTGGAGAGGGAGATGGTCCTCGTTCTCTTAGGACGGGTTCGGCAATGTTGTCGGCGGCAGTGGCAGATGATGTGGCTGCAGCAGCGCTGTTGCTGGGGTGGCGACGATGGCGATGCTGGGCGGCGGTGACGGCAATGTTGGGCGTCCCCTCGTGAGTTGGCACTAGTGCCCACTGAGTCGGTCCGGGTGGAAACGACTGGCTTCCCAATTTTGGCCCGCACTTTAAATACACGTTTCTTGTCTATTCGAGCGTTGCATTTTTCATCACCTGCTTTGTGTTCGTTTGCGTCATTTGTATTCGCTAGTATAAGCGCGTGGCCCCGTTTGTAACAAATTCCGCTGATGTGTTATTATGAAATATGAACCTTTACGTTTACGTTGTATCAGTTACCTCCTTATTGTGTTTACATTTCGACACGGTCGCAATTTGCCCTCAATTACACAAGTTCGCCTTTAAATACTTTTATGTTTTTTATTCGCGGAACACAGAAAAAAAAACCCTCGTGGTTTTTAGAAAATTCCCCCTCGTGACAATATTAAGAATAAAAAAAAGATATATCTCCATTCCCTGAAAGTAGGCAATAATAACTGTACATGAGATAATATATGATAGAAATGTGTGCGATCTGTGTACATTAAAGCTAAGCACAGGAAGTTAAACTGATAAATGTTTATTTGTTCCGTTTTGATGAGGTTGCTCGCGCGGATTTTTCCATTTTTTGTAAAGATTTTATCCACACCCGCATCCAGCCAATTTACTTGCGTATCATCCCTGGAGCACCTGCGAAAATAATAAACGTTCCCGTTATCTGCGCGAAGTTTACCAGATTACGTCGGCAAAAGCAGCTGTCAGTTGCTCGAGAACGGAGTGGCTCCCCGTTTCCGAAACATCCGAGTTTATTAAACTTTAATATGATATTATTTAGAACAATGCGATTAAGACGGAGATATGGCGATTATCTGAATTATTTTCTAACTCGGCTTTAACTTCGTCAGTTATCTGCCCGTTTCTTTCTGGACTCGTCCTCCGAAGTGAGTTTCCTGAAATACACTGACGGCTATTCGTAATTTCAGTTCTTGGTTTGCACACCACTAAAAGAGAATTAATATGAGTTGCCCCGTTTGAGTAAAATTGTTCCTTCCGTTTTAACTCGTTTTCCAAGATGTTTAATTAATTGTGCGAGACATAATTTTAACTTTAACGTAAGTTGTAAATTAAATAAATGTAGAATTTTTTGTTGACACGACTAGGGTTGCGAAAATTTATCGATATATCGATATTATCGATAATATCGATTATTATCGAATAACGATATTTCCATTTTCAGTTATCGATATATCGATATTATCGATAATATCGATAACGCCGATAATATCGGTAACATCGATATTATCGATAATTAAAGCTGGTAATGTCCGATGAAAATTGTAGCACAAAATCTTTTAAACGGACACTAAATAGCGCTATTTAGTGTCCGTTTAAACGATTTGATAATATCAATACAAATGTCTTACATTGGATAGTGACCGTGGCATTGAAATGAATTCTTCCAATTCGCACTAAAACTGTCCGAAAATGAATTTCTTTGAAATACTAGTGAAATGATTTTATTTTTACGGCAAATAATTGTGCTTATTGGGGCTGCGGAAATTTATCGACACATAATTT
Organism: Dorcus hopei; assembly: GCA_033060865.1. NCBI lineage: Eukaryota > Metazoa > Arthropoda > Insecta > Coleoptera > Lucanidae > Dorcus > Dorcus hopei. The sequence continues at coordinate 24,760,064 of CM065425.1, forward strand.
ATCGATAATTATCGAATAACGATATTTCCATTTTCAGTTATCGATATATCGATATTATCGATAATATCGGTATTATCGATATATCGATAAATATCGATATTTTTAAGTTATCGATAACCGATATTGAAAATATGATATCGCGCACCCCTAGACACGACAACGATGTGCATATGAGAAAATGATAAATTTTAATAAATATTTGGATTTCTTGAATATTCAATCACAGGAAGTTATTATTAGAGAGCGGATGCCCTTGGATTTTACCTAACATCATTTAAATCATAACCATTGAATCAAAAATACTTTTACAGAATCTTGTACATTTATTTTATGTTTACTTATACACACTCATTCAATTACTTCAACATAGATGACTTCTGATAACAAAAACCTAAAACTGGCCGTTCTCTGGTCATCAAAATAATAATTACACAACACAAAAAGCAAATTGGAGAACAACTTGGAGAATCAATTCCTTACATGATGGGGTATTAACAAATGACAGTAGTTTTATAATAACACTCTGTATACGCATGCATTTGCATCTACTGGAATAAATTTGCAATTTATTAAGCACTTTGGAAACCTATCGTAAAAAACGTATTGCAAATGCAAGTTGAGAACAGCATTAAAATCAATATACCGTTGATAAATCGCTTTGGGATCCGTAGTTTGCATTTCAAATAGTGAACCGCGGCGAATGCTGACATAGCTTAAGGCGAGTTGTCTTCATAAAATCTATCAAGACCTCAATATAAAAATTGTAAATATTCATTTATCGCCACTAGCTTTGAGTTTGGATGAAGATGGACCTCACATTTGCCAGATTTGGACCTTATTTACGACGTCGTCCTTGTGAACGCGTCAGGACGATTTGCATGTGATAACTCACCGGAATCCTTCTGCAAATGCGCAGGTCATTATTCGAGTCTGGGCAGCTCTTCTTCAGCGCTCTCCACCTGAAAATCCGTCCCGAAAGAGCGAACTAATCCCGCCAACGCCACCATTATATTCAATGAAGTACGTAAACAATGAGAAGAAGTGCAGAACAGGGCTTCCTCACGAATCTCCGCTAACTTCCCGATTCATTTAGCTCCCTTTGATTTTCTTAAAAGGCTTCTCCCGACCTCTTTTCTGTTAGCTTTTCTGGCAGACTCCTTGCATTTTATTGTCGCCAAGACTAATTTGTTAGTTATATAAATTTATTTGGACAATTGTGTTGCACTAAGTTACAATTTACAACTTGAAGAATTTAATAGAGTCATGCTCGTATATTCAAATGGCAACTTTATTGATATCTCTATTTTTCTGAACTTATAACCATTTTTTAATTCCACAAAAACAGCTTAATAATCCGCCCATTACATTAACCGAACAATTTCAAATATCCCGTCTGCACTTGTGTGGTGTTAATTATGCGGCATCGAATTTCTGCATTGCTGCGTACGAAATGAATATTCAATATTCCGTATGTACGAGGAGAGACGAAACACTGTTACAGCGTTGCAGGGACATGTAAATTCGTAATTAAGCCATATCGCCATGCCTGTTCTAGTCTGATGCAATCAATCCTGACAGACTATTTGTCGTAATTCAGGAGCCCAAATACGCAGATTTTACTCTTTACAATAGTGCCGACGAAACGTTTGGTTTGTTAGCGTGTCAGTGTTCGATAAATGTAATGTACTAGAGCTGAATCGGATTCTAACACAGTTTATTTCAATCCAAAATACCTAAAGGGTGAACACGATTAAATTGCACTCTATATTTCAGATGGTGTTATAGCTAGTATGCAAATTGGTAGCAAACAAATTGTTAAACAGGTGCTAGTTTCTACTATTCGAAAAACGCTGTCCAGACTGTGGCAGTGGCGTATTTAGAGGAAGGGGGGGGGGCAGAACTGTGGAACTTTTTTTAATGATTCTTAAAATTAAATAGTTTTAAAAGGTCTAGATTTAAATCGACATTCAGATCTCTACTCTAATTATTACAAAGACACAAAGTCCAATAGGAAAGTTATATTCTACTGTTTTTTCATAAATTAAGTAATATATTGCTGTGACATTAAATCTTAACGGATTTTCCATGATATTTGTGACTAGATAAAATAATTTAGACTCGTAGATGCCAGAAGGTCACAAAAAAACAATGTGATATTGTCTGAATGAGGGTAATAAAGGAAGGAGCAACAAGGAGAGGAATCCAAATTTCTTTAAAGTTTAATAACTTCTAATCATTTTTCATAAACCATTCACGAACATAAACATCAAACACATCATCTGAAAATAAAAATATATTTCAAATATCATAAAAAGTAAATTTCAAAATAAAAAAAAGAGTAATAAAATTCAGAGGGCAAATTAAGTTTAAAATTTTAAAATTTTCAAAAAAATCTAAGTTAGATTAATAAATCTTTGAAGAGCGTGACGGATAGGGTTCAGAAAGGATGGGACGTCCTTTGACAGCGAGTGGGTGTCCGGTGGGACCTCACAGGAGCGGTAGAAAAGGACGAATCGTGTATTTGGGAGGACAAAGGACAAGTAGGAGACAGGAGGTCAAAAGCAGGAACCAGATAAACTACGCAGAATTTCTAAAATACAGGGTGTTTACGGTCTTCTCTCTATCCTTTTAGGGGCCGATAGTATACCTCAGAAGAAGTCGATAAACCTTAAAACACCTTGGTAAAAGTCGTCTCATAAGCGACTATTTTATTTATTACATTAAACGGTTAATTTGTTTTAAATTCTAGTAATCTAATCAGCATTGTCCACTGCAAAAGGTATTCAAAGTTATCACCATGTTGTATAAAATATCGATAGGCCATCCCGATTTTTAAAGAACAAAATAAAAATAATAAAATTTTTAGCCAAACAAAGGTGATAGTAAAACTGAATTACTGAAAACAACTTTACGTGTCAAATAACAAACGTAATAACAATTGAACAATAATTTTTGCAACCGCCCAAGGTTACTTTTTTCGTTTTTTGTTATACTGATTAAGTAGTAGATTACCAGTATTTAAGACAAATTAATCGTTTAATGTAAAAAATAAAAGAATTATTATTTCGCTTATGAGACGACTTTTACTAAGGCGTTTTAAGGTTTATCGACTCCTTCTGAGGTGTACTATCGTCCCCTAAAAGGATACAGAGAAGTCCGTAAACAACTTGTATATTTAAAATTGTAAATGTTAGATGTGAAAGTCAAAATTATGACGTACGGAAAAAGACGGTAATATGATAAATTTAGGAAGGGTGATGGTTGCTATAGGGATGAACGTTGATATGGTGAATAATATTTATCCGAGGTGTAAATAAACATTTCGCAAAAAGAAAATTCAGAATACTTTTGCCTTTCACAAAGATAACTTGTCCACAAATTCACTCCTTACAACTTCACATAATTTTGATTTTTTAATTTATTAAACATTTCAATCGTTATATCGTTCAAACAACAGTTCTAATTTCTCAAATTTACTTATTTCAGTTCGTGTTTCTTATATCAGTGTTTATATAATATAATCGTTAAACTTTTAAGAATTTTATTTGTGTTAATTTAATGTTTGAATTGGCTTCCGGTTGGAACCGCGTCACGTTGACTTCTTCTACTGCCGACGTTTCGTTCTCCATTGCAGATTGTGTTAATTTAATATTGGAAAAGAATACAGTGAGAATACAGTGAATAATAAAAAAGAAATTTTAATAGAAGACGTAATATTAATTTTTTTTGACAATTAATTGATATCCAAATAAAACCTGTATCAATAAAAGAAATAAAGTGTAGACGATTTGCAAGAATCGTAAGCAATTTATTTTAAATCTATTGAACAGATTTTATATAAATAGATAAATATAATTTTAATCTAGTCAACGTTGTACTTAGACGACGATTTGCAAGGATCCTAATCAAAGTATTTAAACCGATTATATAAAATTATAAAATATTTTCAACAAGCATACAAACAATTATAAGAAGATTTGACTTTCTTAATATAAAAAAGAATCTACCACCTGAGATAAGCATTAAAATAAAATTTTAATAATAAATTCACAATATGCTGTTGCGTTACAAATAAAAACTTAAATTCATTCTCATTTCAAACCAATTTCAGATTTTATAGCCTAACATGTAGCCGGAATTTTGTTTTGTAAGCCACATTCTAGAATTAAATGTCTATTTTACTATTTAAATGAAAAGAAAAAATGTAAACCTGCTACTGTTCTACCTGTTCTATCAAATCCAAGGTATGGACATTTATCCGAAAAAGGTAAAACAAATAAAATTTTTCTTATGTACTTTAACATTTGACATGAACATCCATTGTTTAATGGCTAAGTACGAAATAAAGATATGATATGATATGAATATGTTACTTTGTTAATATTTTGTTGTAATAAAGTAATTATTCCGTCACAATCATTGTTGTCCTATTTTTTATGAATACCATTTTAGAGGTGCAATTTAATCCTGTTGACACTTTACTCGTACAGTAAGTTAAGTAATATTTCATTCGAAAGAGATTTTTTTTCTATCATGACCAACTATGGTTTCCATTTAAAAAACTGATGCTTATGTCATAACATAACTAAGGAGTGGTAGAATTATATTTTCCTCCAAGGTCTCCAGATTTGACCTCACTAGATTCTCATTCCCCCATTTAAAAAATTTCATTTTTAAAATATCTGGATGAGTTACAGGTTAGAATTACCGAGGAGTGTGATCAAATAACATCAGAAATACTAGAAAATGTTTTTAATGGTTTCAGTGTGGTGTACTTTTGTGGCACATTTTATTTACACTCTGTATAAAACTGTTATTTTGTAAATTATATTAAGAATAAAAAAATTGCAATTGGAACAGCAAACAGATACAAATCTTTGAATGGAAAAACAAAGGCTACTGAATATTACTTGTAGTTAAAAAAAATGTTCTTGAAATAGTTTTTCTCGGTGGTTCTCAGGAACTTCCTCGAGTGTTTCTAAAGTAGCCGGAAGATTGGAGAAATTTTTAAGATGCAAAATCATATCAACCAACTAGTCTACGCAACCAATAAGTTGAAATAAGGATTGTAACGAGTGATCAATGTTATTTTTAATCAAATGACCTATGGAAATAAAATCGCGTGTCTTTGATTAGTTCATTATTTCAAATGCCATTTGAATTATTTATATTGCATTCCTGTTCAAAAGCTAACCGCTGCTTTACATATTACACGTTTTTTCCTAAAATTTGGATATCAAATCCCAAGTTCACATTTCCCACTTAAAAAGAAAACACGCGTCAAGAGCATATGTGAGTGCATATGAGTTTTGTTATGATTGCTATGTTTTTGAATTTATTAAATCCAGTGTAATAAAATGTATTGGAATAAAAATTACGTTTATAAAGATAATATAATAATAATAATTGACGTCAAATAGTGTACAACGAAAAACTGGTTCATAGAAGGTGCGTAAAATGTTCGGCCCTTCTCTTGTAAACACAAGTTTAATAAACTAAACTTACTAACAGTTTATAAGTAATTGAAAGGACATTTGAAAAAATCAATTAATCAGAGACATACAATTTTCTTTCCATAGGTCACGTGATTAGAAAAGATATTGATCACGCGTTAGCTTTTAGAACACTGATAATGCTTTAGAATATAAACGAATGTCAAATTTACAATCTCAACAAAACTATAATATAAGAAAGCAAATCGATCAGTGAACAACAAATAACCAAAACTGAATTTACAATATAAAGCTGGCAGGAAAGTATTAATTTATTTGAGTTTCAATTAAAAGTTTCGAGTTTCACCTTGCTTCAGGATATTTAGTTTTGCGCCGCATCTGAAACTTTAAAATTGAAATCTGAAGCCTTTTTTCCTTATTACACGGAGTTTACTTTTAATTTTCTATACTTTTTATGACTTTCTTTTAAGAGTTTCCACCCGATAACTACCTACATATTGCTATGTTATTTTAGTTGTGAAAATTGTTGTAAAAATATTTTTGTACTTATGATTTTGATGTATTAATAGTAATTTAGTTCGTGATTTCTCATAAATCAATTAAATTTGGCATATTAAAGGAAAATTATGATTCCAAAGTGTTTCAACACAAATGTCGCTATTACTAAAACACTAATTTTTGTTAAGAAAAACAAACACGAGGGGAACGATTAAAAGATGCAATAGTTATCACCAGACTGAGACCTGAGACACACACCAGTCAAAAACAGTTTCGATGTACACCATCGTGGAGGTTTTCCAGTTCTTTGAAACCACCTTCGAAGCCAAACTTTTTAGACCAGGAGCAAGTCCAATTCGATATTTAATGACATGTACGGTTTCATTTGTTTAACAACTGAAATCAAAATTACATGGGGATTCATTTAAGACCAAGCACGAATGCAAGGGACAAAAGATTACAAAGATTACAAATTTTTTCACATTAGATTTAAATTCGCATTTTCACAAAAAATGTTCTTCCATATTCATCGTTCTATGACGCGTTTCGATTTTTTTAACACAGCTTATAAATACGTTAAATTGGGGAATATTCTAGTAAAATACACGAGTTTGAATGAATCGGGGAGGCACAAAATACAAAGTGGTCAAGAATCACTGTTTGAGTTGGCAGAGCTGAATTTTATTTTTAAATGGTACAACTGGAGTAATTTCCGGTTGTTGAAGGTTTGACACTGACAGCCGTCATTTAACAAGCATCATCTGACATTTCAAATGCAAATTAATACGCTAATTTTTATTCACATAACCTACAGTCTGTTCGCTGTTCAGGTTACGTCAAATAAACCAACAAAAAATATATCCGGTTGCAGTGTTGCAAATAGCAGAATAAAAAATTGCTCTTAATTGTATTGCCAACTCAAACAGTTATTCTTGACCACTTTGTATTAATGTACAATGATCGCGAATTAATTTTAAATTACCTACGCAAGGTGAAGTGACAGTAAATATTAGTTTGGTGAATAAAATAGTAAGAATTTGAAGAGATTATTAATTTAATTTTGTAAATAAATAATTCGGAACTATCCAACAAATTTTGAGCAAATGCAGTATACACGGCTGTTTATTTACTTAACCTTTCGCCTACCAAGTGTTTAGAAAAAACACCCCAAGAAATTTGGTCCGAAAAAAAGGCAAATGTAAAACACTTCAGAATTTTTGGATGCAAAGCATTTGCTCATATACGAGATGAAAGACGTAAGAAGTTGGACTCCTAGGCCAAAGCATGCATATTTGTTGGTTACAGTTTAGAAACAAAAGGATACAGATGTTTTGATACGAATATCAATACAGTGTACGAATATCAATACAGTATCCAGAGATGTAACATTTTCTGAGATGGAAAAAGTGTGCGCTTTATTGAAAAACAGTTCCGCTGAGATTCAAAAGAATATTTTTTTCTTTCAAGATGATTCAAGAGATGAGAATTCAGGTCCACGTATAACAGATGATAACGAATCTAATGATTATGTTCCAGAAAACTCAAGTTCTTCTGATTATGGAGAAGAGGTCGACGTCGACGACTCTAACTTTGAACCTCCTCGACGAATGTCAAATGAAGATGCGATGTTACTTCAACGAAGGGGAGAGCGGAAAATGAAACCACCCCAAGCGATTCAAGATTATGCTACTTATTCTTTAGGTGCTAAAGAACTTGAAGATCCGTCATCAGTTCAAGAAATTATGAACCGCCTTGATAAAGATTCCTGGTTTGAAGCAATGGATCGTGAATTCCAAGCTCAGATGGAAAATGGAACTTGGGAATTAGTGGATCTTCCTTCAGGCAGAAAACCATTAGAATGTAAGTGGGTTTTTAAAACAAAAAGGGATGCTTCAGGGAAATCTGTTCAGCACAAGACTCGTCTTGTCATCAAGTTCGTGCACAAAAGAAAGGCAAAGATTTTGACGAAACATATTCTCCAGTAGTTCGTTACAGTTCCGTAAGATATTTATTTGCTATGGCTGCAGAATATGACTTGGATATTGATCAACTTGATGCAGTAACTGCCTTTCTACAAGGTGAATTTTCGGAAGAAATATATATGGTTCAACCAGAATATTACAAACAATCAAACAAAGTGTGTCGATTAAAAAAAGTTTACATGGTCTTAAACAGGCTAGTTGTGTATGGAACACTAAACTTGACAGATGTTTGAAAAATATTAAATTGAAGCAATCTCAAGTTGATACTTGCATTTATTACAAAATAAATGGAAAATCCATACTTATACTGGCAATTTATGTAGACGAAGCTGTCGAATGACGGCGAAACGTTAAGTGTTTTGTGCGCTATTTAGTGTCCGGTTAAAAGATTTTGTGATACAATTTTCATCGGATAAGAACCAACTTTAAATATTTAATATTTTAGAATGATAAACAGATGAAAAATGATGTGAAAGAAGAACTGAAGAATAATTTTAAAATGCTCGACATTGGCGAAGCAAAACTTGTTCTTGGTTTTCAAATAACTAGAGACCGCAGAAACAAGAAGATTTGGGTCAGTCAGCAGGCTTATATTGAAAAGATTTTAAAACGTTTCAATTTATTTGAATGTAATCCAGTTGGAACTCCAATGCTTCCAGGTGAAAAACTATCGAAGAATCAATTTCCGAGCCAACCGAGTGATGTTGAAAAAATGAAGAATGTGCCTTAGGAAGAAGCTGTTGGAAGCCTCATATATGCAGCTCAGATATCACGACCTGATATCTCATTTGCAGTGAGATGTGTAAGTCGTTTCAATTACAATCCAGGATCAATACACTGGGCTGCAGTGAAGCGCGTTTTTAGATATTTGAAAGGAACCATCGATTGGAAGCTGGAATTCAATGGCAATTTAACAGAAGGATCACCGGACATCATAGGTTACTGTGATGCAGATTGGGCTGCTTTTTAAATAACAATAATAATAATTATCCCTTCAATTGTTATCAATTGGCCATTATAGGAACCTAATTTATATTAAATTTAACTAAACAAACTGTTGCAAATGAGAAAATTGTTAATAAAGAATTTTAATTTGAGCAGCGTTTATTTTGATTTATTTATAAACATAAATATCTACGAACGTGCAAAGGACCCAAAAGCGTTCATAGATTTTCATTAATTGAAAACAAAAGAAAAAATGTTACGCGATAAACCTAAAAGGATTTCACGTATTAGACAAATATGTACGTTACTGAAGTATAAACAAACAAAATTTGTCAATAACAAATTAGGTAGCAATATTTATTTTCATCTTGCTTTTCCATTTAATATGCACTTTATGAAACATGACTGTGATATTGAAAAACTGTGAAGTTTGATTTTCCTTAATATTTACTTGAGTTTCATCTATATTGCGATAAAATTACATATAATTTCGATAATTAAAAGAAAATGTAAGTAAATGTGTTGCGGGAAATTTAATATTCGTTTTTGTTTGTTGAATTAAAGTAAACTAGTAATTAGTGATTTACGTTTTCGTTGAATAAACAAAGTTGATTAATGTAATTGATAGAGTGGTCGTCTATGATATTTCATTTCTGTGTAATATGAGTAAGCTGTAACAAATATACAATTAATTCTTTTTAGCTTTACATAAAAGCCATGATTTATTAAATTACACCCGAGATCAACTTTTAAATGTGTTCTCAATAAAAATAAAATATGCAATTTTTGTTCGACTATTTATAAGATAAGTTGTAAGTATAAAACGTTCGTTGTGTAACATGAAACTTGGAAAAAGCGAGTAAAGCAGAGAAAAAATAACGATGAAATTTTAACACAACTTTTACCAGGGGAATCATTCGAAAGATAAAGTTGTGCTTTACCATCGCAGCAAATCGTGCCCCGGTTAGTACACTCGTATAAAATTCAATTTTATAAAACAATGCCGTACGATAAATCTGAGCGTGCACACTTACTTAATAAATGATTCCCAGCATTATGACTTGTGATGTAATGGAAAGAGACCTCCAGCAAAAAGTAATGAAGTTTATTCATCGCAGACAAACTGCTAAATCCATTAAGGCCATTGTGGTTTCGCGAAATGTGACGCGAATTCGATTAACCTGTCCGCTAGAGAACTCTAATTAAATGCGTTACAATTACAAATAATCCGCCTCATTCAATTTTACAAATACTGAATAGATTAATTTCTAGTTAATTAAATTCGATAAAACGTAATTACGTTGCCACGGCAAGGCGAATGGAGATATGGGACCACAAATAGTGGGTCTGCTATCTCATCGCTAATTTAGTTTTTCCTATTCATTTCACCACTTCCTATTATTCGGATTTGAATTATTTTAGAGCTTTTAATGGAGCGTTTATTGTAATCACTGTTACATAACATAAATCGATTACTGTTGATTAGACAGATATGTTGAATGTAGAATTTTAATAAACACTAACTAGAAATACAGGGTGATTGACAATTGTACCGATAAAAAAACGCATAAGAGAATCGATGTCACAGATTATGGGAGAAATGTTTAAAAAATTCTTGTGAACAGTTTATAATTAATTAGAAAATTACTCCAAAATCAAGCTCCGGCGCTGCGTACGAAATACGGCACCACGTTCTATAAATGCGGCAATATAACTGAACTACAAAGGTTTATATTCACTACCCGATTGCACACAATGCGACCTTGACACACATCTCAATTTGTTTTATTACACGTTTAACAGTTGGGGAACGGGAGCTTCTTTTACGCGACATAATTATTAGTAATTTATAAAAAACTGGAATTGCGTATGAAATACGTACGAATAATAAATTCGCAAGTAATTGTTTGTTAATTCGTGCGGAAGGTACCAATCGCTTCGTCCAGAAAAAAAAATCGCAAGGATTTAAATCTGGTGATCTTAGGCGTCAAATGCACGGCCCGACAGGCAGTTGATAGTAAATAAAATTATTAAGATACAATCTGTTGTTTTAAAAGTCGCTAGTTTTATGCGTAGTACTGATTGGTAATAAATAATTATCGTTATAAAAGAATGATTACTTGATTATATTTGCAAGGAATCGCTTAAACGAATCGATTTTCTCCGAAAATGTGAAATGATTTATTAGACCTAAAGTTCGCCGCCAACTGTTTTTGTTTATTAGACTATAAAAACTTTTTTATGTACCGCTATTTTAAATGTCGTTGGTTATATGCGTACAGTCTCTTAAATCGCCTACGTTAATGAATATAACAGAGTACGGGATCATGTTTAAAAAATTCTAAGGAACAGTTTATAATTAATTAAGAATTTAATTCAAAGTGAAAGGAATGCGTATGGTAGAACGATGTATAACCGCTGCGTCGAAAACAGAAGATGTGGAGTTGTAAAGGCGTCTTCAATTTGTTAAAGTTTTGTGTTTATAATTCCTCACACACAAAACGAAATTATAATAATTAACATTCGAAACGATTACGAATGAGTTTACTGATTTATTTGTGTAGCTGTCAGAGTTTGTGTTCAATGTGTGCCCATTGTTATCCTTTGCGTAGAATAATCTACTACACGTCGGGCGTTGACCTACAAACGGAGTTGTGAAATTCCACTTAAAGATCAAGTTCACGAGGCCACGCCGCCGTATCATAAAACTATAAAAAACTTTTATCGGGCATCGCTTCTTATAGCGGTTTCATTTTGTCGGGTTAATTAACAGTCACCCTGTATTTGTAAAAAAATATTTGTCATTAAATTAACGTAAATAAACTCTGCAATCAAACTAGATCCTTATTTGAAGAAAATTTTTAAAACAATTAATTCTCGCATAGAAAGGTACCTATTGAATGGAATGTTTATTATTTATTAAATGATATGTATCATATATTCACATTCTATTCGGTCTTTCTTTTACATATAGAGAGAGTTTAGATTAATTCAATGCAATACGCAAGTTCAGACAGTAAAGACGGTAACCATAAATAGAAAAGGCGAAAAAGTTACCTTATAAATTTGATAACCAAACAGCACGCAGAAGTTTCACGGAGCGGAATGAACTTTTCAGTTTATAAATTCCTTCAGACCAATATTATTACTATCCGTCTCTTCTATTTCAGCTGCACAATTTGTCTTAGGTAAATACTCAGTCAAGCAAAAAGAGGTCCTGATCCCACTTACAAAAGTTTCGGCCTCGTGCATTCTCTTTCCCTTAATAAAGGAGACGTCCGTCGGTGCATTTCTCAGAAGTATTATCGCTGATATTGTCGAAAGTAATCTAAATCATTTCAATTATGACGTTTTCAACATTGCATTATTACACGCTTTGGCAAAGCGTCAAAGAAGACAGACACAAAAGGTCAGGTTCCAGTTGTAAGCGGCTTATGTTGATGTTTAAGCTACTTCGCTCTGCATTTATGGCTTAACGTAATGCAGGAAAATGAAGCAAGCCTGTAAATTAGTTGAACCGAAAAATGAATTTACATAGTTACAAAACTAACCAGTGTTTTAAATTTTAACTTTCTTATGAAATGAAACAATTTTTTCGGGCGGAAGTTGAGGGTTGACAATATAAAATGCCGGGGATTAAGGCATAAGTCCAGGCAATAAAATAATCGCACTTGTCGCGTGAAATAATATTTAATGTCCAGGAAAAAAGTAATGAGAAACTGAAATATTAAGTCGCCCTCTCTCTGTAAATTATGTACGACGAAGATAGGAGTTGCATTTTTAATGAAAACTAAGTCGGAGTCAAGGATCCGGGCTGAGCACACAAGATACGACCGGACCCTATTCATCTTCCGCACCACTCGACTGAGCTCATTGTCAGGCTGTATACATATCGCATTTCTCTTCGATCCATTTCATTCTGTCTCAGTGCAATCCGACAAAACGCCTTTCATATTTCTTTCATGAATAAATTCATTGTGATTAAAAAATAACACTTTTACATTGAAACTGCGTTTTATTCCTCTTGACTGTATTTTCCTTTCAATACAATGAAATTTATTAACTTTAATATACTTTACTTCTTATGTTTTTGTTTTATTAAAAGAATTAAGCTATATTTCCGCAGGTATTAAAATTGCAACCAACCACGTTTGTTTCCACAGAGCCTCGACTACTCTTGCAACTCTCAAGAGTATAAAGAGTAAAACAGTCACTTTACTCCCTTACATTAGGGAGTAAAATTGCTCAGTACATAGAGGTCGTGCAAAAAAAGTTATAACTTTACAAATGATAGTTCAAGTAACGTTGTCACTCTACAAGCTATCAAAATTCAACTGGCATGGCATTTACTGAACATAAATTTAGTATTTCCTGACTAACATCATCAAGGAATTACGAACCAAGGAGTATCAACCGTTGGTAATTGATTGTACTATTTTAAAATTAACGGGCAACCGGTCAGCAATAAAACTTTTTGTTTTTATCTGCTAAGCTTTCGGCAAGTTTTGTTAACTTCATCAGAGCATAAAACTGAAATGTAATTAGAATGTAAACTAAAAATTATGTAAGTTAAGTTTTTATTGTAATTGTACTACATAATTACCTGTAACCTTACATTTCAGTTTTATGCTTTGGTGAAGGTAACAAAATTTACCGAAAGCTTAGCAGATAAAAATAAAAAGTTTCACTGTTGACCGCTTGCCCATTAATTTTAAAAGAGTACAATCATCAAGGAATCCTAATTACGTCAGATTACTATTTTTCTGCATTTCTAAGACATGATATCAATAAAAATTATTAAATGAAATAAAGACAAGTTTCGTTACAATGATTAATTATCTTCATGGCGGCGGCAGTAGAACACAGAACTTCCGGCGAGCTCATTAATTTACGTCTATTTCATTCATCATATTTTCAATTACGGCGTAGCAATTGCAAAAATAAGAGCTGCTCGCTAGATCATTTACATTTCCTTACGCCATGTCTTCACTAACTCAATATTTTATAGTGTGAAGTGTAAATTACCGGTTTCTTTTCGTCCGGAAAAGAAGTGCAATAAAGGCGCCAGATCATTTGGCCCTTAGCTTTTATCTGGTAGCTTATTAGGTGTCGGATCTAGGGCCAGGTTTATGTTTTTCTGGACAATAAAAGCAGCGATTTTATGAGCGACCATCTCCGGTAATTTATGTAATATTTTGGTCTTAGTTCTCGAATTGACTTGAAGTAGGTTTTTAAAGTTTTAGTGTCGTGTTGCTATTCCGATAATGGCTTTTTGCGGTTCATTTCGATAGGGTTCAATAACTAGTTAAGAATTTAAATAGAAGTCGGCAGAACTGATCCAGTAAGGTCAATAACTCATGAAAAATGTCTAGGCAATAAGTTCAGTACTCACTCAATTACTGTAACGAAACTGAAGCTTTAGTCAACTATGTCCGTTACCTGAAACAAAAATACAGATTTTACATAACAAATCTAAAAATAGAAAAAATAAATCATTTTTATGCAAAAATTGAGAAAATCCTGACAATGAAAAATATAGAATAATTCTTAAGAGTGATGAAATGAGTTGTCTCACTTTATCTAATAATGGCAGCAGTTCTACCAATTAACATTTCAAAAAAAAAAAAATTGTACACAATTGAATCAAAAAATAAAATACGAGTTCTAAAATCTTTCTATTTTATTTAATTACAAAATAATTACAAAATATTCCTAAGAAACTAGTTAGTATACAGGTTTCAGAAATTATTTTATTTTTAAATGTGAGCGACGCACTACACTCAACGCCAAAATTAAGTGTATTGGTATTATATAACGACGCGACGTGTACACATGTGACGTAGAGAACATTTATGTATCATTTACAGCGTTCTTGATTCACTGCTCTGGGGTACTCAAAAGTATCTTCATCTTCTTCTAACATGAGGTTAGGTTAAGATGTGAATTTTCTGAGAGTGCTCTAGCTAGAGCAGTAAATCGAAGACAATAGTAGTCTCTGTCATTGCTCACTTGAGCTTTTAACAACTGTATCACAGAAATTTAAAAACACTCATCAACAATTGAAGCGGATAATTATAAATAATTGTACTAAAATGTACATTCAAAAATGTTAAATGGTTTGCACTGTATGCTGTCTCTCAATTTTGTTTTATAGCGAATATTTTGTGCAAGCTTTTTTATTGCTTTGTGCTGTCATCGCTTAAAAAAAGTAGGAATATGGCTCCAAAAACGTTAACAAGTTAGTGAAACTTAATTGCTTGTACCAAAGTCACTACTCTTATTTTTAACAACATTTCTGTTTATTACCACAGAAATTATGCCTCTAAGATGATTGAAAATAGTACAACTCGCGCAAATAGTGCGTTGGATCGGTGAAGGATTGGTAGGATTGAAGTGTCGTAAATCAAGCTACCTAGCGGAGTGGAGGTGAAGAACGAGCCACAACTCATGCCCAAGACCGTTTGAAAGTTCTGACTGCAATAAGAAATCGAAAACTTACGGCTTTAGGAATTAACAGCTTTTTCAGGTAAGCTACTGGAAGAGTGATTTCTTGTCAAACTGTCAAAAGAAGGTTGCATGCACGTAATTTGCACGCAAGAAGACGCGCTACACACTCACGGATCAACGTGCATGCAGATATCGTTGGGCAATAGAACATTATCATTGGAATTTCCCAATTGGAGACATTGCCTCTTTATTGACGAATCGAGATTTCGTTTGTACACACGTGATGGTCGAACATTGGTATGGAGAGAAACAGGACAACGATACAATGAAAATTTAATGGCGTCAACCATTCTTTTTGGCGGAGGATCAGGGAGAGGCATATGTTTTGATGGCCACACTGACCTGCTGGTTTTATAAAACCGATAATAATGCCATTTGCTGCTGCAATAGGTGAAGGATTTCTTTTTATTGATGATAATGCACGTCCTCAGTGTGCAAGAATTGTAAATGATCGGATAGAACATCATGGGATTACTAGAATGGAGTGGCAACCCTGCTCACCAGATATGAATTGCATTGAGCATGTTTGGGCCGAGATGTCTAGGCAATTTAACCAGCTTCCCCCCACCTTATAGCAATTGTCTAGCGCGTTGCAAGCAATTTGGGAAGTCATACCTCAGAACTTTATCAATAACTTGATAATGAGTCTTTCCAATGGAGTAACAGCATTAAGGCAAACCAGGGGTGGACCTACCCGATATTCACTTTATCTAATTCATCAATATTATTTTTCTCCCATTTATACAATATTTTTTCAATTATTCATTTTTTCCCATTGAAGGTCTGTTTCTTTTGATTTCTTTAATTGTATCGTAGCATCCATCAATGAATAAATTTGTATCACATGGATCTGCATTTCTTTTTTAAAATGTCTACTTAAAAAAATAAATCATTGTAAATAACCATTTCAATTGTTCAGCAATGTGTTTTATTCGGTTAGCACTATCATAAGAAATACTAATACCTTTTCAATTTTTATTAGTTTCATTTCTTCAGAGATTATAGCAAATGAGCAGTCACAGCTATGAAATTTAAAAAATTGTCACATATCTAAAAAATATTTATAATGTCTATCGGATAATGTGGATAAATCATCATAAAATAATCTTTGCTAAAGTATTTTCTTTAAAACAAGACTCAAAATATATATCTGTATTTTGTTAATAAATTATTTCGATAAAACAATTGTCAACGTAATTAAACGAATCTCCTTCATAGGTTTGTAATTTCGAGATCCATTTCATCTCGACATTTTTCAGGATTCTTTAATTTGCCGAGTTCCTTCACAGTAGGACTTTTTTGAATCTACAAGCGAATAAAAATTTCATTGCGTTTTGTTTTATGAGGCCTTAAGGCTTCGATGCAACGCTAGGATGAAAAGCAGACAGTGTTACGTCGTGGCTTCAATTAGGATATTCTTAGGATCGTTTGACATACGAAAGTCGGAGAATAAGTTTGCTTAATATCGTATATTTTCTCACACACGTAAAATAAATGTGCCCTGTAATAATTTTTGAATAATTGTATGCAAATTCTTCGGATCATCTTTAATACAGCATTAATTTACAGCAGCAATTTTACGCAACTTTAGGAATTCTAAAATTGTCCTATCTCCTCCATTCATGATTCTTTATATCCATTTTAAGAAGCAATTTTTTTATATAAATGCATCGCTTAGGCAGAAAAAAATATAAAAAAAGCAGGCCCAAGTCTAATATGTCCGACTAATTAATATAATGGAAACCGATTAATCGAATTAAATAAGATGCAAAATTACCCCAACAAAACGACTAATCTGATTTAAACGCTGTAATTTATATGTGTAACATAGATTTTAATAAATTTATTTAAATTATAAATCGTGTTCAATAATATTACTCTTCAATTGATCGGCTTTGTGGCTATTACTCTCGGTGGTAAGCTTAAACCGACGCCAATCACGAGGCCGACTCTATTACTTTTAGATCAATCTTCCGTGATCTTGTTTAGTCCAGCGAGGACGAATGTTTTGCGAGTCAAACGGCAGGGTGTTAAATGTGTTTTTAATTTTATTGCCAACCCCGTAAATGTTGTAATTAGAGTGGCGAGGATAAAATAATCGCTTGTAAGCGATAACAGCACGGCAATGATAAAATTTATCACTCGCGATTAAAATTTGAAGCCGACGACGACGTCGACATCGTAAACGTACAATCATTATTATTGCAGTACAGGCAAACGACGGGATTAATATTTCGTCATAATTCTCGTATTACTCTCGTCACGCAGGTATGAGATATTAAATTTTATAATTTTAAATAAATTTAGAATATTCTCTCCATTTCATTTGATGAAATTTGTTGACCGAAGAAGCGATTTTTATCAATTTTGGAAATAATATAAAAATAAATTATGAAATAAAATGTGAAGAAATGTTTTAATCAAATTATTTGTTGTAGATATCTAATGAAGTTTAATGTAAAATATAGAATAAAACTGAAATGACAACACTCGATAAGGAATTACACACCGATGGCGGTCACAAACGTCACAAGGCAAGCGATCACCGTAAAGTTCCCTTTCTTCATAATTTCTCATAATGGAGCTTTAATTTGACGTACCACTTAAAACTGCAGAAAATTTGCAAATTAATACTTGTCAACAAAAATAATCCATCAACATTAAAATTATTGATGAGCTTTCTAGGAAATTCTAGGTGATCTGACTTTGCATGACTGCACCTTCCAGATTTCATCTACACCAATAATCTTACTTTTGGGAATTTGGCTCTACTTGCCTATCTACATATTCTGCATACATCTGAAATTTATTTATTTTTTATTCAAACCATTTTTGAATTTAGCAATAAAACGTTTGTTCTGTTATTAGTTAATTTATGTCGCTACATTAACATAAAGCATTCTACGTATTTGTAGATAGAATGTTAATATTTGATGGACACAGACTAGTTGCATGTTGTACTTTTGAGTACTACGCAAAATAAATTACACTGACGGAAAGTGCACATTAGTAAATTGGACATTTTGTAGTATGCAGAAATGCAAATTTAATAGTTCAATTTGCAAACGTGCTCTTTGATCTGAAAGCGACTATGAAACATGCAACCTGCTCCGGAAGGAATTTCACGTAAGGGAATTTGCAATGAGGAGAAATAATTCATGGCTACGATTCGACTCCTTACATCGCTAATACAGACATTGGCTCGTCAAAGAGAAGAGTCGGTTAACATCATCAAGTGCAAGATGAGGCAAACATTAATACACTATCTCGTATTACTCCTTGGTTTTCCAAATCTTGATTAACGTCTGGGGTTTCTTATTAAATTAACTATGTTAATTCATTTTCTGTAGTTGGTTGGTTTGTAGCCATTAAGAAATCAAGTAACTGTTTATATGTTGAATCGGAAAGTTGATTTTAATGTTTTAAATTCGTTTTACACTATTTTTTATTTAAAATTTGGTTCCATTTATTAAACAATTCAATTTGTGCAGTAAATTATATCAAAATTTAAATTGAATTAAAAATTTTCTGAAAATGTAGAACATGTTCTATCCCTAAACCATATCTGTCTGCAATCCAAAAATTACTTGTTCTAAATTTTTATTGCAAAAATTGAACCAAATTTTCTATAATTGCTTTAGTTTTGCTTTCTGAACTTTCTGAGAAATTTCCTAGCATTTTTGTCTGCTTTGGAGGTTTTTAAAATCGCTTTTCGGTGTTCACCGTCACTGTATTCAATATTAATTAAAAAACAAATTAGTGGAATTTGGATACATTTTTTAACCTCAATTAAAACTAAACGTTACATTTGAGGCCCTTCGTTTAGAAACATTTATTCCTTTTTCTAAATCATTGGAAATATTTTCCAAATTAACTTATTGTTACCATCATAGATTAATTAAAAGAAAGATTTAAAAACGAGATTTGTTGAATTTTTTTTTTGTAAAACATGTATACAGAGATGCAAAACTGACGGCTGATGGATGAAAATGTCAATAATGCCGCCAGGTTCGATAACGCAAAATGGCTTCATAATTACATGCAAATTAAATTTCCCAAATTATAGCCATGCCAGATTTGTGTGCGTGTACGCTGTCACCGACATTACACTAATGGCAAAATGCAATCAAGGTGAACCGTCAGTTCAACCTTTTGTAATAACTAATGGCCTCACCGACAAAGCACTTCGTTTATGCAACGATCAAAACAACAACTTCTCCTTTTTGTTGAGGTCTCTTACTGCTCTTTCATCAATTCATCATACACTGCATACCTATTACATAACAACCAGTTTTGATTTTTGTGCAAACAATCTTTTAATTGATTGCCAGAAATTTGCGTGAAAATGGCAAGGAGCATCAAAGCATCGGAAAACTGATGAGGCGGCAGAGTTCGCGATTAATGCCGATCTCATCATGACCCAGATCGCACAAAATTGCACTGGTATATGGTAATTTGTGCACAATTAGTGGTCCCTTTTGTCGCAGAGAGAAACCGTCAGCCAGAGGATCGCTTAACTGTGTATTCAGACCTCGAGGTGTGCAGTTTTAACACTATGTTGCCAAAAGTTGTCTCATTATTGTAATTAACAAAACGGGGTGTCATGTAACGCTTAAAGCGACTGCTTTTAAATCTTCGTTCTTTTAATAAGTTCAGAAACTTTTATCCTCATTATCTTATAGGAGACTGTTTTTATTTACCGTTTTTTAGTTAAGAACTTTAGTATTTTCAAATTTTACTTGAGATGAGATCATAAGCCACGAGATATAGCAGATGGAAATACTAATTAATACAAATATGGGAAAACAGAACCATCTACGTCCAAGCATATCAAACGAATAGCAGAAATTAATAAGATGTTTTAAAAGTTACAACCCGGACAGTTAAGATAGATGAGACACTGACAAAGTAAATAAATTGTTAGGTAGCAAATTCACTGATTATTAGCAAAACATCTTTTGCACAAGAACACGTGGATTATGAGGCTAAATAAACAAAGCCTTGGTTAGCAACACCAAAAAGAAAAAAACATCGTCTAATATTTATGAAGCTAGAAGCTTCTATATTACATTTTTGATTAACTCTTTATCTGCAACCTAAGGCGTTCAGGTTTAACAGAATTATTTTCTGTCAAACGTTGATGGATGATGTCTTCCTTTTTATTTCTTGAAATAGTTTGGAATAGTTTATTGTGTAGAAAGTGTACATACAGGACGAAGCAAATTAAACGTTAGAATTTAAAGAAAAAGGTTTCCATAATTGGTAAAGTTGCGATGCCATTTTGACCGAGGAAAGGGGTCTTTGAAGTGACACTTTTCATTTTATTCATTAGAAGAAGAAATTATTTTGAAATTTCAAATCTCAGCTTATAAAAAAATTACCTTTACTTAAATTTTAGATAAAGAAGGAAACAATTTTTAAAGTAATTAGAAAACAAGTTCGTTATAAATAAAGATAATAACTGAGTTCTCAACGAGTCTTTAATTGTTTAATAACAAAACGTGTTCCATGAATTTCAAAGCAAAGCCACACTATTAGTCAAATAGCTTAATCTAGGAATTTAACATTGTCATATTAACCTTCGTAAACTATTACCGCGGTAAAAGCCGCCGGTATTCATTCGTTCCGCGAATAATAACGTTCCTGGCTCAGAACACATTCATTAGCCAGTTATTAGAATATGCAGGCGTGTGTCCCGATGCCAAATATTGACTGTTCAGGCAAACTCTGCGGCACTATTAACCCCGGTAAATATTCTGTTGTCAGTAACTAAATTGCCAAGATAATCCTTCTCGTTATACATCGAGAGATTCACTCGTAACTTAATAATATTTCAGGTAAATTTGCACATCCGACTACCAACCATATTGTTGTGCACACTGTGAAGTTAACGTTACACTTCTCAAGTTAAACATCATCATCGAGGTACTTCTCAAATAAGCCAGATAACTTACTAACTCTACATCAACATTTTGAATGGGTTAGCAATAAAGTCTCATAATAAGTTAGCACAATAGTATTAATAACGAGATTTTAGTAATTTATTTCGTTATCGAAAAGCTACGAATTAATTTGAATTAGTACACGCAGTTTCTAATTTAATTCAACTATTTTAAAGTAAGTCAAAAATTACCGCCACAAAGGAACTAAAAATGAAAAAAAAAATATAAGATATAGTTTAACCTCGATAATCTGACGCTTCCTTAATCTGATAGGTCCAGTAATCGGATACTGTTTGTGCTATGAGGTGAGGTTTGAGATAGATTTTAGAAGCAGAAGTACGAAGTATGGAAAATTACTTTAAAGATATTTCTTATAACAATTTAGTTTTATTTTCTATATTAATAATCTGATAGTAATTGTTTTTTTTTTTCGTGGTGGTGGTTTATGAAGTTTGTTGTGTGGTTACATTGTTAAAAAAAAAGAAAAACATCAGAAATGTAAATGAAGAAAATGCATCAATATTAAACATATAAATTCCTTTAAAGTTTAAACTTTCAGGAAAAATGAAGTTTAAATTTTTATACTTACATCGGAACATTGGAGGGAAAAGGGGATGAAACAAACCAATTTTCTTGAGAAAAGAAATTTCAAGGAACGCCTCTGGGCATTTTAAAACATCTAGGTATATGTAACTGAAACTGAAGTTTTTATGCAGTTTCTTGTTAAATAAAATTATTTACGGAGCAAACGAAAGGGAAATACATTTTATTCCGACTTTTCCTAGCCCTTGTCAAAAGAATAAAAAGCAGAACGAGCCACTAAATTTGAAAAATTTAACGGGAAGGGGCCGGACGTATGAAAGTCTTGATGAAACCACACTAGGTATGTACGTAAATTAATTAGTTAATTAAAAAAATTAACTAATTAATTAATTAACTAGTACTATATTTGTCATCATCGAAAAAATTAAATGACATATCAATAACATTGTAGAACAGATGTACCACTGGCGACAGAAAAAATGAGGACAAGTCTTAGCAGTGATTTTAACGTTTTTTTACTAATGTAAATGAAAGTTCTAATTCAGTTTGCAGCCGTTTCCATAGCAATGTGATCATAATAAATAAATTTACATGTCAAATTAATTTCGGTACCAAAGCAACAGATTTCTGAAGCACTCGTTTACATTAGAGCATTATAAGTGTCCTCATTTTTTATGTCGCCCGGGGTACAAAGGAACAAACATTTGCATAGTAAAAGTCAAAACACAATAGAACATGTCCACTAAAGACAAAGAGGGCTGGAAAGCGGACGTCGATGAGTACTGGTCCTACTTAAATTTACATGGTAAGCTCAGTTTAAAATTAAGTGACAATTAAAAGCTCAAGCAAAGAAACTCATTTATGGAATACACTGCATTGTCTAAAAGCACTTTTTTATTGCAGTGTGAAATTTGCGTTTGTCCAGTTTTTTTAATTTTTTCCGGAAGATGATTGTAGAGCTTTCTTCCCCATTAGTCAACACCATGCTGAGTAACACTGAGACGATGGTGGGGAATTATTATATTCATTTTATTTCGAATGCAGTACATAATGATTACCTTCATTTTTCAAGAAGCTATTACTATTCGAGTGAACATGTTTGACACAATTGAATAGATACGTAGAGATTAAGGTGAGTATCTTACATTTTTTAAAAGCATTTCTGCAGCTATCACTATAGCCCAGGTCACAGAGTAGTCTAATCACCTTTTTTTGCAGCACGAACAACTTTGCAGCACCGGGAGAGGGACCCCAGAGTAGGATACCATAAGACATCAGACTGTGAAAATTGGAGAAGTAGGTAATTCTTGCCATTTCATAAGTTGAGACACTTTTTATTCTTCTGATGCAAAAAAGTTGAGATGATAGTTTTTTGCACAATTCAGATGTGTGCTTGGTCCAATTTAGCCTGCTATCAATTGTTACGCCCAGGAAACAAACGTAATAGACTTCTTCTCTTCTTAGTAGAATATCGGTAGTTTTATTGTTATTAAGCTTGAGTTAACTGACTTCAAACCATTCTTCAGCTTGCCTAAGCGCCTTCGATGTTCCGCCTCTCCCTTGCTTCCACCACGCGCCAAAAGAGAGGTGTCATCCGCGTAAAGAAAAGAGGAACAAGTGTTAATGTGACGACGTAGGTCATTAATATAGATAATAAACAGAATCGGGCCGATAACTGATCCTTGAGGAACCCCATAGCGTACAGGTTCCAAGCAAGACCATTCATTATTCCTTTGTGGAGGTTTTCCTGAATGAAATCTCGGTTCTTTTTTTAAATTTTGTTTATTATAACGTTTTCGGGCCCGGCCGGATCCGTCTTCAGTAAGAAGTGAGAAGCTTTACGAGAGATCAGGGAGACTCCCTGATCTCTCGTAAAAGCGAATTTACATTATTCACTTCTGTTGATCGTCACGGATGATTCATCGGCAGTGAAAAATCTAAATTGAAATTCACCCGAATTTCATCTCCAGCGATCGTCGAAAAACGACTTTTGATGAACCGAGCGGATGATTCAACTGCAATGATAAACGTAAACAATATTTATATATAAAGGGTGAAGACTCGGTTGAACAGATTGCCTTTCAGCTCAAAGGCATTTCTAATTTAAAATTTCTAATTTTTTAAACTTAATTATAAAAAGATATTTCAGAGTTTCGTTGGAAACCCGATCACATGAATTTATTTTTTGAAATATATAAAAATTATGAATGTTTATGGAATAATAAATATTTTTTTTTGCTTGCTAAAATTTTACGACCTACATCTGCAAACGCTTAACTTAATAATTCGAATCCAACACGACACAATTCAGTTGTGAATCAAAAATTTGATAAATTTAAATTGCTTCAGATTCAATGTTCACGTTCACTGGATGAATCATCCGTGATGATCAACAAAAGTGAATAATCGCTCATCACTTCTTACTGAAGACGGACCCGGCCGGGTCCGAAAACATTATAATAAACAAAATTTAAAAAAGGGCCGAGATTTCATTAAGGAAAACCTCCACAAATATAATCAATTAACTGAAGATTGAAAGAAATTCATTATTCCAGAAGACTCTCTGCACCCGCTCACTCAGGTAAGATTCAAATAGGTAAGTCTTAAGTGTTAGTTAATAACTAAGTTGTATGTGCATGTGTAATGAAGGTGGTAGCGTAGCAGTGGGAAGAGATCATTTTTTAATTATTTTTATTAAGTAAATAACTAATTGGCGGTCAGATATACCAAGCGATTTTTTAATTTTTTATCAACTCTTGCCATGAAATCTGGACGGTATGTCTTAGCTTAAGTGAAAAATACGCTATTGCACTTTTTGATGCTCTTTTACAGTAAAGCTAAGACATGCGATTCAAATTCCATGGCACAGCGAAGAAGTCTATTTTTATATTAAAATTCTTTTCTAAACGAAGCTTTCATGCACTAGCTATTTTCTTACAGGTTATTAAGATTATTCCTCGAAACGTGCAATTGCAAAAATGTTTCTTCAGTCAAACAAAATTATATTTCCTGCTTGAAATTAGTTTTACTTGTAACCCGGTATACATTCGCAATATAATCATAAGTTTACTTTTTTATCGATATTTTCCCGGGTATTTCCTCGGGGAAATAAGAATATTTTAATGCGAGACGTGTATCACGGCACCGAGGCAAGTAACAGTTCAAAAGTTGGAATTCCGGAAGCTGTCCTCGGATCACTGATCGCTTTCAAACAGAAAGCTATATTGCATAAACTAATTACGGATGCGGTAAATATAAATTCCGCAAATATAATATCTTCTTACTAGTAAAATTATGAAAACAAACAAGCTCCCCGCTTTGAAGTTCCCCAGCTTCACCTACGTGCATAGTTTAACACGCTTCACTTGGTAACTTGTGTGAGCTTTAAACGATTCTAAAGGCGTACACTCGCAAACATCTCTAATTAAATTACGTTCAAAGTATCTGTGCATCAGGAACAACGCATTTGCGAAGCGGAATAAAAAAACAAACAAAGGCGGAAAACTCGGTCGTTCAGAACGCGAACGCATTTTCATTTTCTTTCGCGGGAGAGTCCTCATTATTTCACGCGCTATCTGTACTTAACTGACCCTTTTCTTCTTTAACTTGAAAATTTGGGGAAAAGTCAACAATTGTTGATCTAATTCACAAAAAAAATGTTAAAAGTTTGCAGTCTAGAGATACGACCTATTGTAATTTACTATCACATAGATTTAGGAGGAAGTGAAGGTTCGGAGAATAAATTTCGTAAAAAAAGAATTTCGCCTTTTATAAAATGAATGTATCGCATTCACATTTTTTATATCTCTTGTCGTAAACTGAACCCGAGAGCTAAATCCTCGATTTTCCTTTAGAAAACTTCGGCGAAAGACAAGCTAATAGCGAACTTGAGACGGATATAATTCGCGAAATCTTTTTTTACTGACCATCTGCCAGCAACCGGTGCTCGATAACAAGCAACAACACAAAAGCATAGCACTCATGCTGGTAGCTGTCTCTTGGGAAATATACCGGAGCAGATTGTACATCCAAGTAGGAATCTACATCGCACTCGCCATCTCGTTTCATCGTAACTGTAGAGTCAAGATGCAAACACGTGATTGTCGGCTGGGTATTTTGCGCCAAATTCCCTTACAATGCAAAGTAAGAGGCCGTGTAAACGATTTACGATTTGTAATAGCGACGGCAAGATTAAATTGTTAATGGCTTATTACTTTGGAAATACGGTTCGAAATGGGAAGCTTAAGCAAAACTGGATCACCTTTTGTAAAAAGGAAATTTTATGTTATGGTTTAAATACGATTTCGAATTTCTAACACTTCAGACTATGTGTTAATGAATCTATACCGCCAACTATAGAAAAACTGGTTTATACACTGGGTACCGATTTTAAAATCATCAATTCATCACGTTTTAAAATTAGGCAACCCATTACAAATACACTCGCAATCTTAAGCTTTTTCCTCGTTTGCGAAGGCAGCCGAAAAGTGGTAAGCAACTTGTTAGAATTACCTGAAAAAAGGCAAAGTAAATTGATTAATTGTTGCTTATCTTAAGGCGTCACGGTTCAAAATGGGATGGACTCAAATTAAAAAATAGGATCCTTTTTGTTTTTGGCTGCAACTTAAACTAATAGTGTACCAAGAAAAGTATGTATTAAATGTAGGAAATATTTTTAAATTTTTATAACAAGTATGTATACAGGCTGTTACAAATTCGAGGCTCACCATTGGAATCTCGGAAACGGTAAGAGATACAAAGTCGGTTAAATTGGGGCAAAGTTGCGTATTTTGGTGCTGAATAATAATCCGTTCTGAAAAATCTTCTACGTTTTGTAGTTTTTGAAATATTTCAAAAAAACCAGAAAACGTAATTTTCTTTTTTATTTTTTCCTGAAGTTATTATTGCAGGGATCAAAACAAAATTAATACATTCTACAGGCACATTTTTAAGCTCTTTACGATGATATCATTAGATTTTACTTAAAACGTTTCCTCTCGTTCTGAGCATCATCAACTTCATTTTTTCTTATGGGCGCTACATTGGGTTTTAATACCATTGAATAGATCTATTTTTTTTATGCTTTCCCATGTATCACACATCCCTATTTAATAATTTGAAACAGCTGGAAATGCAAGAAATTGTTGAAAACAACACTGCAAAGAAAAACATGGTATGCAGTGAAAACAAAAACCAAAAGAGTTTGATATACCTTCGGAGTTTTATTTCGTGTATCACAAGAGCTGATTTTAGTAAAATTCTTAGATCTAAAAATGAATGTTTTTGAATCCAAGAATGACGTAAATTTAAAAATTTATTGTGGTCTTAACAACAACAATTCAGTAATAACGAGCGAAATTTCCTTCCAACAATATCCAGAAAGACAACTACAAAACAATAGTTGATTAGATTTGTAATTAAATTATACATTATTATTATTAAAGCAAGAAAATATCAAATTAAATTATGTGTGTCTTTAGAAAACTCGTATCTTAAAAGATATTACTGCTCGAGAAAACATTCTTTCTTGTAGTCTCATAATTTTATACATTTTATAACTATTTAACTACCTCTACTAATAATTCCTCATTCTCATCATCATTAAGGCGATCTCGATACGTCCTTCGAGCTTTATGAAAATATCCATAAAGTGCAATGTTTCTATCTAACTTAATAACGTTGTTCTGTGTGGATGGCATCTTTCTGGGTATTATTGGAAGTAAATTTCTCTTGCTATTACTAAATTGTTGTTAGCACAATACATTTTTAAATTTACAAGAATGAGAGATTTTTAAAGACATAATTTCTTGTGATACTTTCTTGCTTTAATCATAAAAATGTATAATTTAATTACGAAACTAATTAAATACTGCGTCATCGTCATTGTTGGAAATAAATTTCTCTTGCTATTACTAAATTGTTGTTAGCACAATACATTTTTAAATTTACAAGAATGAGAGATTTTTAAAGACATAATTTCTTGTGATACTTTCTTGCTTTACTCATAAAAATGTATAATTTAATTACGAAACTAATTAAATACTGCGTCATCGTCATTGTTGGAAATAAATTTCTCTTGCTATTACTAAATTGTTGTTGTTAGCACAATACGTTTTAAAAATGTACGTCTTTCTTGGATTCACATCATTCATTTTTATATTTAAAAATTTTTCAAAAATCTGCTTTTGTGATAGACGAAATAAAACTCCGAAGGTGTATCAAACTTTTTTGGTTTTTGTTTTCACTGCATACCATGTTTTTCTTTGCAGTATTATTTTTCAACAATTTCTTGCATTTCCAGCTGTTTCAAATTAATAAATAGTGATGTGTGATATATGGAAAAGCATCAGAAAAAATAGATCTATTCATTGGTATTAAAACCCAATGTAGCGCCCATAAGAAAAAGTGAAGTTGATGATGATCAGGACGAGACGAAACGTTTTAAGTAAAATCTAATGATATCATCGTAAAGAGCTTAAAAAAGTGCCTGTAGAATGTATTAATTTTGTTATGATCCCTGCAACAATAACTTCAGGAAAAAATAAAAAAGAAAATTACGTTTTCTTATTTTTTTGAAATATTTCAAAAACTACAAAACGTAGAAGATTTTTCAGAACGGATTATTGTTCAGCACCAAAATACGCAACTTTGCCCCAATTTAACCGACTTCGTATCTCTTACCGTTTCCGAGATCCCAATGGTGAGCCTCGAATTTGTAACAGCCTGTATAGAAAGTCTTGAAATATTCACAAAGTGTCTACATTATCGCACAAAACACCATTTCCGATAAATCAGAGACAAATATGAATACAAGAACATCTAATATCAGAGCACGTTCGAGGCGCATTGTTAACGTGTGAAGTATAAATCGAGAATTGCGACGCGCGAGAGCAATTCGCCTCAAATAATTTCCAATTGCTGTAAGACAATGGAACACATTGCGGTCACTTTGAACATTTTATTGCTCATTTGTCGATGCTTTAGAGGGCGTAATAAACTTGTATCGCGTGGTGGGAAAGCCAAGAGAAAGAGAGTAGGCGCTTCGAATTCCTGTAACGGCAATTACTCCCCGATAAAACGACCAATTATTGTTTACAGCAACATTCTTGTCTTTAATATTGGATCTGACGATGCAATTTTAATCACCTGCGTCGATAAAATATTTACACTTCTTTATGACCTACGACGATCTGATCAGATAAATTTCACGAAGTGTCGATAAAGTTACCCTGGGATCATGAAATTTTAATCACAAGGTAAGTAGAATTTCAGTAAATGTCGTGAATTAAAGTAAATTACATTCGTAATATTTTTCAGAAACGAACGGTGTTCAACTTTTAAAGGCGATCGTTTTTGTTTTTAAATAAAATATCGTTTGCCAGAAAATTAAGGGAAAAGGGATAAAAATGTAAGTACACTCTCTTTCATATGAAATGCACCACTCGGAAAAAATAATGCCACGAATCCAAAACTTTGCCAAAATAATTATTTGTTAATGAATATAAAATGATTAAAATATCCAGAAAAAAAAACCTACAATTTCTTCTAAAAATATTAATACGCCGCATCGCCATGCACAGCAATGCAAGGCACTTACCCTTCTGGGCATACTCTGAATCAGGTGGTCTATCTCCTATTGAGGTATCTCGTCCCAAGCAACTTCCAGTTGGTGTCCCAGGGCGTTCAAGTTATCAGGGGCCTGGACTAAGGCCCGTAGTCTGCGACCCATCATGTCCCACAGGTGTTCGATGGGGGATAAGTCTGGTGATCGTGCAGGCCAGTGCAACATTTCCAACTGTGCTCGCTGCAGGTACTCCCTTGTGATGTTTGCAGTGTGAGGTCTTGCATTATCTTGTTGAAAAATGCCATTTGGTAACGTCTGCATGAATGACACTGCGACTGGTTCCAAGACATTATCAATGTAGCGACGAGCGTTCAATGTGCCTGGGATGAACACCAGAGGTGATCTTCGTCCCATACATATCCCACCCCAAACCATTACATCAGGTGTTAAGGTTGTGTGACGTTTTTCACTAAACTGCAAGTTTCGTCGTTCTCCTCGACTTCGGCGCACCCGTCTGCGGCCATCATTCTTCCACAAACAAAATCTAGATTCATCACTAAAGGTCACACTGTTCCACTGATGATCCCAATCCCGCCGCTGTTGACACCATTCAAGTCTAGCAGCCTTTTGAGGAGCAGTTAATGGAAAGCGTCGGTTTGGTCGATAACAATGTAGCCCAAAGGACGAAATCCTTCTGTAAACGGTAGCCATTGACACTCGAAGGTTGAGAGCTCTCATCCATTCCACAGCAACAGACTTCGTCATTTGAAATCGCTCCTACGTAGCCATTCGTCTAAGAAGTCGATCGTCACGTTCGTTGCTGCTTCGAGAAGGTCTTCCAGGCGGACGATGTTGCCTCCTGCCTTCTTCAGACCATGAAGACCATATTCGGGCGACAGTAGTCTTCTTAATCTTCTTCCGATTTCACGAAAGAAAAGACTGCCTCTTTCATATCGATAATTCGGCCCCAGTCAAAGTCCGAAATATGGGAAAAATTTCGCTTTTGTCTCACTCGAGGCATTGTAAACTGTCCGTGTAACAAGTTGAAAAGAGAAACATTAACAAGTTCTGAGTAAATAGTCTTTAATCTCTACGCAAAAACATGTCAACGTTTTTAATAATCATGGCAAAGAAAAACCCATACGTATTAACTTTTTGGACTAAAATTTTTAATCGTTTCTTACCTGATGCCCAACCATCATTTTACCCAAATTTTACGTTCCTAGCGTTGTTTTTTCTAGGTGGTGCATTTCATATGAAACTGAGTGTATCTTTGAAAAATGCTTGTCTTGTGAATATGAAATTACGTATATCTATTCTTTGATATCAACAATATTGAAATTAGTTATTTAACTATTTTTAAACTTATTCTTGTAACGAAACCATAAAACTGAATAAAAAAGTTAGACGAAAATCAAAAAAATACCACAAGTTAATAACGAATGTGACCTTTTCTTGCTCCTCTAAGGTTTTCACACATACTTTGAATTCGACCTCCTGTTGACGATTTGCTAACCAAAGTTCTTGAGATCTTATGACTTCGGTCTTGTAACATACTAGGAGGATTTTCGTGATCCTAATCTTTCTCTCAAGCTTATCTCAGTGATTAAGACCTAAGCCCCGCGCTGGTCACTCTAAAACATTGATATTAGCAGTGGCAAGGTATTGCATTACAATATGGGGCTGACCATTATCATGCCTAAAAACAAATTCTGGTTCATGTGGAGCACCAAATGGTAATTATTACATACTTCATTCCTATATTTTAGATCTCCCGACCTCCCGATTATGAGAGAAAGGTTTATATGATTTACCAAACACCATAATTAATTTGCCATTAAGTTGCTATACTTCTTGTATGACACGTTGCAAAATTTGTTCATTTTGATGTCCCTATACTTCGACAAGACGGTCATTAGTCGAAAGGTAGAACCTGAACTTATCAGAGAATGAATAAAATATGCCTTCGGTCTTTAATCTGCCAACCTATACGCCTACTAGCTTTCCTTCTTTGAGCGTCTCTTCTCGTTGAAACTACTCTCATTCGGGTTTGCAACTTAGAATGAGGTGTCCGATAACTTCTTGACTTGTTACATCTAATCTTCTTGCAATGCCTTCTTAGCTCTACTAATCCTTGGTGTCGTTGGTCGATTTCGAATATGTCTTTATAGCTTATCCCAGACCTGTTCCATCGGATTCATACTGGCCAACCTACTTGATTAATGCCGACTCATATAGATACTGACGAATTCCTGCAGCAACAAATGACCTGGCGTTATCTGCATTTAGAGCAAAACGCCCCTCTGCTACTATTGTCATTGGTATTACATGAGATCTTTGAAATTATCGCATGTAACTTTCCGCATCTAAAGTGACTCCTTCACTCGTTCACTCGTTCACCAATTTTGTACGGAAGTTTGAATTTATACCATCTCATACCGTTACAAAATCTCCATCAAAACTGCAGTGAACATATGGCTCTCCATACCCTCTGATGCCCATCAGGTCATGACTTATCTGTAAACAAAACATTTTGCCATTCTTTATTTCCCCAATTAATGTGACCTTGTGTATATCTAATTTCTCTTGGTGTTGTGCCAAAAGCAAAGGGTTAAAATCGAAGTCTTCTACTCTCCAATATAACTTCAACTAACTTTCTTTGAATACTACGTTCTCTTATCGGCACGTTCAGTACTTCAGCAAGTTGAATGCGCAGTTACAGTTCTATGTCATAAGGCAATTACAGCTAAAAACGCACAACTTTAAGGACCTTATCCTCTTTTTCTAGCGTATTCCCTTACCGAGGAGTACTGGAGACAGGGTTGATTGCTTTTTGCCTAAACGATCAACAATATACCGCTCAATGTTACCAATGTTACGTAATTAAGCACAGCTTCAGGTTTTAAATGAGGTATATTACGGTTCATTTTAGCGATAAATAATTAATGAAATGAAATTTGCATGGTTCCATTTACTAAGTTGTATTTTTAAAGAACGACGCTTTAATTTCTGCCAATTAGCAATTTCTAACAAGGGCAAAAAGCGTCGTCTTCGAATCATCTTCTTGGTCATTGTTACAAATAATTAGAAAGGTTGGCAACTACTCTTTTGAAATTTGTTTTTACCTAAGAATATTGATATGTCCTGTAAAACTACGACAAGAACTTTTTGAGCTCTAACTGACAACCACCACCGGCTTTTATGCCCTGTATATTGCTTTTAGATTACACGCTGCTCAACACAATTTCAGATTTTACGAGTCACTTCTCGTCTGGCGTCAATTACTCCTTTTGTCATTCCACGAAGAAGAAACCGGAAGCCGTAAACATCGAAACATGTCATTATTGCATCGCTATCTGCCAGTCGAAGCATTAAAGAGTGACGATTTACAGCAATGAAAGTAAATACCAGTCTCTGCAACTCTTGAATCACAGCTAGCAGATTTACGAGCTCACAATACACGATGGTGGTGCGTTGTTTCGCGGTGGGTTGTGATTCCCCGCTGCTCAGTGTTTGCCTACCGTCAATAAGACGATTACGAGAATTCTTTTACAGCGGCTGTAAAACTTAAGCGCCACATTACTCGGTGTATTTCCACGCATCTTGCCGGGTAAATATAGGAGGCGTGTAATATGTATCGAGATAACAATATTCTATCTACCACCTGGAAATTTCCTCAGTATTTCCTTGTTTCTACCTTGATTGGGAGTCTTAAGTTCAAGCTTCTGAGTGTTCTGAACGTGCTCTACTTTGTCCGCAGCTTAAAGCACGTAAATTTATGTACTCAAGGAAAATTTACTCTAGTTTTGTTGAATAGTTAAAATTCTAAGACTATCGATTTTATAAATGTTGAGTCAATTTTGCATACCCTCCATCCGAATGTGATTTGAATGACGAGAAAAAGAAAAAGATTAATTATATTGATCATCAAGGGAGAATTCAGGGTTAGAATATGAAGAACGGACTGCCACGTTGCACTCGATGATTACAACTTGAGAAAGATGTAAGTCATATCATTTTATGAAATTGTCCTCGTCAATATCTTCCTCTAGTAATAATATTGTCATGAAAATCCACGATATTGTTAGTTAACAAATTTGGCAAACGGAGTCCATACCCAGTAGTTGAAATAAGGCGAGTACACTCCTTGAAAAGGATAAGGGAATAGCCCTAATAGACGTGATGAAAAAGATTGCCAAGATATGTCGAAGCTTTAATGGACTTTTGAAAAACAAATCAACAGCATTTCGATATTCACGTTATGGCAAGTACTGATCTGAATCTACGAGCAAAGAGCAGATAACTTATACAAGAGGGGACACTTAAATAAGGAAGTGCAAATTAGAAAAGAGAAAAGATTTACGCCAATTTAAATATCATTTCGTGTATTAATCGAGTGTTTTTGGCACAGCGACAATGGGCAAATATTATGATTAGTGAAAACTGTACGCCACGCCTTGCACTAGCCGACGCCATTGTGTTCAACGCCATTGTGTAATTAGTTTCCCGTGTATTTCACCACGTCAATTTAAAGGGACAACTGGTTTGAGGTCAGCGAACTACTCGGCAAAGATCAAACGTGCCGATACGGATTATCATCTCTTGAATAATACCTAGTCTTTGCTGCGAGCTCGAAATTCCAACGTATGTACGAGTACATTATTTAAACACTTTAAAGCTGCTAAGACACTGTAAAAAGAGATAAGCTTTTCACAAAATATATAATTACAACTGATCCCACACTTTGTAAAATTTTTCTTTTTGTCTACTTCTGTCTTTCTTAAATTCAATTCGGTGCTTCCAATAGAGATCACTCTTGATGTAGATTATACGTTAGGTTTTTAACAAAAAGAAAAATGGATGTGAGGTATACTTTGTTAATCAACAGGTGCTTCCAGTTGCTTGAAGCAGAAACGTGTGCTCAGTTTGATGGATTAAAAGACTGTGGACACTGTATTCGTCACATAAACACCATTAACTGTGATTCTGTATAGAATTTGAATCCTGCACCTACGATATAGTGCCAGGTGAGTTTTTAAGCAAAAGAAAAGTGGAATTTATTTTAGCATTTGGTTTCTACTTGGTCTTCTAATGGAACTTTATCGCAAGACTTATTTAATACCTCTGAGAAACATGCCGCAAAACTTTTGTAATTTAAATAAAATGTGACCAAACCAGTTTGATATTACAAATTGATGTGGAATTTTATTCCAGTAAATGTCTCTGGTGTGATCGTTATCACAGATTAATATAACTATTTATTATAGTCGGTCGTAAATCGCCTGGCAGGAGCAAGTAGGGCGACAAGAGCAGGATTTGAACCAGTAACAGTTGAATCGGACATGTGTCTTAACCGCATGCTCCATACGTTATAATTTCATGTCTAAACTAGCAGAATTACAAGGCACATGCAGATATAAATCGCCCCCACTTGTCAATTTATTCTCTTAAGATTGAATTACGGCGGCGGACGTCAGAACTGCAAGCGTCGCAAATTTTCCTTCGGCAAATGGTAAATGATACCCTGCTAGTAGCAAAACTTTCCAATTATGCATGTGTATGCAATAACAGGCGTCAGGTGAAGTCTACGCCTATGCGGAAATGCAATACCCGCTTTGATTATTGTTTATTGCAGCTGCATTTCGTTGTTTATGATGTTGAATGATTGTTATCACTGCGTATTAGAAGCGGAGTACTTGAAATTTTATGCTGTTAGTGGCATGTTACTAGGAGATGTATCGACCCAATTAATCGGTATTCATCATACAGATGAGATTGACATTAGTGTAATCTGTACTTGACGTGCAGTTATAATGGCTAAACAAAGTTATTTGTTACATGGTACATTTATCTTGGCACTGACAGGTATAGTTATCGCTCTGAATAATGTGTTTAATAAGATACCTACGTTTTCGATTAAATTATTTATAATAATTGAACACGAGTAATAATAATTAAACGAACACGCATGCGAATCGATCGTAGCATATCCATGGTACAGTCAGAAATAAAAGTAATGTCACTCCAATAAAAAGTAAATGTGTGGCCTTATCCAATCTGATCACCATAACAAGTAGGCGGCCAAGGAAACTTTGACAAGAATTGTCCCTTTGTCCGCCTACTCGTTATAGCGGTATAAGTGATTAGGCCGCAATTTAACTTTTTTTTTTGGGAGACATTTTAATTCTGACTGTACATAACAATGTACAATCGCAATCAAAAATAATGTCATTTCGTAAGAGCTAAGAGCGAAAAGTAAATGATGAAGAACTTACGACAACAGCAACTCTATGCAGTTTTCCTTATAACAATATTACTGTTTGCGACTATACATGGTCGCACACCCATCTCTGATGTGCTATCGCGACCTTATAATTTCCCACGATTCGATTTTCCGCTGTAAATATGGCTCTCTTTGACGGCTTTGACGATTTGTATATCTACATAACCAAAGTAGGAACGTTAGATTCGTTATCGAAGCGGTGCTCATTTCTAATAAAATGTCAGATACTAATGATGAGATAGTTAGTAGTGATAATGAGACGAGTTAGACAAAAGAAATATTTTTGTTAAAAAAATTAAAAGAATATAAAATTACTTTTCATAAATTGGATTCAGATTCTACATTTGTCTAAGTTTGTGATCTCTAGTAATTTGACTGTGTTGTATGTACGTAATCAGTTTTAAAATTGTCTTAATCAATTTATAATTGTTTACTTATTCTTAATATATTTATTTATATAAATTTTCTCTTTATTTTCAAGTCATTATCATTCTTAAAAGAAAGAACGTAATTTTTCATCAATCCCGAAAATTATATGTAGTGGCGGGCAAGGGCAGAAATCTCATTCCGTATAAAAAGGGCGTAATAGCAATAGCTCAAAGCAGATACCTACAAACAAAGAAATTACTGCTTGAGTCCTTTATGGTCTGATTAAAATTTCAGTAAAAGAGTGAGGAGAAGAAGTGAAAATTGTTGATTGTGGTGTAATTAATTTTAGGAAATTAAGACCTAGTTTGGGCATAACAATAGAACTTCTCTTTTACTCTCCTCGAGACACCTAGAAGAACGTAGTGTTTCGACGAGGCCTTGTAAAAATTAATAAAGTTGAAAGGAGAGGATAATTCATCCACTTTCTGTTATCATCATTTTTAACCACCCATCCGTCACACAAGTAATAACTGATAATTACAAGGAAATTTTTAATGTTTCCCTTACAACTAGACAAGTTGCAAGGAAAATAAGCAATATGAAAGGAAAAATGAGAAAAAAAGTTTGATTTAACCAAACTGGCAAAAAGAAATTTTGTGCATAACAAACGTATAGGTTTTAGAAACAGTTGCTTGGATGACATACGACACAAAGAAATATTTTCATTTTTTCTATAATTGACAATGCACCACCACGTTTCTCGTCACTATCTTCTAAAAGTCACCAAACGTTTTCGATGTTAAACCGACGCAATTTTCTATAATCTTCTAGGCATTCGTTAAGTATTTTATAGTTTTTCTGTTTACAAATATAAAGAAATGCGCCATTATTATCGTGCGAATGCGATAAATACGAAATTATAACTGATATAAGCAAATGCCAGGATGGGGCAGAGGAACCTTAATAATTTTTAAGCAAATGCTTAAATAGAAAAAGCAATCGCTACCTTTATTCATACAACATTAAGCAAATACTAGACATTTTTAAGAAGAACCTTTTGCTATAAGCTTTTCCTTGGTGTCGTATCAATTACTACAAGGTCAAGCAATTGCTAAAGATTTTATTCATTAGATATTAAGCATTTACTAGTAAATTTCAAGAAAAAGCAATTGCTTAAACTTTATTCATAAGGCCCATTATCTTGCTGTTTTCAAAATATAACCAAACAATCTGACTTTTGGTTAAATGTCTTTAATGTCAAAGTTGAGGAAAGAGCCTGTTCTACAAAACTGTAATCTAGAGAAATTCAGGTTACTTAATAAAAAATCGTGCGAAATTTTAAGGCCGCGATAGTACATCCATAGACTGTATTACTTACAATTGAAATAAATGAAAGTGTACAGTTTTAATTTATTGCATATAGTATAAAAAAATCACAGTGTCCCATGAAAAGTCACTTTTTAAATGGTTTAAACTACTGTACGAAGGCAAATCGAAATCATTCTGAATAATAAAAGTGATATTCATTTAATTCAATATTAGAGAAGTATATGTAATTGTATTACATTGAAATAAAAAAGTTGTGAAAGCATAAAAATAAATTTCAAAAAGAGTTCGCGTTAATGTATGTTTCACGGTCTAATAATGGCATTCAAAACTTCTGTGAATACATTTCTGCTGAAAACAGCGAATAAATTTCTACGACAACTTTTTTTCCGTGCAAGGTTATGTGTATTATTTTCATATAAATTACAAAAGTTTAAATGGGAGAAAAATATGGCCGTTTGATTTCGAAGTTCGAACCGGGTCATATTGCAGATGCTCTCCGCCATTTCACGGGCTGGTGATTTGAATGAAAATATTTTGTTGTGTAGGTGGTTAGGGCTAACAAACTTAAATTTCAGCTTGTCACAGAATAACAACTAGAGATTAAATCGCGCCATCGGCGATGAAAATTATTATTTTGCGTCATTGTGATTGTTTGCATATGAATTGATGAGAAAGTTATAATTTATAATTCTTGTTTATTACTGTTTCATTTACAATGTAGAGGAGCATACGAGTATACTGATCCAGAAAGAGGACAAACAAGAAAATTTACATAGTAATAGAATCGAACAAAAACTCTTACAGGAAAGGATGTATGTTTTCTTGTATCATGTAGGTTCATGTCAACACCATTTAAATACCTAAAGGTGTAAGAATACAAAACGCAGTGTGAAAAAAACTGCGAAGAAAATTGAACTTCACGCTCCATTTATATGCAAATCTTATCCTGCCTGAATTTTATCGCGTAATTTTCAATTTCGATTTTCGATACAAAACAATTTGCTTGCGTTCGCCGATTCTGTTCGTTTGATTTCGCTGAATACACGCTCTTCCATTATAGTGATAGAAAACGCGATGGTGACGTTCGAGAGCTTTTAATAATCATTGCACAACTGCGCCGAGCTTCTTTCATGAATGCTTAAAATTTTAACTGTTCTCGGTGCAGGCACAGATAAAGAATCTCGCCGGCCGGCCGCATTTTGTATACTTAATAAAATTACATTTTCTCGCTATCCGGTAAGAAAATAACGTTTCGAAACTCTTAAAGTAGCATTATTTATTTAAATTGGCCTGAATTTTTTAGGAGGCTCCGTGGCATTTCATTTCGTAATTTTCTTTCTCCTTTTCTTTTAAACTAAATTTTGTTCATTTGCATATAGCTTAATATTTCTCGAGGCGCACGGTGTTCTATTTTCTGCTGACGCTAAAGGAAAAAACGTTCGTCGGCGAAATGGCCGAAAAACATTTTCTATTTTTATCTGCAATCCCTCTACATTAAAACTTTTTTCACCAATATTAAATGCGTGGGCGTGGGTCGACCTTCCAAACAGATTTTAACAATTTAGGGTGGCTTAAACGCATTTGCAAGTCAAATGAAAATAAAAATTTGTGACAGTATTTCTTTTTTCCTGAATAGCGATTGATTATAGAAACATAAGTAATAGTTAACTTTGCTTCCAAAATCTTTATCAAACCAGTATGTCATAAATTACTTTTAGATTTACATTCAGATTTACTCGTACATGACATAAATTTGCTTATATGTACATATAATTTACAATTCCGAAGCATAGAAAAGAGTGCAGTCATCATAAAGTGAGTATACTGCCTTCCAAATGTAGATATTAAAGCACCAAAATAAAGCCATGGTCTTAAGAAGTATTTATTGCAAATCAGACGAATTCATTTGGAAAAGAGTATACATAAGTACTATAAGTACAAAAACTACAATACAATTTGCGTCGGTACGATACAGTATACAATACACAAATGTATATAAAATAACCATGGGAAACACAGCCAGTGACTGTTTAATTATAGATAAATTGTAATTGAAATAATCACTTAAAGGATATAAACTCTTACTGTTATTAATATCAATACCCCAATCGAAAGCGTAAGTTGAAATACTATTCCGAACTAAAATCACAAAATTATATGTAGTAGTAACTCACTAGAATAAAATAATACAGAAGAAAATTCTTGGACACTCCATGTTTATCTTGCTTTTAAAACCCGTTAAGAATTTCTTCATTTTATTAATGTGTAACACCTACGAGGTGTGACAATTTAATTCCCATAATGCACCTTTAAAACAATATACAAGTGGAACTGTGTGACTACTGTAAGCCTTCAAAATACTCTCCTTTACGCATCTTTACATGCGTTACCACATCTAAAAGCAGGCCTACTGTTGAGCAACTGTCTCGCGTTCTATTGGGCACTAGCTATATTAAAAAAATCTTGGTCCTTTCAACGTAGTTTTAATTTTGGAAATAGCCAAAATTCACAGGGAGCTGCATAAAGGCCACTTTACGTAGCGCAATTTTCATTCTGCGCATACTCATCGTGTCAGAACAATAATTGTTAATTAAACTTAATAAGACCACTCAAATATAAGACACCGTTAATATTTACATTGAAATTGATACCTTTTATCGCAAATACTCAGC
This sequence comes from Dorcus hopei, assembly GCA_033060865.1. Lineage (NCBI taxonomy): Eukaryota > Metazoa > Arthropoda > Insecta > Coleoptera > Lucanidae > Dorcus > Dorcus hopei. The sequence continues at coordinate 24,800,151 of CM065425.1, forward strand.
TAGTAATGTAATTTTTGTTTGCAATTTTCATTGCATTGCATTGCATACGTGTAAAGCGACCTTAAAGGAGATCACAGATGTGGAGATATTTGGGCGATTCGATCAAGAGCAGTCGTATCGGGCGACCGAATTGCTTTATAAGAATTCAGCATCTCATAAATCATTAAGCTCAATACGTAAATTAAATTCGATACAACGTCGACTATACGATCGCTGAAAAATTCACCCACATAAAAATTATGTAAGCAAACATTACAGCGACTCGCTTTATCCTGACACGAGTCTTGACTGACCTTTGCAAATTGCAAGAATTTCAGCTGCATATGTGACTCATCAGAAAGGCCGGGCATTATACAAGCGTATAAGCAGAGGGTTTCAAACATAGAGCAACTAGCCCACATATAAAGTGTTATGTTAACAAACCATGTAAAAGGAGACTGCTTTCCACGGTAGATCATACAGCAAGTAGCCGTATGATCGTCAACATCTCCGAAAGTCTGAAGCCGAAAGTAGTATTCATGGAGTGTCATAGTGTGATCAACAGAGGGCGGGCTCGGAAAGTTTTTCCGGTTAAAACCAGTTTGAGACAGCGACGGCGACGGTCCAGGCAAGAATATAGATGTTGCACGTTTATACGTGAATGTTAATCAATCAGTTTAATGTAGTCAAAATACAAACACAGGTATAATTCCAAAAGATAATAATTGCTCTTTCTTGAATTTCGGACAATAATTTAGTTAATTTGAATTAAATGTTTTCTTTGGTACGTATTTAAAATCACGTAGCGTTCCTGAGTTCACTTTTTTGTTAGCGCACATTGCTCGGAACATCCAGTCAACCAATTACAAAACTGTGAATCACGTCGCTTTGATGAGTGTACTACTTCTTTGGCTCGCCGATTGTTCACTATTGCAAGTCGCGCGGCGTTTGCAAATACGTTGTGTCGCACAGATATTCTACATAGAATAACTGACCGCTTCATTGCAATAGTAAACCTTAAAAACTCCCTCTGTCCTCTGATTGGTGATCAAACTCCTAACATCCGTCCGTCTTTCTGTATCTAGTGCCATATTTGGGTGAGAAAACATTAATTTAATTGCCAATTAGTTATGTTATTAAAAACTAACAACTTCTTTATTTGATTTATGAAGCGCTGTTTTTGTCGTTATAAAATTATTTTGAATTTGCTTTGCATTGTCTCGTATAATATCACTTTGACTTTGTATGATATGGACCTGAAGTAATCTGTAATTACAATTAAATTTTACATTTGTCTAAATTGTAATCTCTAATAAAATTTGACTAAAATGTTATATCTTTATTGTGCATGAAACAAAGATACAATGGTCCAATTGGAGAGAAAAATTAGTAAGCACAATCGCAAGGCGAAGTTCAGACCTAGGTATTAAAACACCCGTCTGCTTTACAACTTAACCTCGTGTAAACAAATAAAAAATATAATTTGAGAAAATGCCTATCCTATTATCTAAACTAACCTAAACTAACTTAAAATCAATTAATAAGAAGTAACACCAAAACAAATTATAATAACCAAAAAAGAAGCATATTGTAGTGTTGCTTTTATTTGCAGATGTGGTAAGTATTTAATTTGTCTTTCTTCTCTTTTAATTTAGTCTTTATATCACATCCACTACACAATTATGTAGTCTAGTAGTCTTATATGAATTCTATTTTATAATGTCAAAGTGACATTTCAGGGTAGGAACTCTCAATGTCAGTTGTAATCCAGTTATTTATTATAATTTTGAAGAAAATTCTTTTGAAGATAAATTGGTGAGTAATTTAATTGTTTAATTTTGTAATGTATGTGCAAAATTCTAAAGTAATAAAGGTAATCCCTCGTTTGCCAAGTGTTGCTACCTGTTACGCCCAATCGCGAAACAAGCGATGAGACTCCTATGATACTTTAGAACTTTATAACGTTTATATGTAGTGTGATGTTGAATTAGAATTTTTATATTATTATTATAGATAGAGCCTTATTTGCCAAGTGTTGCTACCTGTTACGCCCTATCGCGAAACAAACAATAACTCTTCTATAATAATAAAGATTCTTTGTAGATGTGTGTTGACAGTTCAAGTGATTGATGAATGACAAGATGTGTTATATGTAGTGTAATTTTTAAAACCAAAAGAATTTTTAAATCAAAATAGACTTACTTTAGCGTTATGCAATAATACATCCCTGGACAATGGTTAGATTTAATTGAAATATAGACATAGGTAAAGGACACCTATGTCCAGAAGTTTATTCATCGTTTGCTGTTTCCGACAAATTTTACATCTAATAAAAAACTTTCCAAAATGCAATATTCTTCATGCAATATTTCCCAAAAAATGAAAAAATAAGTTTCTTCATAACATTCACAAAGACAACAACGTTTCACAAGATGAAAGCATTCTTTATCAACATCATGCGAGAGGCGTTCTGCGGGTTGCGGCATTCGTCCAGGAGCGGTGTTCTTCGGGATGAAACATCTTCAAGATGGAGCATACATCAAGATGCAGCGTCCTATAAATTAAAACTGTTATTGTTCAAATAATTAGGTTATTATGTTTAAGAATGTTAATTAATTTAAGATTTTATTGAAATGTTAATGGAATACTTACTTAGTTTAATTTAAAATTTGAAATATTTAAGTTATCCGTCAGATTGACGTTTTGTGTGACAGAAGTGTAAAATTGAGTGAAGTATTTGTAAATAAAATGGAGGGGTTGATCACCTAAGAGAATAAACAAACCGAGGTGTAATGGGGAAGATATGTACACAAAACGTTAATCTTTCAATAGATACCAAACGATAAACATTAAAAATTTTGTTATTATAAAAGAAACTTGACAATATACATTTAAAACATCTCAATTCTATATTTCAATTAAATCTAACCATTGTCCAGGGATGTATTATTGCATAACGCTAAAGTAAGTCTATTTTGATTTAAAAATTCTTTTGGTTTTAAAAATTACACTACATATAACACATCTTGTCATTCATCAATCACTTGAACTGTCAACACACATCTACAAAGAATCTTTATTATTATAGAAGAGTTATTGTTTGTTTCGCGATAGGGCGTAACAGGTAGCAACACTTGGCAAATAAGGCTCTATCTATAATAATAATATAAAAATTCTAATTCAACATCACACTACATATAAACGTTATAAAGTTCTAAAGTATCATAGGAGTCTCATCGCTTGTTTCGCGATTGGGCGTAACAGGTAGCAACACTTGGCAAACGAGGGATTACCTTTATTACTTTAGAATTTTGCACATACATTACAAAATTAAACAATTAAATTACTCACCAATTTATCTTCAAAAGAATTTTCTTCAAAATTATAATAAATAACTGGATTACAACTGACATTGAGAGTTCCTACCCTGAAATGTCACTTTGACATTATAAAATAGAATTCATATAAGACTACTAGACTACATAATTGTGTAGTGGATGTGATATAAAGACTAAATTAAAAGAGAAGAAAGACAAATTAAATACTTACCACATCTGCAAATAAAAGCAACACTACAATATGTAAATAGAAACAAAATTTAAAAATAATAAAATAACTTAAAAATAATAACTGCGTTTACTCATATGCAATAAAGAAAAAAAAATAGAACAATGTTTGTAATCGTTTTTAAAAGTGTCTAAATCGATTTGTAATTGTTTTTACTTATTCTCAATATATACATTTATACAGATTTTCTCTTCATTTTTAATTAAATTACACTTTAAAAGAAAGAACGTAACTTCGACAATCCCGAAAATTATATGTAGTGGCGGGCAAAGGCTAAAATTTCATTCCATATAAAGGAGAGATTGAGAGCAATCTCTGGCTAAATAAAGCTCAAACCAGATACCTACAAACAAAGAAATTGTTGCTTGGGTTCTTTATGATTTGATTAAAATTTTGGCAAAAGAGTGAGGAGAAGAAGTGGAAATTGTTGATTATTTTTGAGTGGTAAGAGAACTTCTCCCTCACTCTCGTCGTGACATCTAGAGGGGCATAGTGTCTTGTAAACTTGATAAAGGTGAAAGTAAGGGATAATTCATCCCCTTTCTGTTATCACTTTTAATCACCTATCGTCCCTCACAGCTTCGATATTGCCCGAATACAAGAGATATTTTGATATTTTCATAAGTATTTAGTGGGGCCCCGTTTATTCTGGCGATTTTCGGGCGATCAGATCGCTTGAATATCGCTTCGCAGTCTCTTTTAGTCAGATGAATAGGCAATATGATCTAATAAGGTAGTCGCTTTTTTGACTAGAAAATCTCTTGTACGTGAGGGCACTGTCTTGAATAATTTCTTGAAGAGGATTCAATTTAAATATTTCCAAATTTTCATCAAACTTCTCGCTGATTGTAGTTGCCTTATCACTCACGCTCATAACGAAAACAAGAACTTGTTAAGTAGTTTAAGTTGGAGGATTTAATTTTAATGAAATGAACGTTAAAATAATTCACCCCTTGTTGTGACTCATAACTTCTACATTATAAAGTTTTATAAGATTCTTTTAGGCACACTTTTGACAGTCTGTGACACTGAAATATATCTAATTTTATTTGAATCAATAATTAATTTAACTTAAAAAAGAGTTAATAAAAACATTATTAACAAGAAAAAAAAAAGCTTATAGAGTAGGTAGGTATAATGTTTCTGCCAGGTGGAGAACTAAATTCCAACGCGGAAACACTGCTGTTGTTTAATTAAATTAAAGAATGTGGCAAACATGTTTCCAATTTGCTGGTTTTATTTAAATTCTAAGCAGTTTTCTAACACTGCGAGAAACACGGCGGCGGCGAATATAGCAACTGCTGGCCGTAGCTTGACAGGTGCCGGATTCAATTTCTAGGGTAGATAAGGGTCTTCGTCCTTATAAATTTGTAATTACTCCAACATAGAATTAAGTTGGATTACAGGGGCATAATGACGATGTAATGCGAGATGTTTACTAAGGTGCTATATAAAACTGCGGACTACTGAACTTGCAAAACACATTCGTTACAGTAATGACAGAGAGCACACAGACCTTTACCCTAAGGAGACAGCCCGCCTAATTAAATGCAATCAGATTAATGGGACATGTGGAAAAATTTATTAGGCTAGAAAAGTCTTGATATTTATTTATGAGCATAGAATTAAGGGAGGCAGGCATAATAGAGTAAAAATAAGCAGAAAATTAAAAGAGATCGGGTAATTCCGGGCATCCAAACGTAATGTAAAAAGGGTTGTTAAATACTCGTAATAAACCGCAGCAGACGTTTCAGAAATAGAAAACGTTATAAATTTATCAGCATGAACGTGGAGATTCCACTTCGTCCATTTAGCGAAATAAATCAAGCTTGCCAGTGTTTTTCTTAGCTTCCTCTCTGCGGTATTATTCACTCACTATAACGAGGCGTCTGGATAAATAAATAAACAAATAAACAAAACGCGCATTTCTTCTTGTGTACATTTTCGGCAGTGAATATTAATGCTGGATCTACATGCTTATATGTACTAGGCATAACCAGGTGGCAGATAGAGGAAGGCGATAAAGTGTTTACGTGCAAGTACTTATGTGAAAAATTTCGCTGAACCAGTGGAAGATCATGAAATTTTAATATTCTTCTCCGACGCGTTCGTACTCTTCGACAATACTCGTAAATCATAAGTTATGATGGACGAAGAATTGTTTTATTTATCAGCTTGTAACTTCGTGAGCAAACTATTTTTCTAATATAAAAAATAATAAAAGCTGCTGCATACAGAACGAACAAAAGGAAAGTCCTCCAAAATAATGTAAAATATTGTTGGGTCATTCAAAGCAAATTAAAAAAATATACAGAAAAAAATCCATTTTAAAACAATGTGAAGTATAGACTGTCTAGAAAGTATCCGGAATTTTGAAATTTCTATCAATATATTGCTTATTATAAATATTATAATATATTTACGATATTTTTAGGAGCGCAGTATTTTGTCAAAATCATATTTTTCAAAGAATCTAACAAAAAAAATTCTCTTAGAGCATTTTTCTTCTTTCAACTGGCTACTTAGACTACAGTTTTTTTTTTTAACGTTCATTTTCATCTCTATCCCGTGGAGTCTTCCGTCAATAATTTGCATAGATTAAAAGCTTTTGTCTTCTCTCTTTTCCAGGGACTGTACAGAATTTTAATAGTCAATAAACCTACTTATTTTTCCATATAGTCCTCTTGCATTTCGATTTCCATCTGTGCTCGAGTAAAATTACATCTTTGTTGAAAAATTCTTGGTTCTGGTTATCGAGGAAATCCCACGTCATCGTTATCATCAAATCTTACAGTTTTGGAAAAAAAGTCAAAAAGTGTTTGGCGTACTTATCTTGTTGACACATTAAGTAGCCCTAAATTCCAATGGAAGCATTAAAGAGGCCTGGCATTTCAGCCGCTCGTTTTGTGATCAATCGACGAATTGAACTTCTCTTAACATGTCATTTATACGATCAATATTCTGCTGTATTATCGTAGTACTTTGTACGCTGGCAAATCGTTATGTCGCATCTGAACCCTCAGGACCAATTTTTTAATTATTTGGTACAAAAAAGCATAAAACAAAGAAGTGCAGTTGCTAGGGTCAATCTATTTCAAAATCACCGAACCAGGGATAACAAATGAATCGCTAATTGCAGAAACAGGACATGTCACATTTTCAAACACTCTTTAATTTGTTTAAAACAAATATTTTTACTTACATTTTTGGCAGCACTTTCTTTATAACTGTTGCAGTGAGTTGATGTAGAATCTATTTGATTCGTGTTTTTCCGATTAGCTCACCCGTCAAATGGACCTTTCTTGAAAAAAAGTGATATGTCCCCTTTCTGCAATTAGCAATTCAAATATTGTACAATTCAACCCAATCCAACTCTTCTTTGTATGTCAAGATGGGTCTTCCGTTTGACTTGTTTTGATCAACTCATTAAAGTATCCTTCTTTGCAAGGTGGTATTTGTTGCGTCTACTTCTAAATAACGAGTGACTTTTAAAAATTTTTGTCAACTCTTACCATGAAATTTGGACGGCATGTCTTAGCTTTACCGTAAGATAACCTCGAGGAGTGCAACGACTTCAGTTAAGCTAAGACCTGCTGTCCAAATTTCATGGCAAGAGTTGATAAAAAGTTAAAAAAATCACTTGGTATTAAAAGGACATAATTTGAATGTTGAATGTTTTCCTTAACAATTCCCGGTTATATTGTATACCTTTTTCAACTATTATCACGCATTTTGATCTTTAATGACAACAATGATAAGTTGATTTCTTTTTAGTTGGTTTAACAACAAGTATTAAGCAGATTACCATACAGTACACTTCTTCAGTCTTATTTCAATGTCATCTTTATAATTATTTTCACAAAATCTCTTGCTCTCATTGATAAAGTAAATTTGTCGAATTCCACAATTTACAATACATTGTTTCTTATCTGGTACATTTTTAAAATGTCAGCAACAAATAATAATAATAATAATACTTTATTGATGTTATTCCATTTTCATGGTTACATACGTCAGTCATAATAAAGTAAATATTATATTTATATTTGTCACTATATACAGGGTTGTAAAACGTAAAGACACATATACAAAAAATTTTGCTAAAATTTAGGTACAGTGATACCATGGCTATGGGGACTGCATGACTTCTGGTAGAGAGCTTGAGAGAAATTCCTCTATGTTAAAGGGGGCTGTTTTTAATAGATAGTCTTTAACATATTTTATAAATGTTGGTAGTGGGAGCTTTCTTATGCTGTCAGGGAGAATGTATGCTACTTAAGCCATTCAATTGAAACTGAAGGTGGTATGGATACAGGTTGTGGTTTTGTAATTATTGAATAAATAAGAAAATAAAATAACTCGGCGTTTTAATTTAAAATGTACTTCATACATTTGACCATGTGGTAGTTACTATTATTAAATGTTATAATTCTTCTTTCTTTCATGTTTTCCTGTTTATATTCAGAGTGGAAAGTTTAACTGGAATAAATTCTGTAACTCAGAAAATTACCATTTGTAGCATAATTCTAGGAACAGGTCAATTTTTATTTTTAATGGCGCATATTACAACGGGACTTCTTTAACTTTTCAATTATTTGGAGGGGTGAAACTACCACTAACTTTTTTTTTTTTAATGGAAGGGTATGTTGAGTAATTTTTTTTCTTAAAGCTTGTTCAATTGGGAATGCAGCTACGTTTTTATTTTTTAATTTTTCTTAAACAGTAAAAGGGGAAAAAATTTTTTAAAATTTTTTTGACTAGAACGATTTTAATGTATCAGACGTTCAAACTGCTCGCCACCTCTCACTTGGCAATACCCTAATCGATTATAAATTCCATTCCTAACATTTTGTAACATTTCCGGCATTACTCTCCTAATTTCATGTCGAATTCTTTCCTGAAGTTCTGCTATGTCGTTTGGTTTAGTCACATAAAATTCTCATTTTAAGTACCCCCTTAAAAAAAGTCTAAAGGGGTGAGATTTGGAGATCTTGCTGGCCACTCTATCGGTCTTCTTCTTCCTATCCACCTATTGGGAAAAACTTCATCCAGGTAATTACGTACAATTATCGCAAAATGTGGTGGTTCTCCGTCCTGTTGAAACCATAGCCATTCGTCAAAGAAGTCAGGATCCAAATTATTTGGGAATAAAACCGCTAATGCAGGAACAAGTTCACTTTGACGGATATCGAGGTATGTCAGGGCGTCCAGGTTATCGTTAAAAAATACTGGACCTACTATGGGATCACCAATTATTCCAGCTCAGACGTTGGTTTTTTGTGGCCTTTGCATATGACATTCCCGCATCCAGTGGGGACTTTCGTCAGACCAATAACGGCAGTTGTGCCGATTTACATGCCCATGTAACGTACATGTAGCCTCATCCAAAGCACCCACTCTAAAGCTATTTGACCATCATCAACAGAAGTCATCAGTCGTTCACAAAACTCAACTCTGCGATCAGGATCATCTTCGTTTAGGTCTTGCACCATTTGCATTTTGTACGGGTGTTTTTTGGCTTCTTTAACATTAAAATCGCTCTAGTCAAAAAAAAAATTTTTTAATTTTTTCCCCTTTTACTGTTTAAGAAAAATTAAAAAATAAAAACGTAGCTGTATTCCCAATTGAACAAGCTTTAAGAAAAAAAATTACTTAACATACCCTTCCATTAAAAAAAAAAGTTAGGGGTTGTTTCACCCCTCCAAATAATTGAAAAGTTAAAGAAGTCCCTTTGTAATATGCGCCATTAAAAATAAAAATTGACCTGTTCCAAGAATTTTTTTACAAATCGTAATTTTCTAAGTCACAGAATTTATTCCAGTTAAACTTTCCACTCTGTACTTTCATTTCATGCAGTTTTTTCCCGCGCAATCTCTCATCCAAAGTCATCCTCATTTTCTCATAAGTTTATTATTTTCAAATTTCTTTCTTGGCCTATAATCAACAATGCAATCAATGGCTTGCTACAGTTTTCTTTATTTTTATAGCAGTAAGTATACTATTGGTATCTTATTGATTACTTCTTTTACCAACATGTTTAAAATTACTTTGCTAAAACAATTTGACCGATCGATAAAATACGCACACAAATGTATTGAATTCTACACTTCACGATAATTTTTTTCTTATTTGATATGAGCTTCTTCTGTCAGTAACTACACCCCATTTTATCATTTGAACTAGTATAACTTTTAATAACAGTAATTACTAGGGCGACGAAAGTAGAAAATAGGACGAAAGCGCATTCGTTCCTTAGTTAATTGAAGTTCCCGCAATTTCTTTTTTCCATTAATCAAAAGTACCGTTATTAAATGAAAATAATTTAAGTAATTAGATAATTAAAAGACCGTTTTACGTATCTCATTACATTCAGCAACTATCTCTTGAATGCATTTTATTCTTCTCTAGTTTTGCTCTTTTGTTCTGGAATACGAATTTACATTCTGCAGTAAAAATTATTGTACAGCAAAAAATGTTAAAGATTTCGAAAGTAACAATGTTCACAATGCAAATTAATATTTCAATTAAAAAAAGGTAATTGCAGCATGACTTGGATGACATTTTTTTATAGGAATTGAAGCTTAGTACAGATAGTACGAGTACCAATCACGCATCCATTGTGCAAGTTGAACAAAAAAGACATTTGTAGCACTAATACAGACCCTTTTATAGGAATAAAAAAATAATATCGAAACTGTAATGAATCTGAAGCCTGGAGCAAACTAAAAGAAAATTAAAAATGAGTACGTTCTGATTACAAATTTTTAAACAAAGAGAAGCTCAAGTTCACAGAGATATCACTTGCAGTAATAAGTACAACCGGTCAGTTTTAATGAGCTTTCTCTGTAAACCCTCTCTTTTACTTTTTCAAACATCCGAGCTTGCGGATATTAATAAATTCCGTCGCTTGATAAAAATCTTGATTACACAACAGATTTTCCGATTAAAATCAATGTGTCCGATAATCTCCGCTTTATTTACTTTTCATTTGCCGAGATGAGGTCGATCGATTCACTGCAAATGGAAAACAGCCCCGTCTTTACTGATGCAAACGGGGTTGGCGCTGGAGACGCATCCGTGACAGCACCGCCGGAAATAGTTCGCTAATAAGGTTTGGAGGTTATTATGAGGCAATCACATCCACTGTAAAATATTAACGGTTTTCACCGAGGTTAGACCACGCACAAACCATGCGGTCGAGTTTATATCGATTCGGGGTGCAATTTAGTGCGCCACCCTCTAGCCCTCCTCGCGAGCTCGGCGCGGATCCTTTATACTAATTCGCCGTTGCAAGCTTAATAGTAGCCGCAACTTTTAAAGCTCGCCGCCGCGAAAGCTTAGCGTTGACGTTTAAAATTTTAAGCAGCGCTTAAGCCGAATCATTTTTAATGTATACATGCATCTTAATCTGCAAATCCTTGCTCACGCTTTACTAAACGTTAAGTTTATGTGAGAAACTTTGTTGGCGTTACGGAGATTTTATATTTCGAGATTGAGCCATTAAAACTGCTAACTTGAAACACTATGGCCGCCTGAATTGCCTTAATTGTTTTTGTTACGTCGAGAAAGTTTACGTAAGATACATAACTCAAGTTTGTACATCAGTCTAAAATGAAAAATTTTTTGTTATGTGAAAACTACTTAACTTCTTGACTCTGTTTCGAAGAAGCTATTAATGATTGATTAGCAATAAAGTTCACGCAGAAATGGATTTTCAAAACACAAATTTTTGCGCAAACGAAATCTGTAAAGTATATTGAAAAATTTTGTAAGTTCATTAAGATAAATAAATAAGCTTTCAGCACTTAATCCGTTAAACCATAAATTGTTCCTTTTAATGATGGCGAACAATAAATATTCCAAAAATTAAACATGGATCTTTTCATAAAGTAAAGAAACAGGGCAACTCGAAATAATTTATAATATCTTACCAAGAAATAAGAATCGTTTGTACTAATAACTATTAATCATAAATGCAGTCGATAGGTAACACATGTCGTATTACAGAGAATTCAAAGGAATTAACTAACATACAGTTAGTGGAGGGTATACATTTTCATAATATATGATGCATAAACGACAGCCACAGAATATTAATATTTTAAGTAATTTGAATTATTTATTCTCAAGCAGCTCGCTGTAAATAAACTTCAGCAACTTACTGTAAATACTACCAAAGAAATCAGAAATGAAGAAGAGCGCATAAAAGTTTTCAAGCTCGACAAACTTGATTTTGTGTTGACGTAAAAGAAGACAAATCACGTCGAACAGTAAGAAATTAAAACGCATGTAGCATTGAGAAAAAGTTCCGCATAACTTGTTGCTGTCTGTGCGGATGTATGAGAAATCCGGACTCGTACTTGTTTCGGGATACGTTTCGTTGCAGTCCTATATTTAATATTTAACTACTGCAAGTACACTTTAAATTCGAAGTCCAGTAACATAAGCTTTCTGAAATGTATGAAGACAAAGCGACATGTAATTGGGAGTAACATGCTTTGTCACTTAAGTCGTATGGTACAGATTCAGACGGTGACACAAACTCGTATATGACGACGCCAGCGATAAGTAATTATAACTTTGTCATATCCGGCTTTACGGGGTTTAATGTGACTGTCGCGTGCGAGACTTGACGGTGATGGAGAGAACCCCGATTTAAGGGGAACGCGTGATAAACAGAACACGAATACATTCATTGTTGTTAACACCGAATCGGAAAAGAAAAATCACCGAACATTGAATCTCTTTCCTTGAATTGGTTGAAAATTCGATTGCCCTCACATGAAAAAATTGCTTCTTCCGGGGTGCAATTTTTCTTAATAAATAAGAAGAGAAGCTGCAAAAAATATATTTACACTGCACAATAATTTGCAATTCAAATCGTGTATATCCGGAAGGGATTTGCGAGTCGATTTAACCGACTTTCCGGTTAGATTTTAAACAGGTAGCTCTAAAGACGGCGAACTCCTTCGTGAATGTGTTTATCGCACACAGAAGAGGAGAGCGGTTGACGAAAATCTAAAATCCAGCGCCGCATTCTGTTTACGCTGACGAGACAAAATGCAAATATTTATACTGCCGGGGTAAATAGGGAGTGTTTTAAATGTAATATGGAACGGAAAATATGGATACAATAAACACCAACTTTGAAACAACAAACGCAAGTGCAAACAAATTTACATAATGGAAACTATTTGTTACGACGAAGCTGGTTATAATATTGCTTTTCCTATCCTTTTATTCGTTTGGCACAAAATTAATTTCGTGTTGTTTAAAATACTCCCAGCGGATCACTTACAAATAGAAAACGAGTTCCGTATTGTTTGGTATGTTCGCCAAATATTTTATATGGTTAGTAGCCAAATTTTTTCGTTCACCATCTATTAAAAATTTATTCTTCGCGTGTTTCGTATTTCAATAATAGAAATTCATTTAAGCAAGACAGTTGTACTTTTAAGGACAATCCAGTAAACTCACCGTCACATTAATGCTACAGAATTTTCTCTCTATCAAATTTCTTTTTTCCTTTAGCTTCCGTATTTCTTCCGTTTTCAATTTATACTTATTTGTAGCACAGATAAAAATCGAAATTTTAAGATTCTAGATATTTTTAAATGTCCTCACAACTGTAAAAGGAAACCTTTTCTGAAATAAATAAAAGGAACAGGAACAGCAGAATTTATAGACGTGTCTGGCGAACGAGTTCTTTTTACATAACGAATCTTCACATTGATGAATACAGATTTGTTTTCAATAATAATTACTTTGTAGAATTTACATACAAAATTGCTTATGTAAAAATACAAAACAAAGTTTGGATGAAAAATGCTTGTTAGCAGCGTTTTTAATAAAAAAAAATTTCAATCGATTCCAGATAATATAGAAGTACATTTCTCAAGTTATAAATTAAATGGTTGCAGTTCTTATACCATAAAATGGATTAATTAATTAAAAGAATCTTAAAACGAGTTTTTAATAACAATTTTTGAATTTTTTTGAAACTGATATTTACATAAATAATACTTTAAAAATAGTGAATAATATTAAAAATAAATTTCAAATTCAAGCCATCTGTTCTCAGAACAGCAGAAGAAGTCAACGAGACGGCGCACAGTGGTTTAGGTTCTATAGAGATGCGGAAAAAACTAATTATTTTTGAAATTATCATTGTCCGTTATCATTTTTAATTTATTTTACTTTTTTTAGTGCATTATGTCTTTAAATGAATAAAATAAGTGAAAATTAAGCCGAACTAAAAAAAATATTAATTATTAAAAATCTAAATCTAAAACGAAATAGAAACTTATACATATTTTTAACACCATAAGAACTTAGAAACTAAGGTATTGGGTGAACAACAAAGGTTTCACATCAACAGGTCGACAGTTGAAGCGATATTTACAGTATGTCAAATATTAGAACAACTGTAACCTAAAACGAGGGTCGCAAGTGGTCGCAGCTAAAAAGTATTTTATTACTTAAATAGAAGTCTAATGTATGCAGAAAAATAGGTTAGAACTTAGCGCTCGACGGAGCTCAAAAATTATGCTCTATTAAATTTTTTCACAAAACATTTTTCAACAATTCTTCCAGTCCTCTACGTAATGGCACAACAATTGAAATAATTATTTTTATTCAGCATAACATATTCTCTAATAGTGCTGCTATTCATTAAAAAATATTTCTTTAATGTAATAATAACATCGTAAGAGAAATTCGTATAAAAATATGATGAATTTTTACACTGTCAGTAAGCATTACAACTCAGGCGACTTTAAAGGCTTATATAAGAATGCAATATGGAAATATATCTGATTATTTTGTCAATATACATCAGTTAATCATTAAGAATTACTAATTTAAAATCTAAATGCTCTTTCAGCATTTTGAAAAAAATGGTTTTTTTCCGCATATTGACCACTGTGCGCGGCGCGGCGGTTCCAACCGAAAGCCAATTCAAACATGGACGACGGCCGTGAAAGCCTTCAAGTTAAACTCAGAACGTTCTTTAATTATGAAGAACAAAGTTAAAAAAAAAACACAGAAAATGCAATTATCTAAATATCTCTAGTAAGTTTTAAATAAAAAATAATAATAATAAATAAATAAAACAGTACATATTACGTTCTCTTCTAACAAAATAAAGAAAGGTGTGAGATGCAGGAAAGCTTTTCACCATGGCGTCTGATAGGACTACGACATTAATTTTTTAATTGCCGAAGTTATGGCCGTAGAGTATACATAGTTCTTGTTGCAGCCGCTACTGATTTTTTCACCTCTGCTATTTCGTGAACACAGCAACAGCTCTGAAGAAGTATTTCTATAACGAAGGACAAAACGTATTCATTTTCTTCTTCTCTTTGCGCAGCAAAGCTGTATTTATTGGACGAGCTCATTGAAGCTCATTTTGCCAGTTACTATTATTATATGTTTGAAGCTGGGTCTAAATCCAGACAGTACAAACATCCATGGCCCTGATGAGATTCGAACCCATATCGCGGAGCGGCATGACTTTACAGTAGGTCTGTTCGTAGTGCAGTTCTGACTAGTTTGCAACCGTTGGAAATATGCACCAATGAACGTTTTGCATCTAACGCAACTGAGAAAATTGATGATTACTTCGATGGGCGACTAATTCTGACGGTTCCAAACTAGTTACAAACTGCAGTACGAACGAACCGGCGATGCTAACCGCAAAGTCACCCGACAGCCCCATAAAACGTCGGCAATAAAAAAATTCAATAACACAGTTTTACAAGAAGCTCTATTGAAAACGGACATGGACCGCGGAAGCTTTTCAAGTCTATCACGCAAATTATATAACTTGCGTATGTAAATAGACTACCTAAAAGCATAAAATAGTTAGATGACAATATCTTTATAGAAAACAAAGCAAAAAGAAGACAAAAATTGATTATTTAGAAGCAGAAATGTTGTAGACACTTGTTTCATATTTCTCGATATAGAAGGTGAATATTTTTGAGGACATAACACCTTTTTCCTTTTTTATATCTTTCTAATTTATTTTTGTTACGTCATAAGTTTCTTGTTCCGTGAAATCAAAAAGTGTCATATTCAAAAATTGCAAGAAGTAAAAGCATATCAAAGGCTTAACGTTTTGTTACTGCACAACCATAATCTAACAATATTTTTCATTTTAAATTAAAGTTAGTTCTGGTTCTTTAATTTTGTGACATCACCAGGTTATGAGTTCTTCGAAGATGCTCCGGGACGTTCGAGATGCCTTTCCGAAGAACTGGACGAAATATAAAAGCTCGCTCCGTCGGACGGACGCAAGAACAATGACGATTTATTTCGAACGAGGCTAACGGTGGTGCCCGTGTAAATAAATTCCGCCAAAAATTATTTAAGAATATGTATCAAGTGCTCAATTGAAATCACGTAAGTTTACTACAACTGTTTGACAACTGTCCTCCGTTAAAGTTCAATCGATTTAAGAAGTCGTCCCTTTTTCGTTCTCTATAAAGACTCGTACTAAATCAGTTAGTTATATTAATTAATAGTGTAAGTGTTCAACAGTTTGTTTATGTTAAATTCGTTATTAAATATTCTTTTATTTAAAACCGACTATTTTTAATTGATACTTTTATTAAAACCGTTAGAATATGATACTTCAGGTTTTATAATATTTTAGATGTTTAATTTGCGTTATTTCAATGTAAATAAATATACAAAATCATAAGGACAAACAAAATATGTTTTTAAGGTCAGTTAGGAATTCTATTCCAGATTTGGGGAAATAAGAAAATCGGTCTACATTAGTCGTTACTATTGACTCTCACAAATACAGAAGTGCATAATTGATGAAATATTATTTGAAAGAGCAAAATAAATATGAATGCAAAAAAAGTGTGTCATTACATCAATACCTGCTTCTGAAAGTATTGAAATTATTAATGATTTATTAATTTCTTCTAACTTATCAGATGAAGGTACCAAATTCATTAATTCTTTGTTAAAAATTACTCTTGATCAAAAATTTTTTGTTTTCAACAATAAATTTTATTCTCAAACAGATGGATTAGCAATAGGTTGTGGTTTATCACCCCTTTTGGCTGATTTATTCATGGATAAATTAGAATCGGAATATTTTTCTTCAGTTAATCCTTGCAAAAATTATATTAAATTTTATGTTCGATATGTTGATGACATTCTTATTATTTATGACGGTCCATCTTCTTCTCTTATAAATCTTTTAGATGAATTTAACTCATTACATCCAAAAATTAAATTTACTTTAGAAAAAGAAGTTAATAATTCAATTAATTACTTGGATTTAACAATAACGAACTTTAATAACTCTCTTCAATATAAAATATTTCGTAAAACTACACAAACATATAATTGCATAAATTTTAAGTCTTTTCATCCTTTCGAACATAAATTTGCTGCTTTTCAATCATTTTTTCATCGTTCTTTTTCTGTTCCTATGAATGAAATAAATTTTAAAGAAGAAATTAGTATAATCATCCAAATTGTCTATCTTAATGACTTTCCTATTAAACCGATACATAATATTTTTAACAAAATTAGAAATAAATTACTAAACAACATCATTTTCCCAACAATTACAGAAAATAATAATTCAATAAATAATTTTCTCTATTCCGTATGTGGGTACTTTGTCAGTCAAACTAAAGAAATTATTAAAAACATTAGGAATACAAATTTCATTTTCAACTCAAGTTAATTTTTCAAATTTATTTTGTAAACATAAAGATCAGATTGATAATTTTTCCAAAAGCGGAGTTTATTCATTAAATTGCAATTCATGTCAAGCAGTATACATTGGACAAAATGGAAGAAGTCTTCAAATTAGAATTAAAGAACACTTACGATCTTTACGTTTAAATAAATCTGATTCTAGTTTTGCAAATCACCTTTTAGACACTTCCCATACTTTTGACCCTACAGTTACCACAAAATTATTACATAATTTTTTGAGAGGTACCAAATTAGATATTGCTGAAAATTTAGAAATATTTTTACATACTTTCTTGTTTCCTAATGCTATTCTTAATGAACAAACTTTTTCAACACAAATAATTTCTTTAGTTCGATTGATTGAAAATCGTATATTTGAATTCGTAACCTGTATCTAATAAAACACATAGCTAAATTTTACGTTCTTCCGATATTTATTTATTTATTTATTATTTCATGACATTTTACAAGAAGTACATACATCTTACATCTATTCTACACATAATTTAGAATATTAATTTTATAAAATATCCGTAAGTAATTTTTATTGTTAACTTAATATTATATATACATATAATCATTTCCCTTTCTACCCGAAGGTGTAGGGAGAACTTAATATTACATTTTACTATTATGTATTTTTTAACTTGAAGGTTTGATGCACTGACGATGCCTATGTAGGTGAAACTAGTTTGCAATAAAAGAATCTTTGGAAATTATAGAAAAGAATATCTTTCTTAAATATTTATAACAGAATCTATAAACAGCATGGAGAATTTCATCATTAAAAAGTGTGTCAGTTTAATAAGTCAAAATAATAACAGGGATCGGCACAAGTGAAATATGTGCATAAAAAGAAAAAAATGATTATAATTTTGTTTTAATATAGATTCAATAATGACTAAAAGAAAATTGAGATGCTTTTAAAAATCCATAAATGACTTGAGTAAGCTGAAATATCTGAGATATTTATAGAATGACACCGGTCATTGAATACCAAACGGCTGACTGTTCTTTTTTGATCCTATGGCATGTGACAAGGATATTCATTAACGTCCAATAGTTTCTGCAAAACATCGTCAAATATCAAACAAGTTCCACTTTCATACTTCTCAATATATTCCAAAAATAGTTCTCTATAATTTTTCAAAAGCATGAAAATTGCATATTTTGCAAAATTTTATCGACCATTCATTCGTGAGAAATGCATTTATTTAGTTTCTTATATTTTCTTTGAAGTTTACAATACATTGAAAAATATCTAAGAATATAATAGTGATTACTTGCATTAACAAAGTTTAATAAAGAAGATTGTTTAAAAAATCGGATGTTTTATACTGTGAATTTTTACTATTATTCAATGGTCCCTTGGAGAGAGAAAGCTTGATTGCTAAAAAATAATGCACAAGTAATTAAAGTGATTCAAATCAAGTCTCAACATCTAATCAGAACATTATAGTTACATAACGAATATGTATTTTACCTAAGCTCGTTATGAATGTTCTGCCCACGGCAAAATTATATGTAACAATAATAAAAGTTTATAACAAATATGTATGAATCGCAAAATTCACATTTTTGAAGGTAAATAATTTAATATTTAGAAAATAGTTTTGAAAGTTAAAATGACTTCTCAAACAACTATTTTATGCAGATTAATAAATTTGGATTCAATAAAGTAATTAACATCAATTGGCCTGTGCATCGTACATATTTGAACAATATCAGTATATTAATTAGATTGCTATTGTGTAAATTAATTCCGGCAAAACTGTCAGAACACTTCATTTAATCAATACACGTTGTATTAATGTTATTACTAGCACTATCATGTTCTTCTTCAAGAGAAATTTATTTTCTTTAAATTTATTCAACATTTAGCTGAAGCAAAAGTAAATTGATATATGTATGTATTGGAGAACTTCCATGGGGAACGTCCATTTTAGTTTAGTTGAGCATTTCTGACTGCTGCTTTGAAGTGACGCTAAGAAGCACCTGATAAAGTACTCGTCTGCATTTCGAAAGGCAGTAAAGTGTATCAGGTGATTTTTTTTTTATGTAACGTCATACAATTTAAGTAAACGGTAAAACAAGTTGATTTTTCCAATTTCCTTTTGAAGATTCGATGCGTACGTGAAACGTGAAGAGAGGAAACGCAATACGTATGAAAAATTACGTCGAATTATTTCGAAGACGGCTGTTAAACCTGAGGCAATATCTGTGAGATATGAGTGGCAAGAAAGTGCGCGTTTTTGTGTCTGTTTCTATGAAACTCTCATTTCGACACTTGAAGAAAGCGCATCACGGTTTTATGTGAACGGGCGAGGGAAAACAGAATAGAAAAGCAACAGTTTCTCTCGCGGATCCGATGATTTCCAGCTTCCGTTTTGTTCTCTGTGACTGAGCAATGACGCCTTGTGTTTCGCTCGCTTCATAGTTTTCATAGTTATTACTGTGCTGCTAAACTTTTTTCATAGCAATCGATACTTTTATGATTACTAGTTGAGACGTGCTGTTTCTCTGGTGAAAAAGCATTTGATACAATTTTTCAAAACTAAAACTAATTGAAAAAACAATGCCCGAAATTAAGACTTACTTTTCAACATTACTATTCTCAAACACATTCGAGAAAATATGAATAAGAGGCATTTTAATGTCTCATACTCATTTGATACTTCTTACTGAACCCTAACTTTACTTTATGTAGAGTTCACTATGAATATATGAAAAGAATTAGATTTGGCATAAAAACATGTCTTTTATGCGAATTAAAGGCTGACTAGGTTTAGAAAGTGTAGTTTTCTTCTTCTATTATCTTTTAGCGTTTAGATCCCCAACAATACTTAGAATTCATGAGCAAGCAGAACGTGAATAAATTTGATTCTCACTAGGTTTTCTAATTTAGTGAATTTTTATTTTTCATAATCGGACAGACACGTAGTTTATTTTTGTATTTCAATCAAAAGTTAGTTGGTGGTATTTACTTTTGCTACTTTTAACTTATACTTACACTTCTTGTTTTTCTTCTAACACCTGCGATTTCAGAATAAACTATGGAGTATATCTCTCATAGTGAAGCAGAAAAACTCAGACCTTTACGTAAGTGAAGATTTGGTAATTTATTTACATATTTCAGACTAACTTTCTGCTACATATTTTCAAATAAGCAGTTTTTTTTAAACTGCAACCATAATAGGAGGGTTTAAATTCCGAACGATTCTTCACAGTTGCCTTGGACAGGCCTAAATTGATTTTCACGACACGTTCTAAATTAAAAAACCTCACAAAAGAATTTTGATAATTAGGCAAAACATTTCTGGTTAGAAAGATATTTTTGTCTTGTCAGTATTATTTGCTGAAGTTATATAATAATAATAACACAATAACATTAATATAGAAATTTTTTATATTAGACTTTGTGCGCTTCATTGCTATTAAAATTTCGATAACCAAACTGACGAATTACTGAATAATTCATATTTATTAAAAATTCTGAATTAGCTTCGACTATATATCATATAATTACACGCCCATATGAATTAGATAATTAAAAGTATAATTATGCAGTTAAGCGTATTATTTACAAACATAAGCCTGCATATTTTTATTTTAAAAATATGTTTATGTTTATGCATGAGTCAAGTAAAAATGTAAATAGGTATGTAACGATTTTATAAGAATTTAATGCAAAATTTTTAGAGCTACACAACAAAATTGAGTATTTGTGACCGTAGCTATAACTAACTTCATAACTCGAAAAGAAATTGAATTCCGACTTCCAGCGAAAATTAGTATTCGCCACACGAAGGAAAAATATCAGAGTTATTTGGAACAAATCACCAAAATACACAGTAAATGAAACAGAAATTTGAGAAATGGAAGAGACGAAACCACCGGCTCCATATTGATGACCTAATTAGTACAGTTCGTCGGTTCTGCTTATCCCGACTTCTTGTTAACGGAAAGAACGGCCAAATATTTAATCTCCCGACAAATTCAGATGATTTCGTCGCTATAACTTCAGACGACACGCACACTTGCGGATGTCGCGAAGTGTTTTATTATCGCCGGTTTACATAATCTGCGAAATCATTTCTAGCACGGCCAGACTCCATTTATCTGTATTACTAGCGGCGGCTTAATCCGGAAAGCAATTATCTTCATTTTTCAGCGAGCGTCGTCTACTTTTAAAATGCTAATTCGAAAAATTTCCGACAATCGCGGCCTTTAAGCCGCCGTTATAGTCGTCGGAAAATTTCTTGGAAGTCGCGAAATTGCGCGACATACACACACCGACTTCGCAATAAAAATAATATTAGGAGATAGTGCTGTGAAATTCCGGGCGCTTGAGAATTCCGGTCTCGTTTCTGCCGCGAAATATAGATTTGCGTTAGCTGCGGACAACGTACATTTGTACTGAGGTGGTTTTACCCCTGCTGATCAAGTGCACAAATAGAACCCGTTACCGCTGTCACTGACTAAGAGGGAATAGGTGTTGCGGTAGTCATGATCATACATCATTCTGACTTGGTCTTATCAATATGTGTTCCAAACAGTATATGTCAAGGAAGAGCAAAAACATAAACATGAAGATAAATTGAAAAGAATGCGAAACTCTTTCGAAGTTGTTGCAAGGATTTTGAATAGAAAAAACAAATCAGCCTGATCTACGAGAGAGAATCAAATGAAAACAAACGTGCCCTAATAACGTAGGTACTTAACGCAACCTTGTCTTACAAGTTGGCAGAAATATTTGATAATGACAGTGATTTATTTTTCAGTTCACTTGGTTCACTTGTAGTGTGAAAGAACACGTTCAGTTTGATTTACATTTTTTGAGATTAGGTACTATATATTGAAGCAAATTTCATTAATTTTTCATTAATTCTACTACTTGATTCACAATCATTAGCTTCTTTTTTGGTTCTGATAGTGTATTCATTCCCATTTTCTATACCAACTACCTATGTACTTATGACCCATTTAAATGACACATTTCACCGTTAAATTAAAAAGAATGTTATTGTTATTATTGATTTTTGGGGTTATAGTCACTGATCTGAATGAATAGCAGCAACAAAATATGCGAGCTTTAGGAGGAAGGGAAATGCAAATTTCCATCACTTCAACCTGAAAGGAGGGGAAAGTGAATGAGTTTGAGAACAGTGCAGCAACTGAACAAATCGGCTGTTCATATTCAGTTCGTACGGAACGAAAGAATAGATACCAGTTTTATTTTTGAAGTGTAGAAGCTCTTGCTAACTTTTGAAAATGTTGACACAGCGACAGTTTAAAAATTGCCACTTCTCTAGAACAGTGCACTTCTGTTATTCGGTAGTTATGTTTGTATACTCCAAAGTATAAAATCGCAAATTAAATCGGTAGAACAATATTCATTTTGTCATAAAACGAAAAAAATATTAAAAGGAAATAACCATGGGTGATGATTAATTCGATACAAAGTCATTATACTTAATAAGACCAAAAATAATGCAAATATATTTAAGTATTTTTAAAAAGTATATTTGTCAGGAAACTTTTAATTATATATTTATATCTACTTATCAGTGCCTTATGCTACTTAAGGTAAATGTAAAATATGTTAGGAGTATTACTTATTAAGATCTTTGTAAAATTATTATATTCTTGAAAGGCTATTTTTAAATTTCAGTTAAGGTTTTAATGCTGTATACCGTTTTATACAAAATTAATTTTTTTATAGTTGAAAGCTATACCTATAAACTCTCCAAAACGCTTATAAAGATTTCAGACAAATAATGACATCCATTCTTTTTTCTTAATTTTATCTAAATTGTGATTGCAAGGCACACCTAATAGTTGGCTATGGCGTAATGATTAATGATACATAAAGAGTTTGCGATTGTTTCAAATTCGAACTATCTATGAAAATCTGAAATTTTGTACTGACATCGTACGAAAAGATGATATAAATTTCTCGCCGGTCAATTTTTGATATCTGGATTCTTCATTCGTAGAGAACAAGTACAGATGCCATTATAACATTTCTTTTACGACAGCTGGACAAAATTTCACTGCCGAATAATATTTTAGAGAATTTAAAAATAACTGTTCGAAGCCTTTGTCAAAAAATTGAGCAAAGATGGAACAAATCTGGCCGTAATCAAGATCGATTTTTTAATGCCAATTCTTCGTGGCTAGAAGAAAATATTTCTTTTTCTGAGGTTGTGGTAAATTTTTTATTAAATATATCACAAGAACAAGATGCTACGATTAAGCGAGGCAGACCTGAGAAAGATTTCAAATCCGCCAGTTCCAAAACGAAGAAACGGAAAGTGATGAATTTAGTTGAATCGAAAAGTCAAGAGGAATTATTAAAGACAAGTGAAATAAAATTGCGCATGGCTGGGAATAGGGATTCTGCTTCAATTGTCAAAGAACTTTCCGAAGCTTCGCCTGAAAGAGGTACTGCGATAAAGAAGGCCCGAAAAACTTTCAAGGATAAGCAGAAAGAATTAACTGCAGATCAAGCATTGGCATTAATGATTGATGCTAATCTTTCAACGCATCAGTATAACGTGAATACAGTTAAAATAGTTTCGTATTACGTCTTTACTTTTTCAACATACACCGCGCACAGAAATGCAAGTTGTTCTTACATAAAAAAACGTCATTCTCATTTAAAATGAAGTGTAAAAATATCAAAATATATTTCCATGTTTTCTGAACAAAGCAAAAACATTTTTACTATTGCAATACTAATTTACTACAGTGAAATCTTCAATGAAGAGAATTGACAAAATAGTATCTTATAATACAAGTGCATAAGAAAGCCTTTAAAGCATGCGCGACGGGTTCAAAAGCGCGACGCGCAGACATGGGGGCAAATATTTCACTAAATATGATAATGAACTGCCCTTTCTGTTAATAAAATAATCCTTAAACCAACTACCTTAATTTTTCTTTGTAGTAATATTTTTGTCCAGCTAGATTGCTTAAATAACGCACTGTGGCGACCTGGTCAAGCGAATATTGTGATCGCGACAGTTGAAGCCTCAGTTAAAGAAAATCGTCTGATTATCCCTGATGAAATCGCTGAAGTTTTGAGTATGAGCCATCACATTACGTATAACATTCTTCAGTTTCGTAAAGTGTCAGTAAGATGGATGCCATAGCAATTGATGCCAGAATTGAAACAACTACGTGTTGATATTTGTAGATAACTTTAACAACGATATGACGCGAAAGGATATGCCTTTCCTGTAAAGATTGTGACTGGGGATGAATCCTGGGTGCACTATCATCAATCTATTGGAATGCAAGAGGACTGCATGCCTAATGGGATTACTAGTACTAGTGTCCCATACTCAGAACTTCTAAAGCGCCTGCTACCAAAAGCAAAAGGCGCGAATCTCTTAATACTGGCATTCTTTTATAGCACGGCGATGTGCTGATTTGAAGTGTCTACCACATCTTCCTTACTCCCACTATTCGCCCCAAGCGTCATGCCTTTGGTCCACTTAAAGAGGCATTAGGTGGCCTTAGACGTACGTTCTTTCCGTCGCGTTTGGAATGGGACGTTCCAAACTAGAAGGAAAGAATGTTGGTTAATTTCTATATTAGTAAGTTTTGAGAAAAGATGATGGGATTATCCACTAACTAACAATCATTTCCTAGCAGCTTGGCACGAATGCGATAAGCGAATAAAAATTCGTGTCATTTGTGGACTAAGTCGCGCTAAAAATTAGGCGTCCTAATCGTGGGAGATTATTCTCCATGCTAATCGGGCAGGAAAGAACGTCCGTCTGTGGCCAGATGTTAGGTGGAAAGAAATAATGTGAAATGATTCAGGCGGTGTGCATGCGGTCAAAATAATTTTTTCTTCAGGTATACAAGCACTTCCAAAATATAATAATAATAATAATTTATTTGGTCTCAGTACAAAACAGAGCATGACGAGATAAGTCAAAGTATTTAGTAGGTATACTACATGTATTAGATACAATTGTCAAGTGCTCCTTTAAATTAATCATAAACTAACATAGAGTATATAGACAAAAATATAATACATATTTTGTTGCTGACGTAGGTATTTAACAAATGTATATAATAAGGTAATACATTATAGAGAGTAACTTTTTTTTTTAATTAGTATTGCTACTACAGATTTCTAAAAATTCTGATTGTGAGTAACAAGAATGTTTAAGTAGGAACATTTTAAGTTTAGATTTAAAGAGGTTAATGTTGGTGCACATTTTGATTTTTGAGGGTAACATATTAAAATATTCTAATCCTAAGTAATTTGGCGAATTTTTGACTACATCCAGCCTGCTGAATGGAGGCCGAAATCTGTCACTCCCTCGTAAGATTCCAGAATAGACATCACTATTATAGTCTTCAGAAATTTTGACTGGTTTTCATAAACATAAGTACAAAGCTCAAAAATGTATAGAGATGTAACAGTCACAATTCTTGGTTTTTTGAAAATCTCACGGCAAGAAGAAGATCTCGAGATCCCTACCATCATTCTGATTAGCTTTTTTTTGTGTAACAAAAACGTCACCAATCAAGACTGATCCGCCCCAGAAACGTATGCCATACCTCAAACGACTGGCTACCTGTGCAAGATACAGACATCTCAGTTGTTCAATATTTAAAAATTGTCGCAAGTTTCGAAATAAGAACGTCAAAGAATTTAATTTTGAATTTATGTGTTGGCAATGTTTTTTCCAACTGTTATTCTCATTAATAATAAGGCCCAGAAAACGTGTTTCAGCAACCGCTTTAACTGACTCATTATTTATATTTAAATTAATGTTTTTCCACATTGAGAAAAAATAGATTACTATTTGAAAACCACGTACTGAGTTCGGATAGAAAATCGTTCCCTCTGAGTACAGTTTGGGGCAAAGATTTATTGGATATTATTATAGAAGTATCATCCGCATACATAGTGAAATGAACACATTTATTAATCGTGGTAATGTCATTTATATATAGAAGAAACAATACTGGACCAAGAACCGATCCGTGAGGAAGACCTACAGATATTACATTATGTTTTGAATTGGAAAAACTTTGACAGTTGTTAAATGGTGTGAGAAAGACAGACATACTGAGAGCGACTGCATAAATAAGTTGAAATCCAATTCAACGCAACCCCTCTTATTTCCATACAAGAAAGTTTCTCGGTCATAATGTTGTGATCGACACAGTCAAAAGCCCTGCTGAGATCACAAAAAATCCCAACAGGGCTCTCGCCCGCGTCGATGTACTGCATAACAACCTCGTAAAAGGACTGGACAGCTGATACTGTGGATTTGTTTGGTACAAAACCATGCTGAGCCTCAGATATAATATTGAAACGAGTGATGAAACTTCACAAACGTTTTGCGAAAATGTATTCAAATATTTTTGAGAATATTGACAATAGAGCTATCAATCGATAGTTTTCAAGTTTTTGAGGATTTCCTTTTTTGAAGACAGGGATGATTTTGTTAAGTTTTAATTTAGCAGGAAATTCTCCTGCTAAGAAAGAAAGGTTGATTATGAATTTCAACGGATCACATATATATTCGGCCACTTTTTGTATAATAAATGCTGGGACGTCATCGAAGCCAAATGATTTCTTGGGTTTTATTTTAGTTTTACTGGTATTTAGTACTTCATCAGCCGAGCAAGTGCTTAAGAACATTGATGATTTACAGGACCGGAAGTTATCTGTGGTACATTTATTTGATTTTGTAATTTTAGCAGTAATATCAAGAGGTGCTTGAATTAAAAAATTATTAAAGGATTCTACTAAGATTGTTGGATTGTTTACAAACTGATCATCGATCTCAATACTAGGATTTTTATGGTTTCGTTCTTCTCTGGAAAGATGACTTATTACCTCCCAAGATGTTTTAGTGGGATTTTCTGATGAGAAAATAGTCTTTTGAAAATATTCTTTCTTGGCATTCGCTATTAGGGTGAAGTGTTTCGGTTTGGCTGCTTTGTATGCCGGCTTTAAGTTTGGAAATTTACATTGAAGATGGTAAAGATCTCTTAGTTTTTGGCTGGAGATTTTTACTTCATTTGTGACCCATTTTTTAGGGTATGGATCGGGCTTGTAACATTGCTTGACCAATGGGAAATTTTTGTTAAATAACTGGATAAACTCTGAGTGGAAGAAATGGAAGGCTTCATTCACATTTTGCATCTCATAAAGATTATTCCTATCACATAAGACAAGATCATTTTTAAAGGTCATAATATTAGCTTCATTACAATTTCTTTTGTAGGAGAAGAATTTATTGGAATTATATGTATCAAAAGAGTCTATTTGGATTAGCACGGTCTTATGATGGCATATATAATTGTCAATTACACAACATATGTGAGGTTTACCACTGTGAAAAAAAATTGTCAACAGTAGGTAATGAAGTGGGAGTGACTCGAGTCGGCCACCGCACAGCATACTCCAAGTTGTAGGCCAATAAATTGTTGCATAAACGTTTAAAGTCGTTACTAATATTATATCCATCTAAATTAAAGTCACCGCATACAATTATTCATTTACCGAGTATAAACTATCAAGAACTTCACACAAAGTGCTCATAAATATTTTTATATCTGCGGATGGCGAGCGGTAGCAACATAAAACTATCACCTTGTAACTTACATTTTCTGGTTTCCATTTTATAGCACAAATTTCAATGTTTTTTCCATCACAGAAATTAGTTAAATCGATGACGTCAACATCTAATCCTATTCGATGCCATATTCCTACACCACCCCCTTTATTATTTGAACGACAATAAGTACTGCCTAATCTAAACTTGTCAAAAACTACATAATTTATATTTTCTGATTTAAGCCATGTCTCTGCAAGACATATGAATTGTAAGGAACCATAGTTCCTAATATAATCTGCCTCAAGACAGTTTATTTTATATGGCGACAGGCACTGAACATTTAATAATAAAAATTGTGGGCCAAAGATTACATCTTTGGTATATTCTTGTATCGTGGGTGGTGAAGGACGTGCATAGAACGTAATGGGGAGGCACGATGGGGAAGGGCATACTTAAGGTATTTGTTTTTGACACCCTGGTTTTCGTCGCTCCACTGAGTAAGATTTTCATTATTTTCATTATTCATTTATGCTATTATTTCTTGTTCTAATAAACATAGATTTAGACTTCCGTCCCGGCTAGTTTCAGTTTTCGTCATCTTCAGGAGACTGGGGAGAACAAAAATATAACAGCATAAGTGAACAGTGTAACAAGGCGAAGCAAGGCAACATTCTTCCAAGATTTTGTTTAGTCTTTACAACAAGATCTATATGAAAATGGCAGGAATAAAATAAAGAAATTATCACATTTTGGTTGATTTTTAAGACTCTATCTACTAAACATTTTAATATCTGTCGAAAACTTTTCGATAATTTTTTAAATCTACTAATCTAATTAATTCCTTATATTAATTATATCAGCAAATCTAAAAGAATGTTTCATTTTATTTATTTTGTTTAATATTTTCATTTTTCCAATAATTTAGCGTTTTCCTTTCAGTAAATCATCATATTCGAGTAATTAATTTTTTTCAAAATTCCAACTTAATCAAATTAATGTAGGTATATGACATCAAAAAAACTATCATGTGATGAAATGAAGAAAGAGTACAAGAAATCATACTGTGAAATGAAACTTTTTTAAAAATGATTGCCAAATTATAGTTAATTAGTAAGTTATTTTCTGTTAAATGAAACGTTTCAAAGAGTTTGAAATTAAATATAAATACAGGCTGTTACAAATTCGAGGCTCACCATTGGGATCTCGGAAACGGTAAGAGATACGAAGTCGGTTAAATTGGGGCAAAGTTGCGTATTTTGGTGCTGAACAATAATCCGTTCTGAAAAATCTTCTACGTTTTGTAGTTTTTGAAATATTTCAAAAAAACAAGAAAACGTAATTTTCTTTTTTATTTTTTCCTGAAGTTATTGTTGCAGGGATCATAACAAAATTAATACATTCTACAGGCACTTTTTTAAGCTCTTTATGATGATATCATTAGATTTTACTTAAAACGTTTCGTCTCGTTCTGACCATCATCAACTTCATTTTTTCTTATGGGCGCTACATTGGATTTTAATACCATTGAATAGATCTATTTTTTCTGATGCTTTTCCATGTATCACACATCCCTGTTTAGTAATCTGAAACAGCTGGAAATGCAAGAAATTGTTGAAAATAACACTGCAAAGAAAAACATGGTATGCAGTGAAAACAAAAACCAAAAAAGTTTGATATACCTTCGGAGTTTTATTTCGTGTATCAGAAGAGCTGATTTTAGTAAAATTTTTAGATATAAAAATGAATGTTTTTGAATCCAAGAATGACGTAAATTTAAAAATTTATTGTGGTCTTAACAACAACAATTCAGTAATAACGAGCGAAATTTCCTTCCAACAATATCCAGAAAGACAACTACAAAACAATAGTTGATTAGATTTGTAATTAAATTATACATTATTATTATTAAAGCAAGAAAATATCAAATTAAATTATGTATGTCTTTAGAAAACTCGTATCTTAAAAGATATTACTGCTCAAGGAAACATTCTTTCTTGTAGTCTCATAATTTTATACATTTTATAAGTAACTATTTTTATGTAATCTACCTGGCCATGAAAACAATGACAAATGACAACGATTTTAAAACGTCAAATACAAACTACCTCTACTAATAATTCTTCATTCTCATCATCATTAAGGCGATCTCGATACGTCCTTCGAGCTTTACGAAAATATCCATAAAGTGCAATGTTTCTATCTAACTTAATAACATTGTTCTGTGTGGATGGCATCTTTCTGGGTATTATTGGAACTAAATTTCTCTTGCTATTACTAAATTGTTGTTAGCACAATACATTTTTAAATTTATAAGAATGAGAGATTTTTAAAGATATAATTTCTTGTAATACTTTCTTGCTTTAATCATAAAAATGTATAATTTAATTACGAAACTAATTAAATACTGCGCCATCGTCATTGTTGGAAGTAAATTTCTCTTGCTATTACTAAATTGTTGTTGTTAGCACAATACGTTTTAAAAATGTACGTCTTTCTTGGATTCACATCATTCATTTTTATATCTAAAAATTTTTCAAAAATCTGCTTTTGTGATAGACGAAATAAAACTCCGAAAGTATATCAAACTTTTTTGGTTTTTGTTTTCACTGCATACCATGTTTTTCTTTGCAGTGTTATTTTCAACAATTTCTTGCATTTCCAGCTGTTTCAGATTATTAAACAGGGATGTGTGATACATGGAAAAGCATCAGAAAAAATAGATCTATTCAATGATATTAAAATCCAATGTAGCGCCCATAAGAAAAAATGAAGTTGATGATGGTCAGAACGAGACGAAACGTTTTAAGTAAAATCTAATGATATCATCATAAAGAGCTTAAAAAAGTGCCTGTAGAATGTATTAATTTTGTTATGATCCCTGCAACAATAACTTCAGGAAAAAATAAAAAAGAAAATTACGTTTTCTTGTTTTTTTGAAATATTTCAAAAACTACAAAACGTAGAAGATTTTTCAGAACGGATTATTGTTCAGCACCAAAATACGCAACTTTGCCCCAATTTAACCGACTTCGTATCTCTTACCGTTTCCGAGATCCCAATGGTGAGCCTCGAATTTGTAACAGCCTGTATATTAAATAAATGACAATTTATGAGAAGCCATAAAATTATAAGAAAAAAAAGAAAAAATAATTTGAAACGTATTCAGGGAACCTACTTGCATTAAATTTCAACTAAAACAGAGTAAGTCTTACTTACTTAAGAAGTAAAAGTAGGTATGTACTATTAATATTAATATTTACAGTTGGTTCTTGTCCGATGAAATTTGTATCACAAAATCTTTTAAGCGGACACTAAATCGCGCACTATAACACTTTACGTTTCACCGTCGTTCGACACTTCTGACGAAGCTGTCGAACGACGGTGAAACGTAAAGTATTATAGTGCGCGATTTAGTGTCCGCTTAAAAGATTTTGTGATATTAATATTAATGTAAATAATGTTCTTTTTTGTTTTGAAATTTTCCATTTGATGCGTCTGCGTTTCGTTCCAACTGACAAAGGTCTCTACTCAGAGTAATATCTTCAGAGTTTTTAAGTGGCGATTGTAATCATGACGAATACAAATGCAGTTGTTACTGAAACAAACGTCAAATTTAAAATACATTTTTGCTTTGGGAAAAAAATTTTCATTACCCTATTTTAATAAAAAACAAGTAGATTTTCTAAACGTTTTAAGTAGCTTAGAGTTTGGTATAAAATCTTTAGATTCAATTTCCAAAATACAAGTAAGAAATAAATTTTGTTCTAATTTTCTAAATTACATTAGGAATATTGATAGGACAAAAACCAAAATATAAAATTCTTATTCGAGAGCTTTTGGCTTGTAAAAAATTTCTCAAAGAAAATCCTAACATCATTGTCACAGTAGCAGACAAAAGCAATGTTACTGTTTTAATTGACAAAAATGACTATTTTTCAAAAGTTCAAACCATGCTCTCTTTAAAAAAAATCAAGTTACTTTTTCAGTTTCCGTTGACAACCTTGTTTATTTTGACAACATGTTTATATTTTTCACTTCCGACGAAGCTGTCGAACGACTGCGAAACGTTAAGTGTTTGTGCGCCATTTAGTGTCCGTTTAAAAGAATGTAAATTATTTTTTACAAAATAGGATATTTAAAATACTTTCGTCAATTTAGAAAGTAAACATTCTTTTTACTCAATATTACAGAAAAAATATTTTTTATAAACAGTTAAAAATATGTATACATACTTGCACATTAATGTAAATTTACTGTAATTATCAGTGTTTACCAGCGACCATCGATAATAACGATAAATTTATACAAAACTTACATGAGTGTGTCAAACTTATTTGAAATGGTCATACAGGTGCGGCAGCAATTGTTAATGTAGCTGATCATGTTCTGAATGATTAATTTACTCGTTGTTAATCCATGAAATGTTTACTTAAATTAAGCATTAAAGATCCCGATGTTTATTATTGAATGCATCAGTACAAATCAAATCAAGTAGAAATAGTTTTAAACAATATGATAAGGATAGTAAATTTGTACTTGAACTGAACAAATATCGTAATTTCATAATAATTTTAAATGAATTAACTTTAATGTAAATTAGTTTCCAATAAATTAATTTGACATTGATTCATTAACTGACTTTGAAATTTTTTCCATATCTCGTTGCCCGCATTAAAAACCAACATATTTAATAGTATTTAGTACCAACTTTTAAAAATAAGCTACTGAGCTTCTCAATTATTTATGAACGTATACAAAAAACTATACTAGCAAGAATAAATAAAAGAAAAAGTATTATAGAACGAAAGAAACCGAAATCTAAATTTACGGGCGCATTTTAAATAGACATTTTCTACAATTATGATGAGCGTGCTTTTATCTGCGTTGTTACCATGTTATTACCACAATAACATGCATTTCACATACACCGTTAATCAAATTTGCAAACCGTTTCGCAATTTGTAATGTTAACATGCGGCTAAACAATAATTATTCCTAAACATCAGGCTCGAAATCGGGCCCATAAACTGAATTAATTAAAAACCACCGTTGTTCGATCTTCTGCAATACACGATGATAATAAATAAATTGTTCAACGAAAAAGAATTAAAACGAGAATTACAAAGAAGAGATTATAGATTTCTGGTAGTTTAAAAGCCATTTTGGTGCGACGAGCGCACAAAAAGAACTGTATCAATTACACGATCTCTTCTTTTTCCTCAAGCTGAATTCCAACAGCAGATAAACAGCGAATAAAAGCAAAATTGTAATATGGATATAATGAGCTTCGTTTTAAAAATCTTTTATGCTTGCCTGTAATGAACATGAAATTTAATATTTTCAGCACGGAAACGAAAGAAAATAGAAAAGTTAGGGATGTTAACTAAATGAACGGATCGCATTCGAAACACTGCAGCTTTTAAAATGAATACATTTTGTGAGACTCGTATGACCTATTAGTAAAATTAACCTGACGTTTTTCTTTATTTTACGGAAAAAATAACTTTTCTGGATTATAGCTTGTCGTGACTTTTAATATATTAAATTAAAATTACAACAACTTGTATTCAAAAATTTAATTTAATTAAAAAAGTCATACTAGTTTGAAAGTTCTATTAAAAATTGCATTTAGTTATAACAATATTGTCTCAATCAATAAAATTAACCCCTCCCACTAATTTACTGCACAGATATTTCAGGTATTTGTCTACTACAAGACAAGGACAAGTTATTCGGAACCACCTGCATGCTCTAGTCTTCTTGCTCGAATTCCTAGAGCAATAGCACCTCGGCGTCAGTTTCAAATATTACTTAGAATTTCGCTCGGGTAATTACGTTTTAATATTGAATTACTCCGTCATTAAATCGAGTCCCATCTCTACGTGCGTAACTAATTCCTGAAACTGTGTTTAAAGCAATTATATTAATGCGGTACCCCCAAAGTGGTTACAGTAAATCATTTTTCTAATGGCACTTAATCCACCGTCGCGGTGCTGCTGATGATCATAGAGCTATAAAACTGACGCAAAAATGACTTTAATTGCACGATAAAAATTTTAATACCACCGCTACATTAAAAAATATGATGGAACTGAAAATGGCTTTCCTGGGATTTTTTTGTCGTTAATTGTTAAATATAGAAGCAGTTGGTTGCTACAGAGCTTCAGAATTAAATAAAATTCAGAAAAAATATTAAGGTGATGGATGCTAAAATATGTAATAACGAAACTTGCTTTTGAAATAGTAAATTGCTCCGGCGGATATGAATTTGAAACAATTATAAATTAAAAATACAAAATCAATATGAAATTTAACGAATGTTGATTACAAATTTTATATGTATATGTTGGAAATAAATGGTTTGGCAGATTTTGTATAATTTGAAGCTTTGTAAATTGTCAGCAGTAACTCGTCAAAAGCACTTACCGATGGAATTTAAATTAATTAACAGTAACACACATCGGTTTGTTATAATTTCAAATTTTAAACTCATAACGAAATTAATGTATTTATGTATGAAATTGGAAAATGTGTGACAGGAATTTTTGTAATTATTGCTTTCAGAATAAAGTGCGTCCGATTTACATTCGCTTTGCAATATCATTACAATATGTAATATTTAAATAACGTAGCCAAGCAGAAAGTCGAAAAAGCTTTAAACTTTAATTTTCTGGGGCTTAATTGAAATTGTAGTGACATTTATTTCTAACATTGCATATTATTTAAAAAATCATTACATATCAAGTTAACATATTAGGGTAGCAATAATAAATTAACAATAATAACAAGTAGATGTTATTCGAATTCACACGATATATAAAAACATTCCCCTCGGCCTAAAGTCAATAAATTTACTAAAATATAAATAAAATTATAATCAAATTACATCCTCATTTATGAGGAAGTAGAGCCACAATATATGAGATCTAGAGTGTTGAAATTGATGAACAGATGAAATTGTTTGTCTCTTATTAAAAGAAATTTAACTCAAAATGAGTAATTTGTTTAATATTCCACCACACGAAGCCATGACATTTGCTTGAAATGTTTCGTTTTGGGGCGGGTTGTCCAAAGTAATTCATTAATTATCTCTTTCAAGACTGTTAAAATAGATCCACTTTGCTTTACATGTAACATTCCATAAAAAAAACTGAAAGTGTTTTTATCAATGACTTGAAAGCAGTTGCAATCCTCACTCAGTTTCCATGTTGACTCATACAGGACTTATGACTAGATTTCAACCAAACCATAATAGAAGAATATTTAATTCATTTAACTATTAGGTTGTTCAAAAAAAATGTCGTTTTCTTTTTAATTCAGAATGTTTATACTGGGTCGGCCTGACCACCACTGGATATGCGTTTATCATGAGTAAATGAAGGATAGAATAATAGAAACCTCACGAGTAAACGAAATAGCTACATCAATCGACGTTGCCGATTGATAACACGGGCCATGCTCCGACCGCCGGTGCCGGTCGCATTCCTACCTTCGCAGGCAACATTGTAAAATCTCTATTTCATTTCCACACAAGTTTCAATGAGCCTCTCCTTCATTTACTCACAATTAACCGTATACCTAGTCTTAGTCAGACCAACTGTGTATACATAAGTATATAAATTTTGATTAAACTATAACGAGTGATCAATATCTTTTCTAATTAAGTGACCTATGGAAATAAAATCGTGTGTCTTTGATTAGTTTGTTATAATGCCATAGTGACACAGTAGCGTCACTCGAGTATAACTGTCACATTTGCTCTTTTGTTTGAAACCTACCCAGCTGTAAATTACATTGCATTTCCATAAGGGTATCAAACAGAATGGCTATTTTTCTTGACACTGACGTTTAAGTGACGCTACTGGGTAATTACTTATACTGAGTTTTATGTATTACATTTTTTTATAAATTTGGATATCAAATCCCAAGTTCACATTTCCCAGAAAAAGAAGCACGCGCCAAGACACAGCCGTCTTCATATTCTAGCCATGCGCAGCGTCGACGCGGCAACACTGCGGAGGTCTATCAGACCAGATTTGTACGACGTTCTAGTGAAGGATTTTGTTTATTGTGGTTGCTTTTTACTTAGTTTTTGATTACTTCTAGCGTTCAGAGGTGTGATAATCACTACTGAGAACACAGCAAATGTTATTAGTGCCAAATTGGATTAATTTCTTTGTTGAAATAGTAAATGAAAGTGTGGAGGTTGTCATGGAGAACAGCTCATGCCTACCGATGATTTCGTGTAATTTAATGAAATAAAAATACTCTAGTTCACTTATTGTTAGTGGGATTTGTTTTATAAATACATACATACTTTATATTTTTAAAATGCATACATACTTTATATTTTTAAAATGTAATGTACCAAATTGCAAGTCGAATCACAGTAGCACTTTGAGTGTTCCAGAGTGTTCCTATTTCTATGTTTGTGTGTTTCTATTTCTGAAAGATGATAATCTACTACAAAAATTGATAACTTATATTCCTGGCAAGTGCCAAAGATTGGTTACCATCAAGATATTCAGGTGCATCTATGTAGCAAACGTTTTATATTTATTTATTTTATTTATTTATTTTTTGAATAATACTTTATTTCTTTGGGAAGTAGGGCTTTGGCCCTTTGGACTACAGGCGAACTACCCCTTAAAAGAAGTAAAGAGCCATCACTAACCTCTCGGGTGGTGTGAAAATTAACTGCATTATTTCAATTTATCAACGATGAAACAGCAACTCCGTTAAGGGTCTTTCCATTTCTTAATAAACTGGGTGACGGATAACTACCATGAATACAATTCATAAAAATCAATCAACTATTCCAAAAAATCAAGTTATTCGCCCAATAACTTTAACGGGTAGAAGAAAAGACCGATCTTAAATTGACATTTTTTTTCTAATTTTTCAGTGTTGTTAGATAATAGCTCATTAAATTCTGCAGCAATAGAGCAATGAAATATAATGATATTTTATTCGTTGTAGTAGACCTCCCGCGATCAGCTGATGCGCTGTTGCCACATTTCTCACCATGGCTAGTATGTAAAGATGACTGTGGCCAAGAGCAACAAAAAACTGGTTCATGGAAAATGCGTAAAATGTTCGCCGTTCTTTTGTAAACACAAGTGAATTCTGCGTTTTAAATCGTTAATAACATTCGCTAAGATTACTGGATTGTTATTTAACTATTCGCAATGTAACAATAAGCTTTTATGAACAAAAATTTCTGTTAATGCATTAAACTTACTGACAGCTATAAGTAATTGAAATGGGAATGACATTTGAAAAAAATGAGTTAATCAAAGACATACGATTTTATTTCCATAGGTCACTTGATTAGAAAAGATATTGATCACGTGTTATAATCACCATTTAGATCAGTGATCTTTTACCATCTTTCTGTTAGCACTTGTATTCCAGGACGATATCACCCAACTTTTCTGGAATCAAAAAATTCTAGACATAAAACGACATTTTCTTCCGAACGACCTAATATTTAGTTAATTCGTATAAAAACATATCATATTAAATACCCTCTCCATTGACGTAACTAGAATCAAGCCGAAGTGTTGCAAAATTTTTATTGGTACCTCTTATTATTAAATTCCAAGTTGACCAAAAGTAACTGCGTCTTTTTCTATTGGGGGGCCAATACATATCTTGAAAACTTACGCCTTGAAATATAACATTTTAAGTGACAAAATCATCATGTAGCTTGACAGGTGGCATTCAAGCTTGTTTTGAAAAAAAGAGCACGTTTACCGAAGTAAGGTAATGGCTATCGATCTGGAGGGATTTCAAGTGTGTTTTTGGCAGCTGATTGGTATTTTTTACTATTTTCTTGTCAAAACTTTCATTGGACTTGTCTGTATATGTTGTATACGTACACGTGAATTTTCTGAGAAAGCAGCTTTTTGTGGACCGTCTTATTGAAGCAAAATCTAATTAATAGTGCCGAAACTTTTTTTTTAATATTAAGATTGGTACTTTTAGGAAATTGCATAAATACGTGTGATGTAAATTCATATATGATAAATGGTACCTGAAAAAACTATTTTCTGGGAAAATAAGTTAAAAAAAATAAATGTTTGCTGCATTGCGAATCGAAAAGCATTCTTACATTACTTGATTCACTTGTGAGGCAATAATACTTTTAAATAAGGTAGTTTCACTTTTCAACAGTGACACACACTACACTTAAATTGTTGCTATCATGATAAAAATGTAAGCAAGAAATGATAATTACTGTATTTATAACCGGCTTCTGAGACACGTTAGGTCTTTAGTACAATTCAGGTCAAATCCATTAGCGTTTCCATTACGGTGCACGGAAAGCCAAAGTGCATAAATGAATAAAATGAATTGTGTTTGTAAGAATAACCCGTTTAACAGTTTACCGAATTTCTCACATAAATCTTGAAAAATTACAAACATCTCAGTTCATTTACCTTTTACGTGACACCTGCGGTTTATGTTTAGCCGAGCAATTCACGACCGCAAAGTGTCGTCATCTAGACCAGGAACATTCTGCCAAATTCGTTCCGCGTTTCCGGCACATGAAAGTCAATTGACACAAAAAGTCGCAGATTCTTTCTGTGTATTGTTGGAACGTCAAAACATGTGACGTACTTCCAGATTAAAAGCACAGCTAAAAAGTTGTAATTCTCGACGTTGCTTCGCTTGGATTAACAGATTGCCACCTGTACTCCATCCATTCAAATTCTTATTTTTACAAGACCGAGACTAGTTTCTATTATTACAACTAATTTTTTCTGTTTTTCTGGCTCAGAAATGTTTGTTCATCCCTTACAAATTCCATTTAGAATCGCACTCGACCTTAAATTTTTTTTCCTATCATTTACATCCGGGTAGTAGTACGAACGAGGACATACTTCACGAAATGTTATTTTAAAGATTTTCCGCGCAAATATTTGTCAAGAGCTGAACGAACAGTGGCGCTGCTATTGACATAAAGTCTCGAAATGATTCTCCTTGCATACTGTTTTCGGGAATAATTCTTTTTTTAAGTCGACACGGATAATTTCAGCTTTAATTTTCGGCCGCGCGATGTAACTCAATTCGGGTCTGCGGTTTTGTTTTCCATTCGAATCAAATATTCGAACGATGCATATTATTTCGGTTTCCAAATTGCTTCTGTAATGATATTATTAATTCGGCAGACATAAAATATCTTCTTCTTTTTATTTATTTTTCAGGAGTATCTAGGAAAAATATTATTCCGGACGTACGCGATTGCGGCACATTTGTTTTAAATGTGGCTCCAAAAAGAGATTAGGTAAGGTAATAAAAGAGTAATATTTCGGCCACAAACAATTACTGCTGGTGTGATTTATATCAGAATTGGGACAATGCTATTTAATATAAAGCACGGATCCCGAACTCCAATTTTATATCCAATTAGTCATTGCCAATGGGTAATTTTACGATTGTGCCAGGTGTTATCAACATGACCACGCTGAAAATATTAATAAACAAATGAGTATTAAAATTCAGTAGTTTCATCTAGTTTCACAAATTTTGAATCATATGTATGTGTGGTTAAAAACATTATTGAGAATTATCGAAAATCTTTATTGACTTAGAAGAATGCGTATAGCTAATATAAGGATGTGTCTATTTAATTTTATCCGTTCTTGTATCCCCTTTGATATAAGTTTATTATAATGGCTGATTGCGACTTGTTCCGATAACAAAAGATGAGTAAGAGAACCATGCCCTGTTTCACCAACTTTTTAAACAGAGCTTAAATTTAAGTGGTGTTTAGACTATGACATTATTTATAGATTTAACAAAATGTTAGTCACATTGTAAATAATACTTAAGTTGAAGTTTAAATGCCAATCAGAATGTATTTGACATTATACTGACCAAATATAAATGTCACATTCTAAACATAACTTAAATTTAAGCTCTGTTTAAAAAGTTGGTGCAACCGGGCATCAATTTCATGAATTACGGGAAAAATATTAAATATAAAAACATTTCTACGTGTCTTAGTTTTCAAGATATAATTAATCAAAAAATGTTGTACCCAAAAGAATGACATGGCACTGGCACTGGCTGTTACGTTGTATGCACGTAATAGCTGTGTCTAATAAAGTTAATAATAATAATAAGTAAGTAAGTAAGTAATCGTTTATTGATCACCAGCGGCGTGTAATATATACATAACAAATAATATAAACAATATAAACAACATAAAACAATATAAACAAGCGCCAGTAAATTATCACAAAATACAATACATTAGATACAGTAATATCACAGTCACGTCACAGTCATAATTAAAAGAGATCCTATGACTTAACAGCCATAAATTCGTCAATACTATAGAACACAGTACTTAAAAAATAGTTTTTAATTTTACTTCTAAAAAGGCCTTCAGATTGGACAGCTTGTATATCGGATGGTAAATTATTAAAAAATTTAACACCGTTGTAGAGAAAGCAGTTGTAATACAACCTATGTCTTGGTTGCTCTACGCGAAGATAATAAGGATATCTAGTATTGTAGTTATGAGCATCAACGTTAAAGGTGAAAGTGTTTTTGATTGTGAAGATTGTCAGGATTGTTTCATATAAATACAAGTTTATTACTGTCATTGTACCAAGCCTTTTGAATGTTTACCTACAAGTATCCCTAAATTTTAAATTTCCTGTTATTCGGATAACACGTTTTTGTAATTTTAATACGCTGTGTAAGTGCAGCTGATTTCCCCAAAAAATTATACCATACCGTAGAATTGATTCGAAATATCCAAAATATACCATTTTTGTATATGCTTCATCACACTGCTGCTTCACAGTTTTAATGGTGTAAAGAGATTTAGCCAATCGAGGCAGTAGGGACTCCACCTGATCATGCCAAGATAATTGATAATCAATCGTGAGGCCCAATATTTTAGATTTAATAGTGGGCTTTAGGATTTGCGTACCAAATAGAAAGGTATAGTTGTCAGGAATTTTGTTTGAAAATATAATTATATTTGTTTTATCGACATTTACTACCAGTCGGTTTATTTTGAACCAGTTTTTTATTTTTTACAAGGCTGTGTTGACTTTTGTATTTAAGATTTGAAAATTCTGTGCATAGACGCAAATGCATATATCATCAGCATACATAGTAACATTTTCAGAGACATTACAGAGAAAATCGTTAATAAAGATATTAAATAATAGCGGTCCCAATATAGAACCCTGCGGAACTGCATGGGAGATGGCCGTTCTATCAGAGTAATAACAGTTAGTAATTCCTAATTTATTTGTGTGTTTCACTTCTACAATTTGTTCACGGTTACATAGATAAGATTGTAATAACTTCCAAGGTAATCCACGAAAACCATAGTAATCCAGCTTATCCAGTAACAATTTATGATCTACCAAGTCAAAGGCTTTTGAGAGACAGCAGATCAGCGCTACTATTTGATTGTTGTTCAAATTATCATGCATGACCTTCAAAGTATGCTGAAGTGCCGTGGTAGTGGAATGTTTAGGCCTGAAACCATGTTGATGCTGAGATAAATGTTTGTGTTTTTCAAAATAATCTACGAGTCTATTAAGTATGGCTTTTTCAAAAATTTTTGATATTGAGCATAAGATCGAGATAGGTCGATAATGAGTTATCTTATCTCGTTCTTTCTTCTTATGAACAGGAGTTATTTTTGCAAGTTTAAAAGCAGTGGAGTATTCACCCAATTGAAAACAGCAGTTAATAATATCTGCTAAGAGCTCGGATATTTTATCTGAAACTGATTTCAGTGTAGGTGTTGGGATATCGTCTACACGAGTAGAATAAGTATTTTTAAGGGATACAATAATAAATATTTGTCTCAAAGTCTTTATATTAAGTTTCAAAACAAAGCGAGTAAGGACATGTGACTTGTCATGTATGTATAATAATAATAATAACTAACACAATACAAATTAAAAA
Source organism: Dorcus hopei (assembly GCA_033060865.1). Taxonomy (NCBI): domain Eukaryota; kingdom Metazoa; phylum Arthropoda; class Insecta; order Coleoptera; family Lucanidae; genus Dorcus; species Dorcus hopei. The sequence continues at coordinate 24,841,961 of CM065425.1, forward strand.
ATATTTCAAGATACATGAAAATTTTCTTCTAAGAGAAATAAAAGGTTGCTGTTATTAAATTTTTTTTTCTTAAAAAGCTGGGATACTTCCTATCAACAGTAATTTCATTTTGTTCAAATACACTTCGCCGCAAAATTAGAGGATAATTAGTAAAATACTAAAAATGTTTGGTCAACATGGCATTATAGCTTTTAAAATCTTAAAATAAGTTATTTCAGACTTTGTAATGCAAACAAAACAAAATTGAATTCAATAACTTTTATACCAACTCTAACATTTCATCATAAACAAGAAATAGTAAAAACGAAAAATTAAACTTAAAATCAAAACAACGATTAATAGCGGGTGTGTCCACCCCTTGCTGCTATGCAAGCTGCAATTCTTCTGGGCATGCTCTCTATTAAGGCGGCAATCTCCTCTTGGCCGATTACTGCCCAAATCTCTTGCAAATTATTGGAGAGCGCATCTAATGTTTGCGGAGGATTTTCAAGACCCCTAATCTTTCTCCCGATATTGTCCCAAAGATGCTCTATGGGATTAAGATCAGGGCTACGTGGTGGCCATTCAAGAACATTGATATTGGCGGCAACGAGTTCCTGCCGTACAACATTGGCAATGTGTGGCCGAGCGTTTTCTTGCATAAAAATAAATTCTGGTCCATGTAGAGCACCAAACGGTTCTACAACAGGGATTATGATTTCATCCCTTTATCGTACACCAGTCAGTGAACCATTTATTCTTAAAAGATTGGTGCGATCAGCAAGGCTTATTCCACCCCACACCATAACGGATCCACCACCATATGGCTCGACTTCTCGTATGGCATACTGCGTAAATCGTTCACCTGGGGCTCTCCAGACTTTAGCACGTTGATCATTTGTCGAAAGGCAGAATCTGGATTCATCGGTGAACAAAATGTGCCTCCAGTCTTCAATCTGCCACTCAGCATGCCTACGAGCAAATACTAAGCGGTTTCTCCTGTGGGCTGCTGTTAAAACTGGTCCAGTAGCTGGTCGGTACGGCTTCAATGCAGCATCTTTAAGCCTCCTTCGAATGGTATCCGTACTGACTGCTGTACCAGTGGCAAGCAGGAGGTCGTTTTTTAGCGCTCTAGCAGTAGAAAACCGTCGCATTTTTGCACTTATTCTGATTAAGCGATCTTCTGCAATTGTGGTTTTCTTTTTTCTGCCTTGGCCTCGTCGCCTTTGATAGCTACCGGTTTCGCGGTACCTATGCAAAGCTCTGCTGACCACAGATTGACCCACCCCTAATCGTCGGCCAACTTCTTGCTGAGTGTAGCCTTCTTCCATCAGGGTCACCAATTTGACGACCTCAGTTTCAGATAAGTGGCGTTTTTGTCTATTTCTGTTCATGACAACGTGTGACAACCACATCTAATGACTTTTTCAAGCTTTCTGCCTTTTTTTGTTTAAAAAACAATTTTTGTATTTATGACTTTTTGATTAAATTTTTTATTCTTTAAATACTTTTGCGTTGGAATATCGAGAATATATGTAAAATCATATTTTAATTGTAATATAAGTTGATTTATTTTGAAATATTCAATTTATTTACTACAACATTAAATATCCTCTAATTTTGCGACGAAGTTTATTATTATTCTCTTGCGATTGATTACATCTCAAATGGGTGCCTTTTTTATAGGGACGAGCAACTGTACTTTTTATTATTTACAATGAAGACCTAATTCAATTAATTACAATATGAAATTGTCAGTGATATATTGTCGTGTGTAATTCAATATTATTAAATTCAATCTTGTTACAATTTCGGAAGAAACTGGTGTGGCTGTCGTGGGTGGAGAAAATAATTTTCGTAATAAATTACTTACGTTTAGAATAATAAAATAAAAATAATTAATCGCACTTAAGGCAATTACATTACAGGTTCTTTGGTTTAATTTAGTTTTAATGTATACGCATCTTGACACTGTTGTAGTAAATTTTGACCATAATTCTAGCGCATACCAATAAATTTCGAAAGAAATATCAATCTTACTCTTCGGTACCAGCTGAGAAAATACGAAATTGCAGTGCATCAGAGTCAGCTTTATTTACAATACGTCGTTTTGTATTTCGTAGGTGATGTTGTAATATAATTATAAAGTAAACTTTTAATTCATTTTAATTTATTAAATTATTCATTCATTCTGTATACAAATCTGTCACGTGTACCAATTTATCACTTTATTTCCAAACTTCAAATTTGTTGGATTACTTCTCCATGTTCTATAGCAAAGTACATTAATCGCCCATTGATCAAGATAATAATGATTCTAATATGAACAATTTTTATTCTAAAAAGAAATAAACTTTTGAATACAAAACTCTATCAATTTCTATGCAAGACTTTTTTATTTACTACATTGTATGAGTATAAAATATTACGTTCTACAAAGTTGCTTTTACATGAAAAATTCCCTATCAATGACAAAACTTTTACGACTCATCAAACAAAGAGTGTCAATTACTTCTTCACGGTGAAATCTGTTAGATAATAGTTTATGGAAGCTATGATATCGTGTAATTACATGTTGAGACCAACATCTATTAAACAGAGTATTAAACTGTTAGCGGAGGTCAAAAGTTCAAATAAATTGATTTACGAGAGGGCGACACCGAACTTTTTACGTCACGTCCGAGTCTTGTGTATATCCGAACTCTCCGACGACGGACCGTGCCGGCTTCAATAAGCTAAAGTAACTTTTAATTGGTTTAATAACAGCGATTATATTATTAATGTGTTTCTCGAAGATTTATTTTCTGTCGCCTTCCGCTCCCGGCGAAAGTTAAATTCGGATTTGAAAAAAACATCCGGAAAGTTTGCACGTCCAATTTAATGGAGCGCGAGTGCACTCACTGATTTTCAATTTTTTTTTTAATTGTTAATAAAGTGTAAGCGTGAGTTTATGAAACGTTCTGATTGAAATTGAACCGGTGAGAGGTGAAATGACTTCTGAAAATTGTAAATTTACGGTTGACTTATAATCAACAAACACTTACAATGAGCAAATGCTTTTCCGAATGTGGCATTAACGATAATCATTTGGGTGATATTTCAATCTAAATAATAACCATTTATTGAATGTGGAGTTTATTTTTATAATAAATGTATGTATACATGGAATCATCAATTATTTGTCATGACACAAAAGTTTTAATTTATTATTATTTTGACATTAACTATTTCTATCTTTCTAAAAATAATCAGCGAGTAATTCATGTGAATAGGAACGAAAGATTAGGTGAATTTGCTTCTTTATTTAAAGTAATTAAGATTTCTCATCATTTAATCCACGGCCATTAAGTTGACCTAAAAGTAGTAATTAGAATTTTGATGTAATTCTTATAATTGCGCTATTTCCAAGCCGTTTAGGCCCACAGCTTTATCACTTCTTCCCATAGCTTATCCTTGGTTTTTTCTTTCCAATTTCGTATACCTTTCTCTTGCAAGTCCAACAGCACCATTTCAGTCCATCTTTTCCTTAGTCTTCCTTTCTTTCTCCTTCCGTCTGGATATGTCCATGCTATTTTCTTAACCATTCTGTTTTCTGTATGTGTCCCAACCAATGCAATCATTTCATTCTGATCACTCTCTGTAATCCTTGCTTCATGGAACATTCCACAAACTTCCTCATTGGATCTTCTTGCATATGCACTTTCGATCTTTTTCCCTCCTCATATTCTTCTCAAGATGTTCCTTTCCCACCGTAATAGTCTTTCTTGAGATATTTTGTTTATTATCCATGTTTCGCATGCATATAAAGCGGTTGATCTTATTACTGTTTTGTATAGTCTTAATTTCAAAGTTCTTGACATCAGTTTTGATTTGAACAAATTATTCTCTGATCCTGCGCATCTGTTTCCTTCATCAGTCTCATGTCAATTTCCTTTTCTTCCTGGCACTGATTTGTTATTAAGACCCTTAAGTACAGGAACTCATTCACCTCTTCAAATTCCATTTTCTTTTCACTTATCTCTAGCTCTAAGTTGTTCATTGCTACCGGTGATCCAATTCTCATACATTTACTCTTACTTTGATTTACCTGCAGTCCCAATTCTTCTGCTGCCCCTACCACTCTTCTTGTCACTCCTCGTAGTTCTATTTAACTTCGTCCTATGAGAGCTACATCGTCTGCATAAGCAATGACTTGATGGCTTTTATACATCAAGGCCCCTTCTCTATTTGCTTTTCTGTCCCTCATAACTTTTTCTAAGGCTAAGTTAAATAAAAGAGTTGCCAGAGGATCGCCTTGTCTAAGCCCTACTCTAATACCGAAGTGTTGGGATACTTATCCGCCTTTTATTACATTGCTTTTTGTTCTTTCCGATGTCATCTTAACCAATCTAATTAATTTGGTAGGAATATTAAATTCGATCATTAGAGTGAGCAACTTTTGACGTCTGACAGAATCGCACGTTTTTTAAAATCTAGAAAAAAAAATATGACTGCCGGGATCTTATACTCGCAGCAAGTCAGAGGTTGATATAATTCTTAGGCCTAGTTTAAGATTCAGCTTAAATGTAAACTGGCACAGTACAACTGGGCCTTACAATTAGTAGTGGTAAGAATTACTCGTATATAAACTCCTGACTTGCTACGAGTGATAAAGTTTCACTGTTCTGATTAGTATTGCATAATGAATTTGACTTAAAATAGGCTTATGTTTGAGCAATAATAATAAGAAATACCTGAAAAATGAGAGGACAATTGAAAGATTTTTATGATAGACTGAAATTGCAGAGTTGATGGAAACCATGAAGGTTTTCTATTTTTAAATTTCGTGCAATCCAGAAAAAAGTTTAAAAGTAATTAAACTTGTAATAGTTTCTTCGTTGGCTGCCGACTTTTCCACATTGATTTTATCAACCCAGTTTACCATCAGTAAACAGACATTTATCTTTTTAATTCGTTTCCAATATGCACTTCGCTAATTAAATATAGTTTATCTCAACGAACTTCATTAACTAAGTAACAGTTCGGTATATTTTATCGAGCGATAAAGCGTTGTTTTCGAGTTAGTATCGCGAAAACAGACGTTTGTCTTTTTAATTATCTCGTAGTAGTCGACTTCTTTATGCAAGTTTCCATACAGTCTAATCGATGAAAGCCATAGATTAAACTATCATAATTAACATCTTCTTTAAAGATAATTTAGAGTAGCAATTATAAGTCTGCCGATAGTTTCGTCGAAGTATAGGTACTTTAATTAAATTTATTCATTTTCACGGTCACGTAAATGAAAAGTAACACGTTTCATTATTGTTGAAAATCGAAAATTATTTCCAAATTGAAACGACACATTATGAACAACATTCCGTTTCGAGTGGAATTTACTTGGAAAATTTGAAGGCGACTGACGTTGAGGGTGATTAAAAGGCAAATCCCTTATTATAAATAGCGGCGCTCTACTTAATTTATTTCGCGTTACTCTCGTCCCAATTTCACTAAGAGTCAAATAATTTCGTGATAAATTATTATCCGGCGACATTAAAATTCCGGGCCATACTCGAAAATCGCTAAAATGTTACTCGACGTCAAAAATTACCGAGCATTACGGGCCATTCATTATACTGTCAGGCACTTCCTCGCAACAGCTTTTGTTGATTATCAATTATTTTGGAGTACTTTTATTGTCCGTTATTTTCAGTTGTCGGTGAAAATTTCGAAAGAAACTTCTAATTAATGAAACGTAGCCCCGAGAACACGTTGCGACAGGATTTTAATTAATACGCGAATTTTGCAATTACTAGTTTGTCTACTAACCGAACCGCAGGCGAGAAATAAAAGAACGCAATTCTAAAATGATTTGGCGCAAGTTTTCTTGCTTATAAATTAACATTTCTTAATCAATGGTCTATAAATTAAGAAGAATTTTAATAATTTTAGTTAATTTTCTTAAGATGGAAAATGTAAAGTTGTCACAAACAGGTGTCCTAAAAATTATGTTCTAACCGAGGAAGTAACAGAGGTGATCATTTGCAACAAAAAATCCTACGCGTAAATTTTTACGGTTCAAAAACACAACAAGAATCAACATAAAAATGTAATGTAATAAAAACTATTCCTTTATTTTTTCAAAGTAACTGTTTTCGATGTTTATTTAACAATCTGAACAGTAGTTAAAAAATTTAAATATACGAAACGGAGAAATATTTACTTTTACGTTGTTAAAAATTAATTTAACATATCTGTGTGTTTAAATCTTTCCGAACCGATAAACATATTACAGATTTGAGGAGGTAAATATTATTTCCACAACGAAAAGTTAAAAAAGTGTTAAAAAGTTTTAAAAAAATGTAAGAAACAACTCATTTTTAATGTTACTTCAACTCTGCAAAAAGTGATTGTAACAAACACATGAATTACAATTAACATGCTTTTATATCTTTTGCGGAGGAAATTTATTTCCTTCTTGAAGTTGCTTTTATCTCTTAAAATTTTAACATCATCGAGTTTAACTACTTGTGTAAATGGACGTGAGGAAACAACCAAAAAGAGTAAAAACGGTGTTAAATCTAACTCTTACTCTGTGTAAAAACTCTAAAACTATTTTGCTTCATTAAGTCTCGTCAAATTATTTTTATTATTGAAACCTGTTTGAGTTTTCTTTCTGCCTAAGTTTATTATTTTCAAAAACCCTCTCATTCTTTGTCTTTTATTCTTGTTTTGCTGATTTTTTTTTGTTGAATTAAAAATTTCTTTGGAATAACATAAGCGCTTCGTTTTATTTTCTGTTAGTTGTTTAATTCCCTCATACGTTGGAGAATTATCGAACTTCTTTTATTTTTGGATCACCTTATTTTTCATACTTCCTTGTTGTTTGTTTCGCTTTCTTTTTGTTAAACTATTTTTTGATATTTCATAGTTTACTCTTTTGCTTTCTTGTCAGCCTCGGATCTTCTGATGTTATTTTGTTTTTCGTTCATCTTTTCCATTGTATTTCGTTGATTTTTTTCTTTTAGTACTCTTTCATTAGAATAATGTTTTCAATTTCATTTTTTAATACACCACCAGAGAATCGTCAATTTTCTTTAATTTTCCGTTCATTTCACATTTCGTATTTCGATATATCGAAACTCAACACATTAGTTTCCTATCTATACAAAGACGAAACTTTATCCGAAAGATCCATTCAATTCTTGCTATACCATTGGGTCTTATGAATAAAGTTTAAGCAATTGCTTTTTCTTGAAATTTACTAGTAAATGCTTAATATCTAATGAATAAAATCTTTAGCAATTGCTAAGGAAAAGCTTATAGCAAAAGGTTTTCCTTAAAAATTTCTAGTATAGTATTAGTATAGTAGTATTTCTAGTATAATGAGGGTGATGAATAAAATATCAGCATTTGCTTTTTCTTAAAATTTTCTAGCAATTACTTAGATTTAGATGAATAAAACTTCAAGTAATTGCTTAAGGAGAAAGAAATTGCTACAATCCTAAGTAAATGCTTCCAAACAAAGCTTTTGCTTAAGAAATTCTAGCAAATGCCGAAAATCCTATGAATAATGCTAATTTTCTTAGTAAGCTATTGCTTATAAATGTCTAAGTTAATTCGACCCCAGCCCTCAATTGCTAAGGAAGTAGTGTTGTAGTTTATTTTAATTCTGTTTGCATGCAATTATGGCAGAATTCATGAATATTCGCAAACCTAAAGTTTACAAAGTTCGTAGGGAATGTAACGAAGACGAGTATCGGAAATTATACCGGTTTGATCGTGAAAATGTTCAGTGGTTGGCAAATTATTTTTTGGAAGAAAATAACGAAACACGTGGTGGCGCGTTATCGAATATGGAAAAAATGAAAATATTTCTTCGAATTGTATCCGATCCAGGCTTTCAGAATTCCATAGCAGAAGAACTTGGTCTACATGAAAGCACTGTATCGAAAGTTTATAGATTGGTAATGAACGCCATATTACGTAAGGCAAACATCTGGATAAAATTCCCAAAAACAACCCAAGAGATTCGAGAAGCAAAACAGCAGTGGTCTCAGTCTAATGAATTTCCCTATGCTATTGGTGTTATAGATTGCATGCATGTAAGAATTCCCAAATACAAGACATTTGGTGACGAGTATATCAACAGAAAAGTATTCCTAGCGTAAATGTGCAAGCATCTTGTAATGCACGAGAAATATTCACAAGTATAGACTCAATGGCCAGTTTCTGTCCATGATAACAGAATTTTTAAAAATTCCGGTGTATACGAAATACTTAAACATAGTACAGAGGATTGCTTACTTTTAGGAGATCAAGGCTACTCTATCTCACCCTGGGTGATGATCCCTTGGCGAACTCCAGCAACACAGGTAGAGCAACATTACAATAACATCTTCTGCAGAGAAAGGGTTATAATTGAGCGTTGTTTTGAACAATTAAAATCCAGATTTTCTATGCTTCAATATAAATTTCGTCACAAAATAGAAGACGTACCTTCAATAATTAACCGATGTGAACCTGGCGCCCAACTTCATCAAAAAATTTTTTTAATAATTTAGTGGGTTTGTACCTCGTTTGTACCCGTTTGTACCACTTTTTATTTCGTTTGTACCTCAAAGGGTAACAAAATAAAAAATAATTAAAAAATAACCGGCGCCCAACTTTAAGACATTTTAATTTCGTTAACGCCATTCGATAGAGAATCGTTTGTACCTGTTTGTACCTCTCTTAATTTCATTTGTACCTCAAAGAGAACGAAATAAAAAATTATTAAAAAAATAACCGTCGTAACTTTAAGATATTTTTTATTTCGTCAACGCCATTCGATAGAGAATCGTTTGTACCTGTTTGTACCTCTCTTCATTTCGTTTGTACCTCAAAGAGAACGAAATAAAAAATTATTAAAAAAATAACTGTCGCCCAACTTATAGATATTTTTATTTCGTCAATACCATTCGATAGAGAATCGTTTGTACCTGTTTGTACCTCTTTTCATTTCGTTTGTACCTCAAGGGGAACCGAAGTACAGCGTTTCCAATGTTTCGAAAATAACGTTAAGCCGGTACATACGCTATTTTTTAAGGTATCGAAAAACGACCAAGGGGGCTCGAAGGAGAATCGTTTGTACCTGATTGTACCTCTCTTCATTTCGTTTGTACCTCAAAGAGAACGAAATAAAAAATTATTAAAAAAATAACCGTCGCCCAACTTTAAGATATTTTTATTTCGTCAACGCCATTCGACAGAGAATCGTTTGTACCTGTTTGTACCTCTCTTCATTTCGTTTGTACCTCAAAGAGAACGAAATAAAAAATTATTAAAAAAATTACTGTCGCCCAACTTTAAGATATTTTTATTTCGTCAATACCATTCGATAGAGAATCGTTTGTACCTGTTTGTACCTCTTTTCATTTCGTTTGTACCTCAACGGGAATCGAAGTATAGCGTTTTCAATGTTTCGAAAATAACGTTAAGGCGGTACATACGCTATTTTTTAAGATATCGAAAAACGACCAAGGGGGCTCGAAGGAGAATCGTTTGTACCTGTTTGTACCTATTTTCATTTCGTTTGTTCCTCAACGGGAACCGAAGTATAGCGTTCTCAAAATTTCGAAAATAACGTTAAAGCGGTACATACGATATTTTTTAAGATATCGAAAAATGACCAAGGGGGCTAGAAGGGGGCGCCAGGTTCATATGGGTGGAATCGTCTGTTGTGTTGTATTCTTACGCTTAGCATTATCCAGAACTAACAGTGAGGACGTGGCAGGATTCTAGTTCTATTTTTGTTTGTTTTTTTATTGGTTTTTGTTTTTATTTTTTTATTTGTTTGAAACGTTTTTTGTTTCTTTTATGTTTTGTTATATTTATTTTATTTATTTGTTATTAAAAATATAATGTGTGTTAATAGTTATAATTAGTAATTTCTTAATAAAATGATAAAGGAAACAATTCGTATTTATGAAGACAGAATTTACACACAATATTTAAATACATTACGTTTTCTTATTTCGGATTATTCAGATATGAGAATCCATAACCATAATTAGACAATAACAAACTCAATAATACTATATTTAAATATTGTGTGTATGTAATGTATTTAAATATTGTGTGTAAATTCTGTAGTGCAGTGCTTTTCTAGTGCTTTTTACTATTACACATAGAGCCTTTTGTTACTAGCATTGTGGCAACCCTGCTTGTGTGTACACCAAATCAAACACCAAATGTACGGCTTTAAAGTTATTTTCGAAACATTGAAAACGCTATACTTCGGTTCCCGGTGAGGTACAAACGAAATGAAAAGAGGTACAAACAGGTACAAACGATTCTCCTTCGAGCCCCCTTGGTAGTTTTTCGATATCTTAAAAAATAGCGTATGTACCGCTTTAACGTTATTTTCGAAACATTGAAAACGCTATACTTCGGTTCCCGTTGAGGTACAAATGAAATGAAATGAGGTACAAACAGGTACAAACGATTCTCTATCGAAGGGTATTGACGAAATAAAAATATCTTAAAGTTGGGCGACCGTTATTTTTTTAATAATTTTTATTTCGTTCCTTTGAGGTACAAACGAAATGAAAAGAGGTACAAACAGGTACAAACGATTCTCTATCGAATGGTATTGACGAAATAAAAATATCTTAAAGTTGGGGACAGTATTTTTAATAATTTTTATTTCGTTCTCTTTGAGGTACAAACGAAATGAAGAGAGGTACAAGCAGGTACAAACGATTCTCTATCGAATGGCGTTGACGAAATAAAAATATCTTAAAGTTGGGCGACGGTTATTTTTTTAATAATTTTTTATTTCGTTCTCTTTGAGGTACAAACGAAATGAAGAGAGGTACAAACAGGTACAAACGATTCTCTATCGAATGGCGTTGACGAAATAAAAATATCTTAAAGTTGGGCGACGGTTATTTTTTTAATAATTTTTTATTTTGTTCCCTTTGAGGTACAAACGAAATAAAATGTGGTACAAACGGGTACAAACGAGGTACAAACCCACTAAATTATTTAAATTTTTTTTTGATGAAGTTGGGCGCCAGGTTCACATGGGTCAATAATTATATGTTGCGTTGTACTGCATAACATCGCTAAATTTTTAAAAGATACTGATTTTGATTTTCCTGAAGAAGAGGAAGATAACGTTGAAGATGCTTTACCAAATGAAAATATGCCAGTATATGTAATTCGTGAGTTAGGCAAACAGAAAAGAGAATTAATACTCAAACGTTGTTTAATTAAGATTATTTACTGTTAAAAATAACTAACTAATAATGTGTCATCAGAAAACGTGCACTAAATGGTGATTTCCAAAATAAAAGTATATTAATTCTATAAAAAGATATTTATGATAAATCAAAATAAGACATTTCCCTTTCTGTCATAATGGTTGTCGTATTTTCTCAACTTTTCTTTCTTTCTTCAACTTCCTCTTGTTGCATTCTTATTAATTTCAACTGTTCAAGTAATACTAAACGCTGTAATTCCGCTATTGTCAAATCGTTAGTTTCTGAAGTCTCCGGCAAAGACTTTGAAGTTTTAATTTTCTTTGTTGGTGGTGGTGCAAGTGGTTCAGAAACACTTTGGGCTGAAGTGGAAGGTTTTTGCTTGTCAAACTTGTTATCTTCAACAGAGTTTTCCTGAATACAAACGGACAGTGCACCTAATAATTTTCCGTAATTCATATTCAAATAAAACGGGGGTACAACTAATTAAAGGCCCACAATAGGAATCTCTCTGGTAGATTTTATTTTTGTATCACATTAAGTGATGGCGCGTGAATAGAAACACGTGTGCTGCACGGTCCGCATTTATTTAACATTTGTGAAGTAAATATTAATGTAATAATTACTATACTGGGTAATAAGTGACTTCGCGTTACAAACTATAAGTGTATTAAAATTTCATAGAGAAGAGAGCTACCGTTTGTGTTAATTTTTTGGTCGGTATTTAACATCAAAATGCTGACACGTGACAACGTCGCCGAAATCAAAACCCTGTTTCATGAGAGCATCAAACATATTATCACAGATACCCGAAAGTTGCTGGACGATATGTTTAGCAAATTTGAAGACAAATTAGTTAATCTTAGTAATAAATACGAGGATAAAATTCGTTCGCTGGAGGAAAAAACCAAGGCTCTAGAGGCCAAAAACGACTCGTTGGAGCAGTATTCGCGGCGAAATAACATCAGGATATTTGGTGTATTAGAAAGAAAGGGTGAAGAGATTGAATCCGTTGTGATTAATTTATTGAAAAATAAGATGAACATCGATGTACATCCGGAGTACATCGATCGCTGCCACCATACTGGACGCACAACGGTAGGAAAAATTCGACCTATCCTGGTGAAATTTACCAGTTACAGATTCAGGCGGCTCGTATTCAACAATAAAAAGCTACTTAAGGGATCCAAAATCACAGTTCGGGAAGATCTTACCAAAGAGCGTGTTCAACTGCTACAAAGGGCCCTCAAAAAATTTGGATTTTCGAACGCGTGGACCTTAGACGGTACTATATACGCTATAAGTAATAATGTAAGGATCATTATTAGTTCTAATAATGATTTATTGTAAAAACTGTCCTCATTAACTTAAAATTCTATTCTTTCTCCAATACGGTACAATGAAAATATTCATTTTAATTTTGATGTGTTTAAGCTTGTGTTAGCTTTTTTTTTTTCTTTTTCTTTTTTTCTTACACGGAATGTTGAAAATGCTTTAGTTAGTAACGACAGTGAATTTTAGTTCATTTTTTTGTACGGCCGCAGCATACGTAATTTTTGCTACTGGAAATTTGATTCAATTTAATTAACAGTAATATATTTTTAATTCTTCTTTTCTGCTACATTTTTCTTTTGATAATAACACGGTGAAGTTACAAATTTAAAATTTGCCCATTTAAATGCTCGCTCTTTGGTTTCTAATTTTAATTTATTTTTAAATAATGTGCTATCTGCAAATTATGATATAATTGGTTTAACAGAAACGTGGTTGTCTTCTTCGATAGATTCTAATGTGGTATCAATAAATGGTTACCAATTTTTACGGAAAGATAGTTAATAAACCAACAAGAATTACTGAGACAACATCAGCTATTTTAGACTTAATACTCGTATCAAATAATAATATTTTTAATTTCGTTAATACAATCAGCCTACATGATTATTCAGATCATGAGCTTATAATGTGCGAAACTGTTCTTGCACATCAAACATACAAACCGAACGTATCGTGACTTCAAGAACTTTGATTGCGATCAATTTAATAGTGATTTACACTCAATTCCCTGGCGTAATATATATGATTGTAACAACATTGATGATAAAGTTTCTATATTCACTTCTAACATGTTAGCCCTCCTGGATCTGCATGCTTCCTTTAGAACTAGTCGTGTCAACAAGCCCTTTACCCCTTGGTTGTCAGACAATGTAAAATATCTTATTTTATTACAAGATAAAGCTCTTCAAAAATTTAAATTAACTCACCAGTCAACATATTGGGTTTATTATAAACAACTGCGAAATTTTGCCACTGTTTGTATAAGACAAGAAAAAAAGGCCTTCTTATCTCAATCATTTAATACTAGTAATACTCGATACTTTTGGAATAAACTTAAAAAAATATATTTTTTCGGTAAAAATAATGGAGAAAATTTGCCTGTTCATCTATCAGACCCTGATACAGTAAATAATTATTTTACTGGTTCTATTGCTGTTCAAAATAATATTAGGAAAGGCCAACTAATTCACTTCTACGAAAGTAATGTTAAGACTATAAATACTTCTTTTAATTTTAGTCCTGTAACGGAAAATTTTCTATACCAATTATTATTGTCAATCAAATCAAATGCCATTGGTTCAGATGGAATCAGTCTACAGATAATTAAATTCAGTTGTCCGTTTATTCTTCCCTACATTTTGCATATAGTTAACTATTGTCTTGATCATAAAGTGTTTCCTACTCAATGGAAAGTTGCAAATGTTATACCGCTACCAAAAATTAATAATGCCACTGAATTTAAGGACCTCAGACCGATTAGTGTGCTACCTGTTTTATCAAAATTACTTGAAAAAATTATTGAATATCAATTAAGAACGTATTTAACTGACAATGATATTTTACCTTTAACCCAATCAGGCTTTAGACAGTACCACAGTTGTAGCACGGCCCTGTTGAGTATTACTGATGATATCTGTAGGGCCGCTGATAACGGAGAATTGACAATTATGGTTCTGTTAGATTTTTCCAAAGCGTTCGACACTATTGATCACGAAATTCTATTATCGATACTTCATTATATCGGTATTCATGGTGATAGTGTGCAATTAATACGCAATTTTCTAACCGGTAGATGTCAACGTGTTCTAGTCAATGGATAGTTGTCGGCGGCTCGCGGTGTTGTTACAGGTATTCCTCAGGGATCGGCATTAGGTCCCTTACTTTATTCTATTTATACCCATAGTTTTCCAACTCAACTGCTGCATAGTAATGTAGATTTTTATGCCGACGATACGCAAATGTATTTAAAGTTTAAACCCGAAAATGTCTAACAATCGTGTGCTGAAATTAATTACGATATTAATAATCTAGTTAAGTTTGCTACTTATCATTCACTAAATATTAATCCCACAAAATCATCTGTAATTACACTGATAAAAATGGCAGTAAAATTACACATATTTTTACATAGAATATTGATGTGATTTTATATAAATTGACTAACGATTTGAATTTTACATAAAATTACATTTATTTTTCCTTAATTCTTGTAAAATGTTGTACATTTTACGTATTAATAGTAAACTGTAACTCAAAATTACAATAATATGTAATTTTATTTTGAAAATATTGAATTATTTACACTAAACTATTGAAGTATGTGTATTTACAGAGACCGCGTGTAAATTTTCTTAATGATTATAAATGTTGTGGTAAAATTACTAGAAATTACGGGAAAATATAGGTAAAATAAAATGCATTCTGTAAATTTACGTAGTTCCCCTGGTGAACACCACGGAAGATTACCAAGAATGTGTAAAAGTACTGAATAAAACATATGAAATGGAATTTTCCACTTCACTTCTAACAATTGTAAATTTACTAGGAAAATCATAGGTAACAAAAAACCAATGTTTTTCTTAGTAATTTTACAGAATAATTTTTATCAGTGTATATACGGCTCTAAAAATGTGCGCGAACGAGTTCTACAGCTAATAAATGTAAATATTAATGGTACTAATATACCCATCACAGATGCAGAAAAAAATCTGGGTGTTGTACTGGACCAAAACTTACGTTTTAAAAGTCATGTAACTAAATGCATTCAAAAAGCATTTTGCAATTTAAAAGTAATCTTTAACCATAGATATTCTCTGACTAAAAAAATGAAAATAAGTCTCTGTGAAGCACTGGTACTTTCCCAATTCAATTTTTGTGATACTGTCTATGGCCCATGCATTGATTCTTCGGATAAATTGAGGATCCAAAAAGTGCAAAATGCCTGCCCAAGATTAATTTTTGGAATTCGTAAAAATCAGCATATTTCTCATAAATTACATGAAGTTGGATGGCTAAATATGTCAAATCGTAGATATTTGCATTGTGCGTGTCTATACCATGGTGTTATTCTGGAAAAGGCTCCTAAATATTTGTATAATAAAATCGAGTTTAGAAGTGATGTCCATCATCTGAATATTCGGTTTAAAGGGTTGCTAACGCCTCCTGCTCATAAAACAACTTTTTTGATCCTTTAGTTATAACATTGCTAAAATTTATAACGATATACCGAATAGCTTAAAACTGTTGTCTAAAACTTCTTTTAAATTCGCACTCAAAAAGAAATTAATTCGAGAGCAGAGCTTTTAAATGGGTTTATGTTTATATTCCTTCATATGCATTATTACATTAGCCATCGATATTCATGTATATAGGGTTATTATATTTATTTTAAGGGTAAGTGGGAGAACAGAGAACTGTCCTGGCAGTTCAGCTGAACTTATCCTTTTTCCATATTATACAGTATACTTATATGTGTATGTACATAAATTCAGGATGGAAATAAAATACTACTACTACTACATGGTATGAATTTCTAAGATAGCGCCCATAAGAAAGAGAAATGAGAAAAAGAGAAATTACCGAATTTTGTGATTTTATCTTCATAAATAAACAAGATATTCAAGATTTTTGAAATTGAGAATTTTCAGTTTTTTGAAGATATTTCAGAAACGAATAAAGATAGAAATGATTTCTTTGCATATTTTTGTAGACCTTAAAATAGCGCAACTTTCTTGTAATTTAACCGTCTTTGTATCTCTTATAGTTTACGAGATTCCCATGGCGGGCCTTTAATTAGTTATAAACCTATATAAAATCTGTACACTTTACCTGCAATTTTTTTAAAAACTGGATTTTTTCTAATTCTGAAATTTCCAAAAGTAATTTTTCCCATGGTTTCAATATGATTTTTTTGTTTCCAGTTTGGTTAATATCATATTTTTTTTTTAAATTTCTTCTTTCATATTACTAATTTTTTTGGATAACTGTTTGGGTGCAATGGAAACATGAAATATTTGCTCGTATTCCACCACCAAATTTTTTAATGCATCTTCTTTTTGCTTCTTAATATGGGGCACTTGAGATTTATTGAAAAGAATTTTCTTTTCTTTTAATTTGTACATGAATATTAGCTGTTTACTCTTTTCTTCATCTTCAACGTCGCTGCTTACTTCACTGATATCAGACATGATGATCTTTATGTTACAGTTGTCAATATTCAACTAAATGCAAATAGGACAGAATGCAGTTTTCGAGTTTATACAAATTATAACCTGCAGCAATTGCTTACATGGTGCAGGAAACCTAGTAATTGCTTCAAACTCTTATTCATATCGGACTTAAGCAACTGCTTCTAGAAAAAGCAATTGCTACATCAGCATTTGCTTTCGCTAAAAAGCAATTGCTTAATTTTTATTCATCACCCTCAATGTATAGTACGGTGTATTTTTTTAAAAATGCCATAAAGTTTGGCCATGAAAATTAAAACTCATGTCGTAGCTTGGCATCTAACACATGCCAAAACTGATTATTTAAAGTACATGAATGAAGCTAAGACATGAATTGTCTTTTCCACAGCCACCCCTTAAGGCATTAAAAAAAAACACATAGTATAATGTTGTATGAATAAAGGTAGCGATTGCTTTTTCTATTTACGCATTTGCTTAAAAATTATTAAGGTTCCTCTGCCCCATCGCTGCATTTGCTTACACCAGTTATAATTTCGTATTCATCGCATTCGCACGATAATAATGGTGCAGTTTTTTAATATTCGTAAACAGAAAAATTATAAAATACGTAACGAATGTCTAGAAGAAGATTATAGAAAACTGCATCGGTTTATTAACGACGAGAACGTTTGGTGGCTTGTAAACTATTTTTAGTTGGCATTGTCAATTACAGAAAAAATTTAAATATTTCTTCGTGTCGTATCTGACCCAAGCTTTCAGAATGCAGTAGATGTAGAAATTAGTGTTCACCAAACAACTGTTTCTAAAACCTATACGTTTGTTATAAACAAAATTTCTTGTTGTCAGTTTTGTTTAAATCAAACTTTTCTTTTCACTTTTCCTTGCAATTGTTTAATTGTAAAATAATTTGTTTATCTAACTCGGTGTCATTGGATGATATGCATAAAACGTAGTACATGCTAATACTTCAAGCATCTACTTCGAAAGTGAAGTATTTATTATATTAGCGTAGTATTTGTTCAACAGTGTAAAAGGCAATTGGAATCTATTTTAACAAGTTAAGGGTAGTCTTCCTTTTTGCGGCATTCAAGTTCTTCACTATTTTTACTATCCGCATCTAGTAGATACTATTACGTACAAGAGTACATAGAAGTTTCTACTTCGCCATAGAAACGCCTGCTATAAATTTTGTAGTATCTACTTCAAAAGCTTCAAATTTCGGCTACGCATCTAATTTAGTTTAGTGAAGCTGCTATCTAGGAAACTTCTTCAATACGCGGTATGAATTATAATAAAATGTAGGGTGGTATGCATAAAACGAAGTATTATCTTATTCAACAAACCGTATTTGTGTATAACAAATGAACAAACAAGTCACTTATTCTTGTTGGCCACGTCAGTAGTAGTTACTTCATTTTAATAGTAAGTACTACAACAGCGTAGTATTTACTACATGTCGTAGTATAAACTTTGCTTTCATAGGCCCAGTATTTCATTCCTGATGAATTTCACCAACGCGGATTGACACTAGCACTCGGATTAAGTGTTTATAATGTGACATTTGAGGTTAGACAACGTAGTGGTAAGTCATATTCTAAGTGTTGACACTAGATTTAATCCGCAATCCGCGTTGGTGAAATCGGGCATTAGAGTTTAACTTTAAGCGTCGTTTTATTTCTACGGAAACAATTGTCCTTACAATTATTATTATGGGAATAAAACGAAGCTTAAAGTTAAACTCCGAATGAAATACTGGGCCATAGTGGGTGTGTTCGACATTACGCTCGGAGCACGCTCTGAGCAGAAGTGTGAGGGAGAGCGAATGAGTTTCAGTGTATGTAAGAGTGAGACAAAGGAAGACTCCGAGCGCTCCGAGTGTGATGTCGAATACACCCAGTATATGCTTCAGAGCTGTAGTAGGTACTTTAATGTAATAGAAGATACTTCGAAGAAAATACTAATTTGAGAAGTATTAGCATCAACTTCGTTTTATGCATACCACCTCATTATCACTACTAACTATCTTGATCACTAGTATCCGACATTTTATTAAAAATGAACACCGCTTCGATAACGAATCTAACGTACCTACTTTAGCTATGCAAGTCTGCACAAGTCGCACTAGCAATTGCTTCAACGAAGCCGAAAAACTAGCAAATGCTTAGGATTTTTAATTCATATAATAATTCAGCAATTGCTTTTTCTTAAAGCATTTGCTTTTACAGCTTTTGCTTTTGCTAATCAGTCAATGCTTAAAGCAATTGCTTAGTTTTTATTCATCAGGCCCATTGAGATTGAGTGAGACGTGCTTCTACGTCCACAAGCATTCTACCGGACTCTAATCATAATGTCATTCTTCGATTGAATTAATTTCTAGATGAAGTGTTTTGAATTAGTGAGCTTTCTTGACTACCATAAAATTCACGTAGTACAAAATTTCAATGTATTCGAAAACCATTTTCGCAAAAATATACATCTCTTGGCCAATTTGTTATCTTCTATAAAATTAGTTATTGATCTTTTGAAGTATGTACGTACTTGAATTGATATCGAACTTAAAGCGCACTCGGTAATACTAACAAGGTACATCGCCTTCGTTACTAGTTCACTTCAAAACATGTAGGTCTTTTGATCACTGAGTTTTAGAATAACTTTGGAATTAGGTTGGCGACAGAGAAACGTCTTTTCTTTTTTCCAGTGAAAGCATTTTATTATGAAAATGCGAGATTGTGGGCGGTAAGGTAAATTTTTGTACATTTGACGCACGATTAATGAAAGCGAAGAGCTTGAAAGCACATCACAAAAATATTGATCCGAAAAGAGCTCTGATCCAGAGGTATGTTCGCATGTTAAATCGAAAACAATGGCAACACGTCTCGAATCCGGTCGACCGAATAAACCACCCACGCGGAAACATTGAATAAATAACTATCTCGGTGGCCTCTGAATTTGGAACTCGAAGAACGAGCATTAGTGTACGTTCATCTTAGGACCCGTCTACCCTGATCCATCGAGAACGCCTAAAATTTTCCAATGGATAAACCCCACAGCACCTTATGAGAGAGAGTTATATTGCAATATACTTCGGACCGAACGACATCCTGTAGCCGCTACTTTAAAAGTAACATTATAAAATTGTGAAAATCGCAGTAACGTTTTTATTACGTAATGCAACTGTCAGGATTAAAACTACATTCGGCTTAAAGAGATAAATGGCCATAATCCATCACAAAGCCGACGTGACACGTAATTTTCATTTCAAAATACTCACTAAGGATAATAATTTTTCAGGCCAATTTTGCCGTTGACGTTTCAACTAAATTTATACGTACATCTTCACAATCACTAGTGTTAAACATAATTAAGTAAAAGATGTAATAGATGAATGGCTTTATGCACGCTCCGTAATGAAACAACTTATCCACATTTGCATTTATATAGGAGAAAATTTTAAAAAAGATTAGTATCATGGAAACACTTGTAGACTATAGTTTTATCTAAATCGCCTTGTCAGTTCGGACGCAGTAAACACAAACAACTTTTTGGGTTTATTTCGGGCGAATTAAGTGTTCGTAAAACATGTGAAAATGCCGGAAAACGGAAAGAAAATTTTTAAATATTCATTAAAACAAAATTAGCAGTTTAAAAAATCCAGCTCGGCTGAAGTGTGTGTTCACAGTTGCCTAATTTCATCGTATCCCACAGGTATACATTTAATTCAGACGCAGCGGGAAATGTGTTTGTGTTTCCGCGGGAAACGTATATTTCTGTTGTCCGCGTTTAACTTGTACGCGTACGTTTCCATTGTTTTGGGCATGCCGACCGGAGCTAATTTGTAAATACACGTTTCGCCCCGCTGTAAAACTGTACGAAATTTTAATTGTATTTTATTTAATTTGCTGCACTAAAATCCTTTGTGACTGCTAAAACACAACAAACATCCAGATAAACAGAGATCGCCACGGCCGCTTGGTGCTTGCTCAAACAAAATCGGGCTTTCTGAATGTGTTTAGAAAGCAATCTCGTTGTTGAAAACCTGTGAGATTTATTTTAGGTAAAAAAATATTAATGGCATTTTAATTTATAAGATACATAAGGGTGTCTCAATAAAAAATCCGGGCAAATTTAATTCGATGAATACAAAACTATTGTCGTAGGTTTTAGAAATTCTTTCTTATATGTCATTTACTGACCGATAGTATCTGTCAAATAAGACAGTATATTTTGTGAATTATACTTGCTGGAGGAAATGAAATTCTTCAAAGAGAATGAAAGCAAAAAGTTTTCATGAAGCACCGAACGCTTAAAAAAACCTTCACTGTTAAACGGTTTGAAAATATCGGACTTTCCCGTAGAACCATTTACGATATATTAAAAAGAGTTGGTGATGGTAAAATATTAGATGGATAGCCAGGTAGTGGTAGAAAGACTAGAAAAATGTCGGAACGCAAGAAAATGCAACTGGTAATGGAGGCTATAGGGAAGGTAGGAAAATCATATAGGAAATTGGGAAGAAAATTTAATATTTCGTATAAATAAGTCAGGAAAGTATTAAAAGAAAATGATATCGTGATAAGAAAGCGAAAGTCGGCGCCTAAATATATTGAGAACCAATTAACAAATCAAACCGAACATGGATAGCTCTCACTACGCGAAAAGCACCTTTGAGGTATTCAAGCAATATCAAATTTGGTACATTCCTCGATTGGCAAATGTATCAAATGTTCCTCAGCAAAGACCTACATAAAGGTTTTGGTTTCAATTAAAAAAAGTGTTTGAGAATGGGTGGGAAGCGAAAGACATGTCAGACTTAAAAGACAAAATTAAAAGAAAACTTCGCCAGTTTAGTTTGGATCATTTCGAAAGATTAATGGCTAGAGTTAAAACTAAAGTAAGACAAGCAGCCAATTTTCGTCCCGACTATGTTATTTCACATTAGATTAAGTAAGTTATTAATTGATTTTGTCTATATAACATAATATTAAGTAAATATATTTAATTAAACTTTGTGCGGATTTTTTGTTGACACACCCTTATTTCATACTTCATTACAAGGTAAGTCACTTCTGAAAATAATTCATGTAGATATTAGAAGAAGTTTCCAAAATGAGAGCTGTAAATAAACAAATTTATGTCGTTATTTACTTTCAAGGATGAGAGCCAAATATGACAAATGATTCCGTAAAAATTTTGCACGATATTTAACATGAAAGGCCTTAAAAATATTGTCTACTAACTTGCCTGGAATTAGTTTCTCGTCAGTAATTGCTCGAAAGAAAAAGTGTGTTTATTATCATGCACTGGTATACACTAATGCATACCTTTTCGCAAAATACGTTTTAATGCAAGCTGAAAAATATGGAGCATATTTTGCAAAAAAAAACGTGTGCACTAGTGTACATCAGTGCAGGACAACAAACACCTAAAGTTGCTTGAATGTAATTTTGTAGAATTGAAAATTGCTTGGACAAAAATTATCCGGCACAACAATTGTTCGGAACAAAGGTTGCTTTACTTTAAATTGACTCATATTTTGAACAGTAGTGAGCGAATTTCTTTTAGTAAATTAGCGTTTGTATGTGGAAATTAATCAACGCACAAAACGGGAACAAAGTTTGAATGACATAAAAATTGGCAGTCAAGAACACTAGAGAAAAAATATCCGATTCGAAGTCACTCTCTTATGGAGAATTAACATTATGTATCACATGTGTATGTATGGTTGCCTGCGGTAGGATGCCTAACTGCAATAAACTGCTACCTGTTATTAGAATACTGCTACTTGCTTTTGCAGTTACTTTTAGACTGCCGCCTGTTATTTACCTGTTTTGAATTACGTGCGCGGTTTTGTTATAAAAACAAAAAAAATAATTGTATGGTTAAATTAGTTAAATTAAATTAATTGCATCGTTTTTAAATGCAAAGTCGTTTAAGACTATACAATTAATCTAATTTTTCAATTATTCTTTTTATATCAAAACCGCGCGCGAATTTCAAAACAGGTAACAGTTTTTAAATAACAGGTACCCGTTTTCAAGTAACAGGTACGGTGGCGTGCAAAAAAATCGCGTACACCCAATTTTTGTTGTATTAAGGCCCGATTTATTCACCTCCAAGTAAATTTATCTGGTCATTTATTCCCATAGTAACAATTGTGATCACAATAGTTACTATGGGAAAAAATCACCAGATAAATTTACTTGGAGGTGAATAAATCGGGCCTAAGTCAGTCTGGGCACATTTCAGAATTAACCGGTTACTCCACCGGTAGACATTTTAAAATTCTGAAATCCACTGTAAAGCTATAATATGTTATTTTAGCTAGAATAAGTTATTAACTTATTATAACTGTATTATTATTATATGCTTATTATAGCTATAATAACATGTTATAGCTTTACAGTGGATTTTAGAATTTTAAAATGTCTACCGGTGGAGTAACCGGTTAATTCTGAAAAGTGCCCTCTTAATTTATAATCTGTCAGTGTCAAACAATAAAAATGCCGAACTGACACAAACAGAATCAATTTTAATACTCTCTTGGAAAGTGCATGACGAATAAGGACAATGGCGGATAATTATGGTCTAAATAAAAGCACTCTTACACGAACAGAGAAGATGTAGATAGAGGAAGAAAGTGTAAGTAGAAAAGCAGCTTTGAGACGTTAAAAAAATTTAACTCATGAGCAAGATGAAGCCCTTTTTATCATTTGAGGTAAAATCGATCTCAAACAATAGGAGATCTCATTATTTGTGACAAACTTTCCGGCATTATGGTCAACTGCAGGTCGAAGGATTATAAATTCTGATTCAAAGAATTCGACAAGTGCCAAAAAAATTGTATTGATGGAAGATCAGAAGCTGTCACGCTTTCTATTTTACTTAAATCTTGTTAAGGAAGAATTAAGCCGGGATGAAAATTATTGGCGTAATCTTATTTCATATTATGCCTGAAAGATTGAATCGAGTATTAGAAGCTGATAGAGAAGAGATAAAATATTGAACTTTATATTTCCTTTATTCATAAATTCTGTTTTATAAAAATAAATGCACCTCTGTTACATTTGTTTCCTGATACTTTAATAACAAATTCATACTTAAATAAATCGTAACAAGAATCTTAAATTCTCAGTTTATAACCTACATTTTTGATAGTATGTCAAAATTCACAAAATACCAATTAACAAAGCCAAAAATAGGGAAAAACTCTGTTACTTGATTTTGAAGGTGTACGCGATGATAGGCCTGTTCGATAGCTCTGTACTTTTCTACACTTATTACATCAACCGCTCCTGAGAGAGTGCGATGTATATGACATAACATAAGTAGGAGTGAGAAAAATAGAGTAAAGGTGTTAAAAGTGTAGAAAGTGCAGAGCTATCGAACAGACCTTTTATTGCACGCCAGTGTAGCAGTTTATAGGTAACAATTAAATAACAGGTATATTATCTTGTACTCTCCTAACAAATGTTACCGCCAACGTCTAGCAAAAGTGACGATAGGCAACCATACATACATATTTGATACATTAATGTTAATTCTCCAATAGAGAATGGCTTAGAACGCCCACAGCATATCTACTAAAGTCTAGACATGTATATGTTCATAGTGAACTTATTCAGATCTTGTGAAATTATTAATCATTATAAGGAAGAATATTTGTACCTTTCTTCATTTCTATACGTTAGGCGTTACATTAAACGCAAATGTGGCGGCGAAATGAGAGTGTTCTAGCGTAATGAATCGAAAACGCTATTCGTTACTTAAAAAAAAATTCCCTCTTAGGCCCAGTTGTACAATTCGAGTTTAACGTTAAACCAAAGCTTAAATAACCTGGTTGTAATGGACGTTGCTATGGGTTTAAGCTTCGCTTAAAGTTAAACTCGAATTGTACAACTAGGCCTTATAATTTCAATACACTTGCTTCTCTTTTCACCTTTTGCGGTATTCTACTTTGATATTTTAAAATCAAAACCTCAGGTAACATGTAATATTCTTCGTTTTTTTTTTTGCTATTACACTTTCATTGTGTTCCTTCAATAAATCGGATCAAATAACAAGGAACAAATAGAAATATTTGTATTCGTTTTCGATTTTTTCCAATTTTTTGTTTTCCTTCCATTGCTTCCAAAAATCTTTTCAGATATCTTTAAAAATGCTCAGTTAAACCGCATAAAACAAATGGACAGATTTGTTGGTACTTTTATACATTTTCGTTGTATAATAGTTCTTCTTCGTTTGCTTTCCTGTAATTTACCTTTTAATTTTAATTTTTTTGAAAAATTACAAATAACACTAACAAATTTTTGGCGGAAAAATTTTTCCGCCGCAATCGAGAATTGAACTCGAGACCTTCTGGTTTGGCCCCAGACGCTCAGACCACTGAGCCATTACGACACCGAGTTCATTTATCGTCTAATAGAAATTAGAATCGGATGGTAAATATTTATTTTGCCATTAAGCAGGACAAACATTAATTAAATAAATTAAATATTATGTCTGGGGCCAAACCAGAAGGTCTCGAGTTCAATTCTCGAGTGCGGCGGAAAAATTTTTCCGCCAAAAATTTGTTAGTGTTATTTGTAATTTTTCAATTTATATGTTCGCTAACAACATCCTTAATATTTAATTTATTTATTTAATTTTTTTATTATTTTTTCAAATTCTTTGTACGGTTCGTTTTTGTTAGTACGAAAGTAGTGTTCTGCCACCAACTAATATTTTTAAACAAGATTGCGTTCTGCTTTCTTTTCTAAAGGAAATCAAATCCAACTGTACTCATGTACTCAAAAAAATAAATAAATCAATAAGTCACACCAAAGTAGATGTTTAATTTATTTTCACGTTTTCTCAAACGAAACGTTTTGGCTTTGTGTGTATTTTTGTATAGCACAGTCCAAGCTTTTCTGTGCCAGTTATTTCTTAATATTAATATAACAGTGCTATTGATAATTCGTCAAAATGGCTTTTTATATACAGCATGTGTAATTTTTACTTCAGTCAGTAAAAACTAAATTAGAAATGCCACTCGATTGCTTTTCACTGACTAGACTATAAATTACACGTACGGTATACTTCTGTCGTTGCTCTTACGCCAGTATTCATAGTTCCGACTTAAGTTATACCTATGTACGTCAAGTTTCACTTATCATGACTTGCTGTATTGGTATCGTTGACATTTTTAAAATTAATAATGGCTACATAAATGAAAATTAATCAAAATTGGTTTAGGACAAAATAGTACTACAACTGAAAATAGCTTGTTAAGTATAACTTAAGACATAGATGGGTCTGACTTAGCATGAAGTACAACTGAAGTTGTACTTGATCAACTATGAAATAGGACTTTTACGTTAAATGAGACTTGAAGTTCAAGTTGAACTTAAGACTTGTCTATAAATACAGGCATTAGTAGTAGAGTAAAAAGTTGCTTAAGTTTCAATGAAAATGTTCATTTTCAATTTCTGCTGTCTTTGCAGATATTATAAAAGAATTTAAAAACTACTCTTACAATTCGAACAATTACAAAAACATATTATGTCACATTTTTGGCACAAATAGGTACATTTTTGAATTCTTTAACACTGAAGACGAATATAATTCAGCAGTACTTGTAGATGAAACATCAGGTGAACAGCAGAAACGGTGCAGTTTTAATAACCACATTTATAAAAATCTTGTTGACAAATTTGAGAAGTCGAAGAGAAACTTTATTTTCCATATTTATTCGTAAGTGCTCGTAGCTGTAATCAATTCATGCGATTCGGTGAGCTCTTCTTTCACGTCGGCATCGTTAAAAAAACTTCCAAATTGGAAGCCGTAACATCAAAAGTGCCGGCAGAATTGGCGTTCATTATTTCTTTCTTGTTATCCAGCCTCGTATGCATCATAACAACATCGCGAAACTTCCACCGTCGGCGTCGGCGTCGGCGTCGCTTCAATTTCCCTCCCTAACGAACGCTCCGATCGAAAAACACATTCCAAAACTTGTTTATTATTTTTAATTTCATCGCGCCCATCAGTGATCGAGCGATTCCTAAATCTCTCTCACTTTCATTTTCCAAAAATGTAAAATTATGCCGAACAATGTAAAGCGTGTATTGATTAAAGGTGCGCGACGAACTTGTGCAGATTGAATTTCTCATTAGGCTTGATTATGTTGTCACATCATCCGCACCCGGTCCTGACACGCTCTAATTATTATCTCTTTAACATTTAACGGATGTACTACGCGTTTAATCGTTATCACGCACCAGGGGATAAACAGTTAGTGTCTGCTGCTTACGAGGATTAATCAGGGAGCTTGGAGACTCAAATTGGTGCCCTTGCAAATTTGGAAGCGTTCGAAGTTAAAAACCCCGGAATTTTACACGGAATTTTCTTTTTTAACCTGTCAGATTAATTCAAGTTTCAAAGTTCAATTAAACTAGGCTAATTCGATACTATCGATAAGTAGAACGAATAAATGCTGCACTAACAGGTAGGACAAGGACTAGTTTAATCTTTCAATAAAGGAGTGTGTTTATTATGCCCAAGGTATCTTTTTTTATAAAAGGACATTCGTCATTAGATACGTACGAATATTTTTGTAAATAACCAAATTTTTGTCCATTCTATTTAAATTAGAGTTTCCAACTTAATATACTTCTCCTCTATACCTCGAACTGCTTCCTGTAATGAAGAAGGAAATGTTAAACTACGAAATTCACAATAACACCTGTAATATATTGAAGAAAACAAGCTCAAGCTTAGGAGCAAAGACAGAAAGGAAGAAGGAGGAGCAGAGAGGAAATCAAAAATTATGATGATAAATGAGACTACAGAAAATTGAAGAGCTGCAATGCAATTTTTTTACTACCTTTTTTTTAATATTTAGGTAGACAATCAGGCTTAAGATGTATCATGGGTGTAAAGATAAGATTCAACAGTTATGTTATCTTAACTGCACTTGGATAACACTTAATTTAAATGCATCGACAATTTTTAGTATGAACATCAGTGGTTTAATGTTGCTCAAAAAAGTGCATATTAGATCACATATAACACCAAAAGAGCATAAAATAACACCACAAAATAACTGAGGAAGTTATGCTACGATGATACATCATGTCAATTTTTGCCAGCGAGAGCAGTTACACACCTAAACACCAAGGATAGGTACAGTCGCGATCATAATTCATGACATAACCTTTACAGAAAAACTCATCGTGGACATTTTATTTGTGGTTTACAAGCAAAAAATAATTTACGATATCCCAGATTCACTTTTAAGAAGTAAAATTTGATTGCATTCGACGTTCATAGTCGCAAAGGAGTGGGTACGATGTTCTGTAAGCTTTCTGTGAGCGTCATGAATTATGATCGCAACTGTACATCATAGGCCTGAATATAAGAAGAAACACGATATGAAGGATATAATAAAACACGAGGGAGAATTGTTTTTGTGACTAGGATTGAAAGAAAATTGAATTCTCTTTGATTTGATCAGGAATAAGCTCCTAAAGGTAATGAAAATGACGGCAACAAGATGGTGATGATGTAATTTGTTGTTGCACTGACCCGTTTGCTTTTGTAGAATTGCAATCGGCGTTATTACAGTCTTTTTCTTTTGCTTTTCCCCCTTTCGTCAATTATGTTTCCGAATTTTCAAATGACTTTCCAATTCGCAGGCCTACTCTACTTTGAACGGATTGGAAAGTCATTTGACAAATTAGGCAACACATCTGACAAAAGAGGAAAAGCAATAGAAAAAGAGTGTAAGAATTCAAGTGATGTTTTTTGATTTTTGAAATTTCTCAGGTAAGAAAAAAATTATAAAATATAAGAAAATGGGAATCTAAAATAATTTCAAAATATTCTCGAAATAACTTGATATTTAATAAAACATTCGAAAGACCTGTGGTTTCAGAAATTTAAAATTTAAAAATTCAAATGTATTCAACCACTTGGCAACAAATGCCCGTTTTGCAGACAATCACGCTCCGCTTTATGAATCCCCCCATACAAAATGCCGCGTCACAAATGTATGACATGTGTCTTTCCAAGGTGATAAAATAAAAGCTCACATTTCTGAACACTTCACACGTAATGTTTTATTATTTATTTTAACATTAAGCAACGTGGCGATGATAACTTCGCAAGAGGAAAACGCCAACACGAACTTAATTATAAATTTATACAATTTTTTTTAAACATAACGAAACATATAATTATTTTCGGCTAACATGAGTAAAGGTGGCTACTGACGGGCGATATTTGGGCGATTCGATCGACATCAATCGTACCGAGCGACCGGATTGCTTCAATATTACTACTGATATGACGAGACGATGAGATTGCAAGCGATATTTTGATCGTTCGGCAATTTTTGTTCTTAAGCACTTGACGCGTTTATTCCGGCGTTTTTCGTGCAATTTTTGGAGATCAAATTGAAGCGGCCTGATTCTTGAACTGGGCAAAAAGATCCACATGCGAAAATAACTTACAATTAGACTGTCATACAAATTATTCGCAAATTGCGTCATTTTCGCACACGAATATTTTCGTTCGGTTCAAGAATTGGACCCGTCAATGGCAACCTTAAATCAGTTGCGTGGTAATTTCAACAAAAAACAACGTCGAGAGAATAAAAAAAATCTCCCAATTACCTTATTTTTTTAAATAACGAAGTAATGTAATACTGGTTATTGTTTATAATTAAGTAAAACTTTGCAGTATCTTAAAATCCCTTTCAGAAATCGAGACAACAATAAATTTCCGTCCACATTCTCAAGGGTGTTGCTAATGCCACGTTTTTTTAATAATTTAACTGTTCTCGTCCTCCCATTTTCACTTACAAACTCGGGAATTGCACAAAGTACATAATATGTATAAACACAGACTGGTGGTAGAATTTGCCTTATCAAAATTTTACTGGAAATTTCAATCTTAGATACATCCAAATACTGTTACTAAAATAAATAAAAGGCTATATTTTATACGATTAACTTTGAAAACAGGAAATCATTAAAATTCTAATTCATTATTTAGTCTATTGTTCAACAGTGTTTCACTAATGTCGCGGCCATATTTACGTAACGCCTAACGTAATTTTCAAAGTCTAATTTGACTAGTTTGGTGTGGCTTTTACTCGTGATATGATTATATGGAAAAGAAAACAAATTTATAATGAGTAGTTTGATATTAAGCTTAAGTATAATCGCAGATGGTAAAAATCACGTTAGGCATTACACTAAATGCAAATGTGGCCGCACAATAAAAGCAGTTTCGTTTACTGAACCATTAAGGAATGTTTGATGGTATGCTTATTATAGGTACTTTACTTTTAGTTTTTTTGAGTTTGCTGTGACTAGTGAAAGATCTCTTAAAAGTTACTATAAATTACTCATTAAAAATAAGTCATAAATAGATTGCAAATGTTTCTGTCAGATTATACAGATTATATGTCTGTGTTAAGAATTCTAGTCTTTCTTTTACTGGAGTTCGAAAAATCTTTTTCACGAGAACTCAAGCTCGTTCTCTTCCAACATTATCCTAAATTCTCATGAGAACGAGCTAAACCGAAACTAAGAAATCGACATTTCATCGCCCCTGGGATACATTTTGTTCATCCATCATTGCTCTTATAGTTGATTGAAATCATTTTGGATAATTTTTTCACAAGATGCTTTTTCTAATTGTAACTTTGGTTCGTGACGTATACAGTAAAAAAAGTTATAATATTTTCTGGAACATGAATTTCATTTCTTGCCACATTACACCCGTTGCAGTGAGTATGTGCACATTTATTTCGGAAAATTTTCTGTTGCTGCAAGAATATATTCACCCCCGTTAATTTTTCCGGCTGAAATATGACGGAATTTATGATCGCTCACTTTGTATTTCGCTTGGATATTATATCATTCTAATGCCTTTTAAATGTACGCGGTGATATAGGTTCAGCGAAAGTAGATTCTTTTGCAGTTTAAAAGTGAATTATGTTTAGTTAGATATTTCAGCGATAAACATAATGTAGTGTAAAAACCGTCGTCGATATTTGGCGAAAGACGTCTTCGTCGGTCGTTAGTACACAAATATGAACGCAACGTCAATATCGGGCGACATCAACGCAAATCTAAGCATTGTCGTTCAATTTTACCACATTTTACCGTAATATCCTGTTGCATCAATCAGTGTCAGCCGTTCGACGTCGGCATCTCTTTGGTTTCGCGCTTACCCCAACCAGGACGACCTGTGATCTGTCACGGGGAATTGCTTTCGTCTCAATCGCCGGTCCGTTTTTCTAATAGTGGCGGGATTTTATGGCGCCCGGCGGAGGTAACTTGTTATTTTGATGCGCAAGTTTCCGCACACTGTTCGCAGAAGTTCCAGTTCCTGGTCAGTTCGGGTTTTAGTTAAATTGAAGTGGCCTGTCGTCAGCGCGAACTCCGCTTTTAGTTTTATCGAGTAGTTCCACAAAAGCGCTTTGTAGTCCGTTTGCTAACTTAAAGGATTAATCGACATTCTGTGTAATGTTATCAATTACTGGGATAAATAAATTTTACTCATTCGATGGTTTTTAAAAGAGGATTGTTTGAAAGGCTTTTCTATTTTCCAAGTTGTCACAAGTCACCACAATTTACTATAATCAGTGATGCGAAGTGACGTCTAAATACCTACTGTATTAGCATGGTAGTTCGCGTAATTGGCAAGAGGAAGCAAGAAGTTCACTGAAGCTTATATGGCAAAGACAAAAACTGCAACAGCAAGCTGTGGGGGATACATAGCGTGCGAGCAAACTTCATTCTATTGCAACTTTTGTCAATAACAGGCTTAATACACAGATCAGTTAACAAGCGGTATATGAACCTTAACTGAAAGCAAGAATGATAACGAAAAACAAAAACTAATAATGACAGACGGATGAACAATGTTCATTGTTACTGATATGGCCTTGTTTAAGTATCACAAAACCACGCCTTTAAGCAATTTATTCATGCAACACTAATTCCCTTAACACATTGTATGTATGTTGGTATTCACACAGAGGTACGTTTATTTTTATTAAAAAGTTATGTAAGTCTGTAATAATACAATACTACCACGAAATATTACATGTGCCGGGCAGATGTTGCACCGTCAACTTCAAAAAGAGAAATCTGTGATGAACCGCTCCATAAATATAATAGGGAGTTAATTCAGTACGTAGAGGTGTTTATTATTAGACGCTGTTGCAGCTGATACAACTCAGAGAAATTTATAATTTAAAATAAGCATTATCCTCCATCCTCTACGTGCGCATCCCCTATGAATTATTGATGTAAGGTGATGTGGAATATAAAAATTCCCTGTGGAAACCGTATGTATTTACTTGAAGCGTATGCTAATTGACAAGCGGGCAAAACACGAAAATAGAGTGTTTATCATCTTTGACAGATATGCTGCACATCCATTCATCATCAATCAAAGTATTTATCTGAAAAAAATCTCTACGTTGCACATATTATTCTCTTTTCATTTAAATTTTGTATTTTATAAATCCAGTAGAATTCTGTTTTCCCTCATAGTAAAAAGCTTAAACGAAATAAATAGTAATATGACTGAAAATATAACTAAATAATTTCTATTATGAATTACTGCCTCATACCTTATCATGTAGCTTCCGGATTTAAAAAAAACGATATGTTGCCTGTTTCTGTCTCGGGTGATATTAAGAATAACAAGGGTCGCAACCGACTAAATGTAATAATTCGTTTCATACCAGTGCGTTTTACTTTATTGGGATTCCTATAAAAACCGTCGTCCTGACGTAAAACAGAACGAAACGCCTACTAAGCTGTAATTCTAGTTTTATGTTTCCTCTTCCAAATAATATCACCACTAATTTACCAAATTGTTCGAGATTATTGGCTTTGTATGAATTCGCTTCACACTTTGTTCTTTTATGTTGCTTAATTCCATTTGAAAAAATTTATTTCTTTTGTTTACTTTGATCTCCCCAGAAACCAATGAGACTTTTTAGAGCACGTCATCGTCTTCCAGTATGTGGGTGATTCCAGGTTTTAACAATGCCCCCTCCTCAGTTCTGTTGACTGATTATATGTATTGGTGAAATTGATTTCAAATGGTATAACTTGCTAAAAAGAAGCGAACGGCACACTCAGACGTTCTACATATTGCATAGCTACAGTTGTTTTAATAATAATAATAATAATAAGGTAAGGGACCGGCCTTGCAATCGCATGGTTGTCGGTTCGAACCACACTCGGGACTTTTCTCGGGGGTGATCGGTATCGACTTCAGGCATCCTTCAGTGTTGGGGATAAAATTCGACACTGCTTCCCCTTAAACGGCGAGAAGGTTGGAAGTAACAAAGCCACGGAACACTTTACACACACTCAAATACACTCCCGCTCTTGAGGTCCCGACAAGTCTTTGACTTAGGACCCCGTTGGGCAACCACTACAGATAAAAAAATGTCAGGTTTCATGCGCCGCTTTACCTAAAAATTGATTGTTTTCTTCCGAACTGCAAGTGTTTCATGAGATTTGCTAACTCCCATTTCATCAGACTACCTTATTTCATAGACTCCTCAATAAGGCGCCTGTAATTTGATCCTCATTTCACAGTCTTTTTTTAAGATTATACAATTAAACGCGTTCATCGACTCGTTGGTTGTAAGGACTCTTCATTTTATCAAATATCAGAATTGATGTTCTTTCGCACTTTATCATGTATGTGTTATCATATCAAGCGATTTCCAGGATTTGCAGAATCTCTTACAATTCAAGTCTTCCACTGTAAAAATAAATAGAAAAGACATAAAGAGAAATCAAAACCAAACAGGAATGGAATATTCGTTCATTATTGGACAGGAGTCTTTTCCATCAGCACATACCGGGTGTCCCAGAAATGCATATAAAGCTTCAGGTATTTCCTTTCTACATTCCATAAGGGCCTCAAAAATGCAAAAATTAATTCTCAGGGTTTATTAGTTTCAGCACACGAGATAAAATACGAGGCCAAAAAAAAATTGGTAAACTTGGCAACATTGCTTATATACGCAGTTAATTCGAATTATAGAAGGGCTGCAGACTAAAAAAATTTCAAGTATGTAGTTGCAAATGCAACGTCTTAATTAAATATTTATTTTACTGTTCTTTGCGCTGTTGTTTTTAACTGTAACGCAAAAAGCAGTCGTAAGTGGGTGAAGTGCATTTTAATGAAGATCTATTAATGATAGAGACTTGCTTACTGATTGTGAGTTAATAACATTTTCCTTTCCGTTTTCAGCCGTTTACTTCGCAGTTTTCTGTTAAAAGTGCTCTATTTGGAGGGTTCGTGTTTGTACAAGAAAAGTACACTACCTTGGGAACCGTTTTTTGTGGTTTTAGAATGAGGAAATATAGAGGAATAGGTTTACCTGAAGCTTTATATGCATTTCTGGGACACGGTATATACTACTCAAGTCTACACTGTGTCCCTGAATTGAGTTCGCGATACGTATAATGGACCAAAAATTTTTGAATTCAGATTTCATGTTCTGCAGTTCGGGTCTGCTTGACGTGAAATGAATTCGTGCCAAATTTGACGCCGAAAGTCTTCAAGGTGTCGGAATTAACATAAGAAGAAGTAAAATTTGTTTAGGTAAAGTGGTCTTCTTTTTGAATTTAGGAGAAAAATTTAGTAGAATAAAATGATTCTCGTTTCAAATTAGGGAGATTCCAACATCCTAGGAAAAAAAATTAAATTACCGAAAATTAGGATTTCAGTACAGTTGTAAGACATTAACACTGTCAGGTGCTAATATGGAAGGAGTATTATTTGAGTAATCATATTTTATTTGTTATTGGTCAATAAATATGTAGACGGCGTTAACTTTACTGACATATTACTTATAATTAGTAATTTTCCGTACTTCAAATTTTTTTCTTAGGATGTTGGAATTTGGTATATCTCTCTAATTTGAAATGAGAAATATTTTATCTTACTAAATTTTTCTTCTAAATTCAAAAGGAAGACCACTTTACCTACACAGATTTTACTTCTTCTTGTGTTAATTCCGCCAGCTTGAAGACTTTCGGTGTCAAATTTGGCACAAGTTCATTTCACGCCAAGTAGATCTGAACTGCAGAACATGAAAACTGAATTCAAAAATTTTTGGTCCATTATACGTACAGAGATCGCCAGATAAGTCGGGCCATATGGGAAATTTTTTATTGATTTCTCAGAAAAATTTATTGTTTTTAAAAGTGCCTGCATCTTCCCAAACTCAACATACACTTATCAAAATTTGAATACCTGTTGTCATATACCGAGGAGATCAGAATACTTCAAATCGACATAAGAGTAAAGTACCTTTATTTTTCAAAATACGCGAAAATATTATTTGGAAAAGCTATTCAGAAATGCTATGAGATCTCAAATATGAAATCATGGCAGCCTACGGTGGAAAAAGAAATTTTCCAATTTTTCTCGTATCAACGTGTGTATCGTAGAACTTTGAAAGTGTAAAGATGGACGTTTCTTCAGGTGTGATATTAATATACTCTGGAATTCCTTTTTCGCTCTTTTACCAATTAGAAATTGTGATCAATAACATTCATACTGTAATGATTCATCGACACCAGCTGTCGCCAAATTGTCTCTTGCGTCACTGCCGCCTAGTCGACGCGCCTTAGGCGACAGCCCAGAGAATTCTGACGGCTGAATATACTAGAATAGACAGTGGGCCGCCTCCAGAATGTTCGAGATAAACAACCCCGGCTTATAAAACACGCGGCCGGTAAACGGAGATTCATTCAGCGTTAGAGTTCGATTAGAATGCAACGTGAGACAGTTTTAAATTAAAGTGGCCTGTTAAACTTTCGCTCGGCTGTTGAAATAAATTACGTATAAGTCTGTAAACAAATTATTGGTAAATGTTAGTGTTAAATTAGTTTGCTTGTAAATAAATTAGTTATTAACTATTTCGTGTTTTGTTTTAATATAAAAATTAATGAACCTTTAAGATCGTCACAATACCATAAATCTTTTTTTTTTTCTAGACAACCGAGATTTCATATTTAAGATCTCAGAACAATTCTCAATAACTTTTTCAAATAATATTTCCGCGTATTTTGAAAAATAAAGGTACTTTACTCTTATGTCGATTTCAAATATTTTGATCTCCTCGGTATATGACAACAGGTATTCAAATTTTGATAAGTGTATGTTGAGTTTGGGAAGATGCACGGACTTTTATAAAGAATAATTTTTTCTGAGAAATCAATAATAAAAAAATTTCCCATATGGCCCGACTTATCTGGCGATCACTGTATAGTGAACTCAATTCGGGAACGCACTGTATACAATACTGGAAGTTCTTTCTTATTACGAGCGTCGCGTCGTATGAATTGGATATTGCTTCTCAATTTGGAGTGCTTAGTGTTTTACAAGATATTCTATAACGAAATCTTTTTCGAATTACAGCGAGGATAGTTTCTATTTGACGCCACAGTATGGCTCGTCTGAAAAAAATGTAATCCAAAAAGTATCATAAATACGGATTGTCGTGTCTGTCAGTAGGATATCGTATACAATAATGGGGTAGAGGGGAGTGGATAGGTCTGCATCAGAGTTACATCGCAATATAGGGGTTTCAAGTTGCTTGAGGATTCTATGACAGCACTGTTAAATTCAAAAATGAGCGTTGTTGTATACTCAAAACGCATGGAAGCGGTGTTTTTGTGTTTACACCCCCGAGAACTAAAAACCAGCATCGCCGCAGCAGCGCGTTATATGAAACGTCAACGTCCTTTGTGAGAAAATGGTGTCAACCACTAACAAGAACCTGAAAATGCGAATGGCACCCGTCGGAATGGCTGGAAGCAAAGAACTATTACTCCAGAGGATCGAGTGCTACTTCGGATGTTTGAGCAAGAACCTTTGCTCACGCTGCAACAACCTGAATAAAAATTAGCTACAAGAAGCATTCGTATTTTGCAAAAATAGCACGTGAACATTCCGACTGGGACTGGACCGACGTAGTCTTATCAATCTATTCTTTATGATCCTTTAATACAGTATACTTTTTCTTAATTAACTATTCGTTTGATGGCTTCGTTGACTTCGCTGGCTTAAAAAAAAAGATGTTATAAAAGTTGCAAGTAGAACAGGATCTGGGTTGATTCATTTAGTCAGTGAAACTCTCAATGAATCTTGGAAACTCTTGATATTTTTAACAAGAAGAAAAAAAGCTTTGTGGATACCGGCTAAGAACTGATTATATTATATTCTTCTTCTCATTTCTAAAGTGGAGAAATTCGGCCGTTGTGTCCACATCTGTGTATCACATCTTTCCTTAACTATACTGCAATTGTAACAATAAGATTTAATTTTAAGATTATTTTATCATACCAATAATAAAATATTTGGAAGAGAACAGATAAAATCCTGTATTTACACTTTCTTCTCGCAAGTATTAGAATTTTCACTGTTAATATTAGATAATTAGATTGGTAAGAATGACTGGGATATGACTTGTAAAAAAAAATATAGAAAAGTAAGATAAAGAAAAAAAGAAGAAGAACAATAACATAAGATGAGTAACTGGTAAAGATATTAGCTGGTAAAAACAGCAAAAGAAAAATTACAGCAAAGATGGCCGAGGACAGAAGGAGATAAGAGGAGACTAAAATGGAGAAGTGATTGAAGTAAGGACTGGATACTAAAATTTGTATAAGGTGAAAAAGACAATTTTTATTTGTGTAAAACAGGGAAGCTTACGAGAAGCTTGCTTAAGAGTTGGGCATTCAAGCGGTCTGTTTTATCTAGCCACGTAAGAAATTGTAGACGAAATGTTATGTAAGTAATTACATTTCGCTGAACTTTAAGATTCTTTTTGCATACACATCACTCTGCATTACCACAGTATAAAGAATACAGTAGCACAACTCGCTTGTCGGCACTTTGATCTCTTTACTGGATTTTCATTGACCTCGAGTAGCTAAAAGGGGCGTGTCGAACTGTTTGTTCTGCTTTAAGTGTGAGCGATTTTGTTGTAAATTGTAAATTTACACGTGCCCACACACCAGGGCCGGATTGTAGTGTTTAGTGGACGTGGTAAAAAAAAACAAGGCATAAATAATGTGTATTAACATAATTATAAAGATCCATTCAGTACCAGAGCCGTGAATGAATGAGCTCTGCATCCCGAGATTGTGACTCAGACCTTGCGCGGGATGTTATGCGCGAACTGAATATTTCCATGAGAGTCGCGCTACTGTGTAATCTTTATACTGTGGCATTACTCTGTTGATTTAAAACTCTCGCCTGTTTAACCAATATTTGCTTTTCCATTTCAATTTTAAATGACTCAATAATCTTTTATTAATGTCGTTAATATGCGTGTTGCAGACCCCTGCCTATCTAGACGCACAAGGTGTTAAATATTTTTCATAAGAGAAGAGCTCTGCCGAAGTTACAACCGACAAATATTTCAGTTTTATTTCTTTGTTAACGGTAACTAAGAAAGAAGGATGTAGTTATGCTTTTTATGTCTGATTATGCAACGCCAGACGCGTTTTATTTATGACGCAGAGCTCTTCTCTTATGAAAAATACTTTATGTATTTGGATTCTCACAAACTTTCGAAAGTGGGGACAGTGCCCGTGAGCATCGCTGGTGTAAAATGATGAAGATATTGAAAATTTTAAAAAGATTCAATTTATTCTTTAATACTAACTTAATTATCTCTTTTATCTACTTTTCTGAAAATTATCTAATCTTTCTGCAGCAGCAAATACCACTGTGTTTTCTGTTTTGTATATCCGGAATTTAATTTCCAGCAATTATAAAATTCACAATTCGTTGCTTTCATTGCCTACATCGAAAGAAAGTTCTAATTTACTCCCTCAATATTTGATGTTATAATAAATAAATTATTATTCATTTAATTATTACAGTTATGATGACAGGGAATATGGTTTAAGTTAATTTAAAGTTGCACCAATTAGGGCCGGTCTTTTAACTTCCTTGTAAACTCCCTTTTTAGCGAGATGAACATTAAACTAGTTGCTATAGCAACGAGTATTCATGTGATTGAGATAGATGCACTCGTCTATTTAATCCGAAAGAGATGCATAATGCTTGTTAGGCAGCTAAATGATAGATTTTTCAGTTATCAGATAGATAAATTTACAAGTAACTTAAAAGGAAGTTAAAAGATCGGGCTTTAATCATTTAAAATTCATTTCTTTATAAAGGAAGGTATTAAATAATATGCACGCACACTATTATATTATAACACCAGTATTTTTTTATCAGGTTGGTAAATACAACAAGAAGCGCTTAAAATGTGCCTGATTAATTTTCTTGTTTTCACGATATTAACTTCTTATACAGCGTATGCAAAAAAAAACATTTAAAGCATTAATATAAGAAGAAAAAAAATGTATAAAATTTTGAATACATATATCACCTAGTTATTATATGAATTGACTAACGTACCATCTTTCCTAGTGTCCATGTGTTGAATATATAAAGGAAAATGTTACCTGAAACAGAAAAAGCAGGAGTAAAACAACGATGCTTTTTACAAAAACGACAAAATGTATTAACCTATCAGCGTCGTACGCTTTGCTGTACGAAAAGCCGGCGCCGTCGCCAATTTAAATTGTGTAATCTAACTTTTAACAAAGATATAAATTTCCAGCTGCTCTCTCTCGGCGTTAAACAAAAAGCAAAAGACTTAATGCACCCCGAAAAGTTATCTTAACTTAAAGGACAAGATTCACTTTAACTTGGTGGCTCAATGGTGCTTCAAACTATTGTGATTTATAAGTTTCAAGAGACGAATATAGCAGAATAACTTTCAATGATAGTCTCGGCAGGATGGGATATATACGGTTTGAAAATTTACGAGCCATTCTTTCTCTATAAATATAACCTATAGTTAGAGTATCCACGGGGTATTTGTCTTTCAAAATTTACTGTATGATATATGAAACGCTAAGGACCCACTAAAGGAATCTGTAAAAGTACCTTATGATGTATAAGGAGCGAGAAAGAGCGATCGAGTTCTCGACCTGCAGATAGGTATAAACAATATTTTAAATTTACTCTCCGGAATTTCAAGCATAAAACTTTTACGAGAAAATAAAATTAGAGTTTTACGTCGATTTTGTCTGAAATAGTTTCGTTTCACGACGGGATCTTACAAGCAATAAACCAAGAATGCACAAATCGATTATGGGCGAACATGCACATGCATTTCTTTATTATTTAAAAAAATGTATTTTTTTCTGTGTCTATTTATACTTAGGTACAAGGAAATTCTAACTGCAACTATCGGTGTTACTCACCGATTGTAGCTCGTACATTTGATAGGTTTTGTGTGCAACGGAAATAATTTGGATCATCCGGAAATACAGTCGACTACAGCCATTACAATTTAGATATTATGTCCCCGTACATAAAAGAGTACTCCAGAAGCAAAGCAGGTTTTCCTGTTGTTGAAAGTTAACTCAACTCTGTCAGTCTATTGAAACGGTTTTAAGTTACGTGTATTTCGTCCTAGCCTAAGTTTTAACTCGTGTAAAATGATAACTCTGGCAAACAAGACCTTGAGACCTGACTTAACGGGATGGAAGTAATTTGGCACCTTGAAACCATATCGGCAGTCACTCGAGTAATTGGAAGCAATTAAGGTTAATTTTGTGTCGCTTATAAACTGCAAGCAATATTTTGTAAATATTGGAAATTTGCACCACTTTAGCGAAAATTGCGGGGGCGAGCAGGAATCTGTCGAAGCCACAAGTTTAAGCACTTATTAAAATCTTTTCAAAACGTTGTGCATTATAAAACATAAAATATCAAAACCAATTTCTAACAATTTCCTTTTATTTTTTAGCACTCATTTTAAGTAGTGACTTACGATTGTAATTTACTATGTACTGTGTACTAAATGTATCCAACAAATTTTGGACAACCAGTTCTTTCTTCCATACGAGTACATTGAAAAAACAAGGTTTCTTTCGCATATTTTGGTTGTTATTATACATAAAACGACAAAAAATGATTTGTTAGAAAGAAAATGTCAGTTCCTTTCAAAAGAATTGAGTTTTATGTATTTTTTAAATTAAATCTGAAAACATTTTTCAGATGTCAAAGTATATTTTTACAACAACATTTAATTGTATACATATAATAGCATTCCT
This sequence comes from Dorcus hopei, assembly GCA_033060865.1. NCBI lineage: Eukaryota > Metazoa > Arthropoda > Insecta > Coleoptera > Lucanidae > Dorcus > Dorcus hopei. The sequence continues at coordinate 24,882,860 of CM065425.1, forward strand.
TGATTAGGAGATTTGCAAAACAGCATCTGACAAGCACTGTGCACTATATTTTAAATTTACTTATTCTAATACTCCCCCGTAAATTTAAAAATGAAACATTTTTGCTAAAAATCAAAATAGGCCGTCTAAAAGTCTCAGAACATACAACAACCGAGTACGATCTAGTGGCTTTGTTAAACCATCAGCAGCTTGATCTTGTGAGCAAACATAGGTCACGTTAAGAGGACCATTTTGTACCAGAACACGGACGAAAAGATACCGAATTTCAATGTATTTGGTACTGCCATACATAACGGGATTTTTTACAACTTCAATCGTGCTCTGATTATCAACTTGAATGGTCGGAATACTATCAAGTCCAGTAACTTCAGAGAAAAGTTTTTGAACCCACAACGAATGTTTTGCAGCTTCACTGCAGGCAACAAACTCGGCTTCCATTGTAGACAGGGCAATGCCAGACTGCTTTTTGCTCATCCATGAGATGGGGGCTCCACCGTACTTAATGACAATACCGGAGACAGATTTACGACTTTGGCTGTAGATATCCAAATTATCCTGTCCGAAACGGTAACACAGACCCAGATCTTTTGTTCCGATAAGATATCGAAAAATACGTTTCACACCCAACCAAGCAGTTTTTTGGTTTTTCCGAGAACTTGGCCCAGTAGTTCACAGCAAAACTAACATCCGGCCGAGAAGCGTGAGCCAAATACATCAACGATCCAATAGCTTGGCGAAACGGAACTTGAACAGCTTCATCATTTTCTGGTATTTTCAGGCTCTCTTTTATCATCGGAGTTGGCACAGGTCTTGCTTCAGACATACCGAATTTTTGCAAGATACGTTCGACATACCCCTTTTGATTCACAACGATTGAGCCATCTTCATTTTGATTTACTGACAAACTAAGGTAACTTGAAGCCTCATTGGTGGTAACTTTGAAATTCAGTTTTTAGTTCACAAAGAAATTTCTGAGCAAGTTCAACCGAAGACGACACAACCAGACCATCATCAACATAGACAGCCAGAATAAGAATATGACCTTGGAGTTTACCAGTAAACAGGCAGGGATCAGCACTACTTGCTCTCAGTCCATATTTGTTGAGCACAGAGGTGAACTTTGCATTCCAACAACGAGGGGCTTGCTTCAGGCCATACAAACTTTTCTTCAACTTGCACACCCTTCCAGTACCATCATCGAAACCTTCAGGTTGAGACATGTATATTTCCTCATTAAGTTCACCATATAGAAAGGCGGTGGTAACATCGAACTGTTGCAAATTATAGTCTTTCACTGCAGCGATGCTTATTAGCGAGCGAACAGTGTCCATTCGAGCAACAGCACTGAAAGTTTCATAGTAGTCAATTCCTGGACGTTGAGTAAAGCCCTTGGCAACCAGTCGGGCTTTGTACTTCTCAACAGTGCCATCGGCTCGACACTTAACACGATACACCCAGCGATTTTTAACAATCTTTCGACCTTTTGGAGGGTGTACTAACGTGTAGGTCTTGTTTTCAAGCAACGACTTTATTTCACTTTCCATTGCAGCTTTCCATTGACTTGCCTCTGACGCATTCACGACTTCATCATAGTTGTTCGGTTCAGCATAAGCAATGCAAGCTGCTTCTTCAAAATCATCGGCAACATAACACATTTCAAATCTCTCTGGTTTCTTGATCTTTGAACGATTACGGAAATCATATGTGCTTTCTACAGATTTTTCTTCCATTTCTGTTTGTTGATTCAGCGACTTGGTCACGCAGAGGCGATAGTTCATATATCCCCTTAATCTTCGGCACAATTTCATCATTAACATCAACTTCTTCGTTTGAACAGAAATTGGATTTGCCAGGATTCACTTTGATTTTATCGAAAGTCAGAGTTTCACTGCACAATTTCTCCCCTAGAAATTTTACATGTTTGGAGAAAATCACTTTGTTAATTTCCTTGACATAGACACGGTAGCCATCATATTAATTGTGGTAGCCAATCATTATTCCTTTTTGACTTTTCTTGTCAAGCTTCTTTGGTTTTTGATCAGGGACGTAGACAAAGCATTCAGTACCAAGAACACGGAAATGATCAATAGAAGCTTTCTTACCATACCACAGTTCATAGGGAGTCTTGTTACCTTGAGAAGGTCCGGTTCGATTGATAACGTGAACAGCGGTGAACACTGTTTCAGCCCACAATTTTAAAGGCAGATCTTTGGCATGAAGCATTGATCGAGCAGATTCAAACAATGTACGGTTTTCACGTTCAGCAGCTCCGTTCTGTAGTGGAGAATAGGGACAACTCTTCCGAAACACGATTCCATTATCAGCTAGTAGCTTCTTGTATTCATTGTTTATCATATTCGAGACCACCGTCAAATAGAATGGTTTCTATCTTGTGACCTTGAGTTTTCGCATATTCAATATACTGCTTGGCCTTTTCAGCAACCTCGGATTTTTCTTTCAGAAAATACACTTGACGAAACTTTGAATAATCATCCTTGAAGGTGAGCAGATAACGTTATCATAATCCATTACTGCAGTAATCACCATGCGCAGTTCACAGTTTAGTAGACAGGACAGTTCAGTAGAGGACAGAAGGTAATTAACTGACGATGGCAAATCACCCAAGTGCAACACAGTCTTTAATAACGCGCAGTGGAAGCGTGCTGGGTCCATAACCTGATAGTTTTATGTATTTTTTAAATTAAATCTTGAAAACATTTTTCAGATGTCAAAGTATATTTTTACAACAACATTCAATTGTATACATATAATAGCATTCCTTGATTAGGAGATTTGCAAAACAGCAACTGGCAAGCACTGTGCACTATATTTTAAATTTACTTTATTCTAACAAGAATCAACATTATGAACGAAAATGAACAAAATCGTAATTCACATTTCAACTCTAACTAGGACATGTTTTGTTACTTAGCAACTCACATTTCCTTTGTTTTTTTTTAATCAGATATTGCTTGCACTGTGCTACAAAAATGCGGCTCGAAGATATCCTAAAAGCATTGATATTGCATGATGATACATTGCCAATAATTTAGGTATCGCTAGAAGCACTTGCAAGACCCTAACGTAAATATTATTACCAAACTGGTAATTTCACTAAACGACTAGGGAGAGAAAGGCCACGCTTGATAATCATTTTATAACAATAGCTGTTCACTGATAAAAATTGTAGGAAATTTACACTATTTTTACATTAAGATTCAATGTTATTTTAAGTAAATTTTTATTACTACATAAAATTCTATGTATTATTACTTAATAATAACTAAATAACATGAAATTTTGATGTAAAAATGATGTAATTTTACCACCATGTTTAGCAGTGTATTTCGTGATTATGGACCACCGTCTACTTGTCAAGTAGCAGATAATCGTGAAGTCAACATTTGTACGTTAACCGTTCCGCAGCGATTAAAAGAACTTGGAATGATGACCCGGCGACCAGCTAATGGTCCTACTGTGCTTCCAGCCCATCGTGTTGAAGGTTTAACATAGAGCTTGTACCGAAGAATTATAGAGCTCACTGTTGTCCACGGATGAGTCTCGCTTTAGTTTGTGATCACGAGTGCGGAGGTTTGGTGAACGGTTTTCAGAATGCTCGAGAACACCATATGGAAGCAGAAGCATAATGACATGGGCGCAGCGCGTATAGAAAATGGAACTCTAACGCCTGAACGCTGCAATAATTAATGTTTAGTTGATCATGTGATGCCATTTACTTCGTTTATCGGGAACAATTTCGTTCTTTTGCATGACATGTTACGCGAACGGTTAGTGAATAATTATTTTGACAAAACGAACATTCGTACACATTTAAATCCCGCCGAGCATGTTTGGGAAACGAGTTCGTAACCGGCAGCTCCAATCAGAAACTTTACAGAATTTACGATTAATTTATAGCATTTTTCACTGGGACTAAATTGTGCACTGAGTGTGCACTCAGAATTAGTGTCCGAGCGAAGATTCGGTTTCGGTTTCGGCCATAAAAAAGTGGTTCGGCCAGAGTTTCGGTTTCGGCCAAAAAATAGCCGAACTTTCGGTTACAACCGAAACTGCATTTAGCGCCCCTCTAAGACGCCTTAGAATTCCGGCCCATATTCTTCACTTCAAACAGCAGTATAGTTATTTAAATATCTTTCTGCTCCATCAACCAGCGTTGCTAGCGAGCAATTGTTAGCGCTGCTGGTTAAATTTCTACAGACCGCAGAAGCAATTTGTTTGGAGAAAATGGAGAAAAGCTGTTGTTTTTGTCATACAATATAAAATTGTTTAATTTCAATTATTGATAAATAAAATAAATAAATCTAGACTTTAGTAAAACTATCTCCATCTTCCCTCAAAAAAGGTTCGGTTTCGGTTTCGGCCGAAACTAAGACAAAGGCCGAAATTCGGTTTCGGCGAAAAAATCGGTTTCGGTTCATCGCATTTTAACCTCATGTAATGAAACGGGATGGAGATATTCTGAGTACGCACTCAGTGCACAATTTAGTCCCAGTGAAAGACGCTATTAATCATCGAATTCAGCATTCAGGAATACACAAATAAAATCAAAACAATTAAGTGTCCGGAATTTTTTAAACACGAATATATTTTAGATCTGGGCTAGCCGTTAATGCGATGAAATACCAGGTAATTGCAGTGTAAACTAGATAGCATTTTTCGTGTAGGAACTAAAGCTGCTTTAAAAAATCTCTTTGTACTACTTTTTACGTTTCAAAAAATCTTTGTATCGCCCTCTTTTTAAGTATTGACCTATCTTGGCGAATTTCTGGCAGAATTTATTTAAAAATGTAAACTCTTTTTAGGCATATTAAAGTCAGTAATTAATTAACTTTGAAGATCAAAGCGTGCAGCTTTGATTTATACGAAATGAAAAAGCAACTTACTTGTCCATTTAATTTTCATCTTAGCACCGAGATTTTCACATTTACCGTAAGAAAATTTAATGCAAAGTAAATCAAGCTATTTTCAACTTTAATTTATATGTTGTTTCACAAAGGGTTCTGCAGTGTACATAGAGATTCTGCTGAACCTCGTGCCTCTACCCGAAATAAATTCAGACTATGCAGACAATAAACAACAAAATTAGGTTTCCTCCCATAACTGTATATTTAGTATCTCTTACCTACCGTCCCAGATAAAATAACTTTCAACGTGTTTTCGTTTCGTATTTCCTGGAGAATTTTCATTTCCTCGTATGTTCTGGGCTCCCAGCATTTACGATATATCACTTAACGGTGTAGTCAGACCTGTCTAAAATGTCACAACTTTCAGGAAGTACAATAGATTTTTTTCAAATGTCATCCTGAAAATGTTATGTTTACTGTCGGGGAAGCTCTGCGCACTGCTGCATATAAATATTTTTTAACATCCAGTATCGACGACTTCTGTTAGTTTTACGTGTGAAATCCGGATTCCAGGATAAATAGCATCGGAAAGCGTTTACAAAAAATTACACTGTGTTTGCGAAGCGCTGTTTTCACCACGATCGTTATTTATTTCGGTGTTTTTGTGCCGCTGCATGTTTGTTTTCCTTTTTTCGTTCAAAAGGAATATATATGCAGTTTTGATTACAAAATTAATGTGGTTTAGGTAAATTTAGATAAATAATTTCATTACGCGGAAAAACCAGGAGAAAATATATTTTAAATAACAAAATAATTATGTTCCATTTACATTACAAAAATATATTTTATCGTGATTGTAAAATACGACTTATTTATTTAGCTTTATTTAATTATTTAAAAATATTTTAAAATTACTTCAACTTATTTTTATTTTATTAAAAAATCCGTTTTTAATAAACATCCGTATCTATCTTTCGAATAACTCAGTTATTGAAACACCGAGGACATTTTATAAATTTTCAGTGGATAAAAAATTACGTTAATTGTCATTACTATACACACAAACAGTATGAACATGAAGTAATTTAAAAACTCAATTCAGGAATAGTTTGCGATGACACGCTAATTGTCCGCATTGACCACCTTGTGTGTGATAGCTTATGAGGCAGTAGCGTCGTTGCGAATTTGCTATTCCTTGTGCAGTTATGGCTCGAAACCCAGGTGTGCGATGTCGCGGCTATGTGGAATAGCTTAAAAGTCAAAACTGTGTTTTTTTTATCGTTTTGTAATTACTTCACTAGAAAAATCTTAATCTTACTATTGGCGTTATTATCATCAGATATGCGTTAAAATTTAACTACTGAACTAGTAAAAAAAGTATATTGGTCTACTTATATTATTCAAGATCATTTTGTATCAAAATAGAATTAACATTGGAACAGCAAATAGGATTACAATACTCATATCACTCAAGCTTTATATGCGCGATGCGACAGAAAAATAAATCATCCTTCGTTCCCATCATCATATGCAAGTGTTATATAGGGGGCGAAGGAACGTCTAGCCTTTGGCATGCTGGGAAGGCATTCGAATCAGCCGTCATCGCAACAGTCGCAAACACCAAGAGCGGAAACGCAGACGTCGTTTCTCACGACCGTTCCTCCATCAATAATGCAGGGAGCGAGCTTGATGCTCGACGTAACTCAGTTTCCAAAATAATCCTCAAGGTGTAATCAAAATTAATGTAATTGCCCTTATTTGTTTAAATCCCGAAAGAAAGACGACAATGGCACGCACTCGTCGGGAATGAGCTCATTAAGTCGGAATGAGAAGATGCTGCTTGCAGCCTCCGATGAGTTTTCTTAATTTTTCTAATCGTTTGTAATTACAAATTCGTTTAGTGGGCCCTTTGTTTGTATTCTAATGAATTTATTCTCATTAAGCAGTTTTTTTTTCTTGATGTATACTTGAAAACATAGTCGTTTTCTTCATTATAACTCTAATTTTTACATTGTTTTCAGTAACATATTAAATTTATAAACAAAAACACATATTAAAAAATTTATTTCAATTGTGCTAATGAATGGTTCTTCTTTTAATCCAATTCATTTTCATCTGTTTCTTCGAGAATAGTAAATAAAGTTTTATAATCTATGAAGTCGTTCTTTTCCCGTAATTTGATTTTTGTAATATTAGAATAATTGTTCCTCTTTTGCAAATTCGTATTTAATCTGTCCTTGGAAAATTAATTAAAAAATACAATAGGATAGAAAATAATTAGTGAAATCAATTCTTGTTTTTGTTTTTGATGCTCAAGGACAAATACCTTTCCATTTTTTTATATCACAGTGGTTTTCAAAACCTAGTTCCTGATCTCTCTATGTTTTGAGCTTCGAATTTCGTAGGTTAATTCAAAATTTTGAGTGAAGTTTGGATTAATTTTTCTAATTGGGCTTTTTATAATGTAACATTTTTCTGATGAGCGATGTTCAAGTGATAGCACATAATAATGGCTTTCGATTTATGTGCTCCAAATTTGATTGCTTCGCAATGTTATTCCGTCAGCTTAGAAAAGAACGGAAGAGAAAGAAAGAAAGTATCAATCGGGGAAATATCGGATACACGACGCGACTAGAAAAAGAAACGTCAGGGGAGAATAACACACTTTGTTTTACGGAAGTAATTGATGAGGAAACAATTTCTTATCAATATTTTCGTATATTATTTTGTCTCATGAGTTCGACACGTTTTTCGTTATTCATTCTGAGTTTCGTATTCTCTTTGTTTTCCCGTAATTTTACTCGAAATAAGAAAAATAATTTCAATAACTGATTAAATAACAAACGTGACAATTCATTAGCAATTAACAATGCACTTAATTATAGGACGCACAAAATTTATATTTTCGCAAATTATACTGATTGGAGTTAATAATTGTATAAATAGTTTACACAGTGACAGTATACAGGGTGCTGCATTGATAAACGCAACATAGGAAATGCCATGTTAATTTAGAGGTGTTCAAATATTGGCCTCCCTAATTATTTTACAGCAAAATTCCACTGAGGTTTTTTAAAGTACTCTTTAAGATGAATCTGTCTGTGCAGTTTCAGAATTTTTCATTTGTTCAGTTTCAAAATATTCTGTAACCAAATTCAATTTATATCAAACTATTAGCACGGCCTTGATCAGCGAATGTTAAAATAAATGACTTTATTTTAACATTCACTGATCAAGGCTGTGCTGATAGTTTGATATAAATTTATTGAATTTGGCTACTGAATCTTTTTAAAATATTTTGAAACTGAGCAAATGAAAAATCTCAAACTGCACAGACAGATTCATCTCGAAGAGTATTTTAAAAAACCTAAAGGAATTATGCTGTAAAATAATTAGGGAGGCCAATATTTGAACACCTCTAAATTAACATGGGATTTCCTATGTTGCGTTCATCAATGCAACACCCTGTATATTAAAAAGATGCAAAATACTCGAACTTGCCCCAATACAAAAATTTAAATTTTCGAGAAAAATAGGATAGTTGTTTTGTTTGAGCGTCACTGGAATTTTTTAAATTTACTGCAGGCAACGCGAATCATGACCAATCATACTCTTTCAGTAGACTTTCACACATAAAAGATGTACCTTTGACAATTCTGAATGAATAATATCATTTGGGTTAAAAGAATTTAATTTGTGACTAAACGTAATAGACGGTAATTGTATTTTAATCTTTGAAAATTAAGCACTAAAGAAATTTTTCAATATGTTGGTCACTTCTTGATTTGACGAAATTGCAGTCGCTGGAGTTCTTCAGTTTTGTTAACTAGACCACCATAACCAGTTGTTTCATGTGACTCCATACAAAAAAGACGCATGGATTCAAGTCAGGCTATCGAGGACACCAATTATTAATTGTGATACTCCCACCTGCATAGCAAGACGTCGTGTACTGATTTCGGGCCGATTTTCCATTCTTTGCAAAATTTTCTCTCAGCATCAAGAATTCGATTCTCACATTGAGAGCCAATATCGCGCTTGTTCATTTCAAAAGATTCAATATCTCTAGAAGATTGCATTTCCGCGTTGGGCAATCCTTTTTGGGGAAACGTTCTCTGTTACCCTCTTTTCACAAATTAATACCATATGGGTTTTTTCCTATGTTGCTGAAATCAATAATTTCAAAAATTTTGACGAAAACAATAGCTATCCTCCATTTAAATTCACTTCAACCAAAATCGAATTGATTTGATTTGGAACTGAACTGGTTTTAAACTGAAGGAGATTCTCAAAAGAATTATGTTTTGTAACTAAAGTTCACGTAACGTAATCACAATAATCACAAAATAGAGTATGGACACATGAGAAGAATGGAGGAGAAAATATCTCAAATGGATTCCAAATGAAAGAGGAAAAAAAAACTTGACTAAGGAGAGGCTTACCGCCTACACTCAGCCAGGTTTCCTAATAAACGATTATGTTCGACAAACCATAAGGACTTTGAAACTCTTTATTTTCTTTTAGCTCCTAGTTCAAGTAAAGTAAATTGCAAGGGAACAAAACGACGAATGCTGAGTTTTCAGATTTTTTTGACTTGATTCACTATTAGATAAGTTGAAAAAAGCTTCATGAATAAAGAAGTTTCCAAAATTTTGGGGCAAATTTTAATTGTCACGACTTCAATTTTATTATACAACGTATATATATAACGAGCGTCTAAATAAAAACCTGGTCAGGCAGGTTGTGATCGAGAATTTATCCATTACATTTACATAACAGAATTACTAAATGTAGCCTGCTTGACCAGGTTTTTATTTAGACACTTGTTATATAACTCCTACATAGCAGATATAAAAAGGGGACAAGAAAAATCAGAAGTGAGAATGTATTCAATCCGGAAATAAAGAAAATGTGTTGAAACAATAACAACAATATGGAAACCCCATACATTTAAGACTAATATTTAAAAAAAACTCGTTTCTCTGTGTCATTTGTGCCTTTTAAATAATTTACTTACAGCATTTTCGATTGACTGCTGTAGGGCAGGCTAAAATAGAATAGGAATATGTACTCTGGGAGTGCTCTAAGGCCATCAATCGAAATGGCCATAAGATGTTAGTTTTAAAATATGTACTATTAGGTAGTTCGGAAAAAAATGTCGTTTTCTTTTTGATTCAGAATGTTTATATACATAAGTATATAAATTTTGATTAAACTATACATATAATAAATGATATACATATATGGTATGAATTTAAAAATAGTCAAAACCATCGCACATCATGTAATATCACCATTGACTAAACTCTATAATCAATGCATACATGAAGGAGTCTATCCGGAAGCGCTGAAATTGTCTCGTGTCATACCTGTGTACAAAAGCGGATCTATTGACGAACCTGCAAACTATCGTCCGATTTCTATTACTCCTATATGGTCAAAAATTTTTGAAAAGGCGCTGAAAAAAAGGGTATGCACCCATCTGGAAGAACAGGAAGTATTTACTGCAACCCAGTATGGCTTCAGAAAAAGCTTCTCTACAACTGATGCAATCAATAAGCTTGTGACATTAGTTAACGATGCCTTCACTAAGGGACATCACGCAGCAACACTCTACTGTGACTTAACACGTGCGTTTGATTGCGTATCTGTCGACATCCTGATAAGAAAATTAGACTTTTATGGGTTCAAAGAAAATTCCTTAAAACTTATAAGTTCTTACTTGCATGACAGAAAACAGGTGGTAACACTAAACGGGGAGCAGACACATATGATGGATATACGATATGGAGTCCCACAAGGATCAGTGCTGGGCCCGTTATTGTTCCTACTCTATATTAATGATCTGCCACGTGGAGTTCCTGACGTAGATCTGATTCTTTTCGCAGATGATACAACAGCAGTATGTACAAATCAAAATTTACAAGAAATTATTGCTAAAATAGAGACTGCCCGATTGAATCTAGATACATAGTTTATTGCTAATAAGCTGAAATTCAATGAAAATAAATCAGAATTAATGTTTATATCACTGAGAAATATTGAGGAATCACAAAATCCGGAGAAAGTAAAATTTTTGGGCGTGTATCTGGATCCTAAACTTTCATGGGACGAACACACAAACTACTTGGCAAGTAAAATTGCGTCAAATATATACCTCCTTCGCAATCTTGCCCAAATTACTTCGGAGACGGTTTTGCTCACAGTATACCATGCCTTGATTCAATCCAGAATCACTTACGCATTATTAGCTTGGGGACATGCCAGTTCGGTTCTACGTGTATTTGGGCTTCAGAGGAAGGCAATCAGAATAGTTGCTGGTCTCAAATACAGAGAAGATTGCAAGCCTGCGTTTGTTCGTCTCGGTGTTTTAACTTTGCCACCATTATTCTTACTCCAATGCCTACTGTACGTTAAGCAACACAGCACTGTTTATTTCACACATGAACACAAGCATAAACATGACACCCGTAACAAAACTAACATTGATGTAGAATTTCAGCGAATCAATAGAACTCGCACAGGGATAAACTATTATGGACCAAATATGTTTAATTTGTTACCACATGACATAAGACAACTGTCTTTTAACGAATTTAAAAAAGAAATGAAAAAATATTTAATTGAAAAATGTTTCTATAGCGTAGATGAAGCCATGTTTACTATGTGCCTGGATTTCTCATGTAATTAACGATTTTTTCTTTTACGAATAAAGATATTATTATTATTTACAGATATTATTATTATTATTATTAAGTATATTATTATTATTATTATTATCACCATTTACATCAGTTACCTTTTGCCATCTTTCTGCTAGCAGTTGTATTCCACGATGATATCACCCAACTTTTCTGGAATCAAAAAATTCTAGACATAGTACGACATTTTTTTTCCGAACAACCTAATATAAGACATTAATGATACCTTCTTTAAGCCCGATTCTCTTAGCAGGGGCAAAATAACGACATGAGTAAGCCTTTTGGCGTATAGGCGGCGCTGCAGTACCTGAAGTTCGGGAGTTCTACATGCAAGGATTCGGGTGCTAAAGCAAGAATTTACTAATAATAATAATAGTAATAATAATAATAGTAATAATAATAATCCTTTATTGCTGATTTAATCGTTAGTTGTTAGCAGTTGTCATACATTATACAGGATGTCTGTAAAAGGTCTTTACAAATACCTACCACATATTCCCTAGACCAAAATAAGCTGATTGAAGTAAATTTACCTTAATACAAAGGTGCTTATGCTTAGTTTGGGCGCTATACGGCCTTCAAGTAACAATTCTGAAATGGTCTTTTTATAAAAATTTTAAAACGGCTTATGCGATTTTGCTAAAATTTGGTACGTTGACGTAGTTTTATGAGACAGATAAACCCATGTCAAAATTATGATTAACATCAATCCATAGGCGTAGAACGTGGGTTTTTAAATAATTGTACATTTCAAATTTCTACGCCAATGGAAGAAAAGGGGTTTAAGTATAAAATTTAGATTGCGTAACTTATTTACTACAAAAAAGGTACTCGTGGTAAGACTCGATTACTCTCATTGTTTTTGCGAAATTTAAATTCTAATAATTCGCAGTAAGTGTAGAAACGTTTATTTAAATACAACAGTTTGAACAGTTTTTGTGACATCTTTATTATTATATATTAATGTTTTAGTTACTTAATTTTCAGTTTAAACAAATGAAGTTACTAAAATATAAATACAAATAATAAAGATGTCATAAAACCTGTTCAAAGTGTCCACCATTTGCATGCATACAACGAAGAAAATTAAATTGTATTCTTTACATAACTTCTTCATCATCTTTAAGATTATTTGTTGCATCTTGAATACGCTGCCACAGTTGTTCTTCTTTCTCTGCAGGTGTCCTCTAAACTATGGACTTCAGATGTCCCCAGAAAAAATAACCCATGGGTGTTAAGTCTGGTGAACGTGGTGGACAATTTACAGGTGCGTCATTACCTCAACATTTATTTGGGTACTGTTTATTTAAGTGGTTTCGAGCATGTAATGAAAAATGTGGTGGGGCTCCATCGTGCATAAACCACATATCTCGCCGAAGTTGTAGAGATATATCTTTTAACAAATCTGGCAACGTATTTTATAGATGTTGCAAATAAATCTCTCCCGTTAATCTTTCTGGAAGAATAACAGGACCAACAATAAAATTACCAAATATTCCAACCCACACATTTATTTTAAATTCGTGTTGGAAATGTTTTACCTTGATCACATGCCGATTTTCAACTGTATAAACGTGTTCATTATGAAAATGAGTTACCCCTCGTCTTGTGAAACACGCTTGTGCATTTCAGGATCATGGAATAAGAAATCTTCAATTACCATTTTATGGTATGGATACAGTAACTGTTCTTTAATTACTGCATGAACGACATCTTTACATATTCCTAGTTCTCTGTCTATTCATCTGGTGCTTAGTTCTGGATCTTCTTCAGCACGTTCTAAAATTTCTTCTTCAACTTCAGGAACCAAACGCTGCCTTCCATAATTAGCGGTTTGAGGAGTAAGACGACCGGTCTCCCGAAGGCGTCTCTCAATGGCAGCATACGTTGGGTGGTTTGGTATATGACGATTTGGAAACCTTTTAGAATGCACCCTAACACACTCTTGACCATTTCCTTGACAATATCCTAATACCAATAACCTATATGTCCAAATAAATTTTTGATAAAGGTAGGTCATGGAAGTGTAAATATATGTCCAATCTACAACACCAAGCAACTTTTGAAATTAGTGACACATCAACCCGTAAAATGTGGCAAATTAAACTTCAATTTTACTTAACTTCTCAAGAACTAGACAATATTTTAATGTAAATAATGTGTTAATTTATCTTCCATAGCCTACCTTTATCAAAAATTTATTTGGACATACAGTATATTCTGCATTGGTATATTATACAGCCATGATAAAGCACGCAAATTTAAGTTTTCAAAATTATTACAGCACCTTTTGCAACTTAATAATAATTTAGGTATTCTAAATTTGACAATAGTTTTATGTTATCACAGACCAAAACAATGAACCATAGGTTCATTGAATGTGATAACATTCTTTATGCCCTCTAACGACGGGGGAAGAACTGTTCAACAGCTCTTCCCCCCGTCGTTAGAGGGCATATTCGAGATGCAACAAATAATCTTAAAGGTGATGAAGTTAGAAAGAAGCTAAGAATACAATTTAATTTTCTTCGTCGTACAAATCATTGTATGCATGCAAATGCTGAACACTTTGAACATTTTCATGACATCTTTATTATTTGTATTAATGTTTTAGTAACTTAATTTGTTTAAATTCATATTTTAGTAAGTTATTTTGTTTCAATTAAGTAACTAAAACATTAATACAAGTAATAAAGATTCCATAAAAACTGTTCAAACTGTTGTATTTAAATAAACGTTTGTAAAACTTACTGCGAATTATTAGAATTCCAATTTCGCAAAAACCATGAGAGTAATCGAGTCTTATCACGAGTACCTTTTTTTGTAGTAAATGAGTTATGCAATCTAAATTTTATACTTAAACCCCTTTTCTTCCATTGGCGTAGAAATTTGAAATGTAAAGGGTGATCCAATTAGTGCTTTAGGATTTTAAAACAAAATAAAACATAAACATTGTTGCAAGGCCAAAGTATTTTGTTTTTATTTTAAAGACTAACTAATTACAATTACGTTTTGAAAATAATATCGGTCAAATGTCCTCCAAGACTTTGTTGACAATAGCGCATTCGATCAGTCCAATTCAACATTACGTTTTCACACATTTGGACTGGTATCTCACCAATAACATTTCTGATGTTGGTTTATCCGTTTCATAAAACTACGTCAACGTATACTAAATTTTAGCAAAATTGCATAAGCCGTTTTAAAATCTTAATAAAAAAACTATTTCAAAATTGTAACTTGAACGCCGTATAGCGCCCAAACTAAGCACCTTTGTATTAAGGTAAGTTTACTTCAGTCGGCTTATTTTGGTCTAAGGAATATGTGGTAGATGTTTGTAAAGACCTTTTACAGACACCCTGTATAATGAAATAAATTAGGCTCACTACATCTTAGTAATGACACTAATGAAACAGAACTTTGTTTATTTCAAATAAATTTTATATGAAAAATTTTATGTATATGAAAGTCCTATTCAATAAGAAATTTTAGCGAAACATTAAAGAGATTATTATATTTTCTAAATTGTTTCTACACGTTGACTTTTAACTTACGATAGAGTTCAAAACTGGAAAAATAAAACAATTTTATATACAGAAACAACGAATTCAAGACAAAACTTCAAGAACCAAAATAGAAAGAAGCAGAACCTGCCAACCAATAGTGAAACGTTAAGATTTGTGTAATTTTTAAGTTTTCCGTGGTAAGATTACAATGAAATTTTATTATGCAGGGTGGTCCCGAAAGAAAGTGCCAAAAAGAAATCAGTTACAGGAGATAATGAGTAAAACTCATATACAAAAAATTTTTCTAATAAAAGTCTTTTCATTTTTAAAATAAAAATAATGGAAAATTTGTTGAAGATGAGTTTAGATGTTACAGGTACAGCTCAAAAAATGCAAATATTGTTGCCATACCACCAGTATTACCTCTTCAGTCCAGATTAACATTAGCGTACAGCAAATTTTCAATTATTTTTATCTCCAAAACGAAGACTTTTATTAGAAAAATTTTTTGTATATTAGTTTTACTCATCATCTCCTATAACTAATTTCTTTTTGGCACCTTCTTTCGGGACCACCCGTAAGTATGTAAAAATGAAAAATGTAATAATTGGCGAAATTCCTTGCGTTTCGATGTTTTAATGTAAACGTTTGAACGATATTTCTCTTTTAACTAACTGCTAATTTAACTCGTTTAATTAAAGTTGAAACTACCGATAAATAAGTACATCACTAAATTTAATATGTATACCTGTAATCTAATTATAACGTAACTAAAATTCTCGATTTTTAATGTAATACAAAATTCAAAATAAATTAGAAGGATAAAAAATAATATGTTTGACAATGCAACCGTTTACTTGAGCTGCTTAAAAACAAATAACACATAAAAGAACTTTCTCAATACTCAACGAACACGTCGGCTGAATTATAATATGTCAGACGAACATTAAATACAGAAGTCTGACTCTACTTTGATCCCAGAATTACCAAACTTCCCGACTTTTATCTGCATAACCCTGCGTATCTTTTTATAAGCCAGTCCTCTCCCCTGCTTGCTATTCCGCCTGAGTATAATTATTTCCTGGTGGCATATTTCTTTATTTCCTTACAAGAGATGGTAAAGCTCCGTAAAGACCGAGCAACCCTAGCGAGCTTTTAGGAACGAGTTCTTAAGCTCACAGCGTGACCATAAAATTGGAGAAGCCGCCGTCATGCCGGTGTGCTTCGCTTCACGCTCCCTATGATCCGACCTTGATTTCATGAAGGAAATTTTCCACCAAAAGCTAGTGGATGGAACTAGTTATTTCCGAAAACAGTAAGATCTTGATGAGGCTATTACTTTTATTTCATACAAATCCGGATCATTACTATTCACGACCAAAAAGTTCTATATTTATTAATATAATTTTTAAAAACCACATCACTATCGTATAAATAATATAATAACTCGTGTCTAAATAAAAACCTGGTCAACTAGGCTACATTTAGTAATTCTGCTATGTAAATGCAATGGACAAATTCTCGATCACAACCCACTTGACCAGGTTTTTATTTAGACGCTCGTTACTTCTAGATAAAAATAAATTAGTATTCCGTGCATAAAGACATATGTAAATTTATACTTTGAGTTATTGTTGACCTTTCCGGAAATACTTTGACCCACTGTCTCTTATACTTCTAATTTGAATTTATCTTCTTGTTTGCACGTATTCGGGTAAACATTCCCGAAGGTTAGTCAACTTTAGCGAAATCTGTTTCCACCTGTTTATTTTAGACAGGGTCAGAGAGTCAAATATGCGACCGCAAATTAATCGGGATATAAATGTATGCATTCCCAGTCAACGTTAACACTTTAATAATCATCAAGCAAGTCGTTCGCAATAATAGATGGAACAGGTAATCGCGAAAATGTTTCAGGATTCCGGCAGTTTAAAGCATTACCATCGCACGGTTGCAATAAATACGTGGCGTAAATAATGTGGGAATTGTAGATTGACTTGGAATCCTGCCCGGGCAACAAAGTATGTCGACATGAAGGTGTTAATGTACTTAGTTACATATTTATGCGCGAGAAGTATAAATACCGAACAGAAAATAGAAACCGTCCTTCATTCATGAATAGAACTCACATTTTCATTTGTGTTAAAACGCAGATGCGCGCGGTTTTAATTAAAGCACGTTTTGTGACTTTAATTGTATCACATAACTGAAAATTAAAAAATCCTTTGAGATAATGACACTGCAATTTGTGCACCGGAACACCGGATAGTGGCGCTTGGTGCAGAGATCAAATGAAATTTTCACCAGCGCATTTTCTGCACATACTTGTTTATTTTGTTCTTCGTTTCTTCGTCGTCCGTTCTTTCTGGTTTAATACAATTTTTATATTAACAATGAATTATTTCTATAATAAATATCCAAAGGTAAGCATTGATGCATGACGAAAATACTTTTAATAAGAATAGATCTGTTTAAAACAAAGTGAATAATTATTAAAACTAATTTTATACCATCAACAAGTATAAGTCAACTTTAGTCAATTTATTGTAGCAACCCTGATACCCGAATGTAGACATACGATTATCAATCGCCATGTCCTAATATGGGTACATCGAACACTAATGGTTCCTGATTGCTTAAGACTGACGGCATCTGCAATCATCTCGTGTCATCCTGTTCGGCTTTGTTTTAGCGTTTCATTACTCGTTTAACTTTGGTGATGCTGTTGTGATTACAATTATCGGAGTTTTTGCTAAAAAAAGTTTAGAAATTTCTTAATGCATCATCAAACGAGTTTGGGGTTATTTTCGCTACCCTGGTAGGGCCTGGTTTACCTAAAAATCCAGGTAATGTTAGGCTAACAGCATGACGGCATCTTGTGATTAATTCAATTCTTCTATTAATTCAGGCTTTCCCCATTTGGATACCTTTTACGTATGGATACTTTTACAAGAGTCTAGCCATCAAACCAGGAGGAGCAATTCGGTAGTCACTAAAGTAAACATAGATGGCGTGCAGGAAGGCGATTGAATCTCGAAATGAGAAACAAATGTTTTAAATTTGAAACATAATGCATATTTAGTATTACTTTCTGTGTTAAAGCTTCCTATTTCATGCCTAACTACATACATAGATACGTTCGTTCGAAATTGCATTTATTTAGTAAGTAAAAATTATATTAAATTTCAAAATGCAAGGATTTGTATGAATATTGTTCGAAACTATTCATTAGAAAAGACAAATAATTGTAATCAAAGCGCAAAACTTTATTTGTGATCAAATTTTGGATGAACTACATCTTCTAAATGCGGAAATTCGTTTTAAATTTCTCTGCTAAGGAGGACATCAAAGCTGATCAAATGCATAAATATCTACTTACGTATTTAGATTAAAAAAATAATAATTGTGGCTAAATTATCTGATTTTTATTTAATGCGAGAAAAGTTTTAAAGAAATTTTCTCTTAAATTTCCTTTTGAGTCTTTAGACGAGGTGGCGAAAGAATGGAATGAATAAAAAATAATAATTAAGATTATTTAGCTTCTGGAGAAATCTAATAAAAATGTAACTTTTTCGGCATAATTTTCTTATCTTTAATTTCTTTTTTGGAGCTGCTTATAGTTTATATTTGTATGCCTACAGGCAGCAAGTACCAACATATTATAATTTATATGTTTTGATATTTGCTTTTCCTATAATTTTTGCTACTTCAATATCAATTGAATTATTTCAAAATTAATTTCATTTAAATTGCTACAAATTGTTACAAATTAATTTAAATGTGTTTTAATTTGTTTTAAATACATACTTTTTAGATTTGGCTTAAATATTTATATTGTGAGAGAAGTTTTAAAGAAATTTCTCTTTTAAACTTCCATTTGAAGTTTTAATTTTAACAATTTTAAATAGTTGTTTAATTTTTTGCTGATATTAAACGTGCAACGTGTAGTTTTAAGTGAGACAGAGAGCGTTTATTTGTAATGACTCTTTCACTCGATAGAATATAATGCAAATTTTCTGTTTCGAAATTTGCAGAAAATTAAAAACAGATTCAATACCAAATTATAAAATGTGCAGTGAGGAAAATTAAAACAGGAATTTAATATGTATTACCTAGGTACCAATAAAATAAGAATTATTTAAGAAATTAGAATTAACGCAACAATTTTAAAAATAATTTAAAACATTCTCTTATTTAAAAATTGTTAAAAAAATGTAAATGTAATTCGTTGTAAATTCAATTTAACAGTCGACGTTTCGCTGTGTGTTGACAGTTTATTAGGATAAATAATAAATAAAAATTTTAATCAAAATTTGGAAATGTCATAACCACAAAAGGAAAGCAAAGATGATCATCTGTAAATCAGAATAAAATTAATAAAATTACTTCCAACATACTTCCAAATGTTCTGATGATACAGCATATACATATTTTAAGTTAAGTATGTTATAAAAATGTCAATTTTCTAATAATACGTGCAAATTATAAATCTTTTACATATTCTTAATTAATGTAACGAATTAGGTATGTAATGTTATTTTCTTGAGTATTTATTAGTACTTAATTTTTTTTTTATAACGATTAACAACTTCATCAACTACAAAGCATTATTAACAGGCTTTCTAAGAATAATATTGTAAATTTGCTGATTTAAATTTTCAGCAAGAAGTTATGTTATTTACTTCTTATTTTATTGTTTACTGTGAATCAAATTTTTATTCTTATCAGATTTACAATTAATTCTAATAATACAACAGACATATAAAATTAAAATTTTGAAATCTGTAAATTACATACTTGTATAATTTTAATGTGTGGCTTAATTTAAACATTCGTTTACTTTCGTTAAAAGTCGGATGAAGTCGTTTTTGCTCCTCCAAGTTTGATGGCTAGACACTTGTGATACTTTTAGTCCTGGTACTTTTCGTTTTGGATACCCTTTTGGTACTAGGTTAATTAACCGATATTTTGGAAGCAGTTGCCGTGCCGGGTTGAGTTGGAGGTAGTTGTTGCAGATTACTCCACGACGCTTCGGATAACGCCTAGAAAATACGCAGGGAAACGTAAACGTCCTTGACCTACATGTTCAGCATTATATTTTATACTAACTGTTGCGTGACGCTGCGTTGCTTAAGAGCGAATTTTCGACAGATCTTCCGCCTGTAAAGGTTTGATGTAAAATATGGTGGTAGAAATAAGGCGTATTTGAGCTGAAGTACCAAATTGGGTAAATTAATAAGTTGTACACTTAGGTACAAAATTTTGAATCGGTTTAGTCATAGTATTTTAGTCGACATTCTGTCGCATCGAATTAACCGTTTGCAACTGATTTTGTAATTATTCTGTGTGTGTAATTAAAGCAATTATTATTTTAGCCGTTTGTATATTTGTACCACTACCTTCAGCGTACAAGTGTAGATAAAATGTCCTGTGATTGTTTCGAACGATCAACTGCAAGGCCAAGATACATACACTGTCGAGGCCTATTTCTGATCAGCTGAGTATTTTGTTCACTCTGGCGCCTGTTTTAAGATCTATATATCTATATACCCACACCCATTCTTCACTGTTGCTAGTCGAGGAAAAGCTGATGAAAGATGCAGCGCAAACTTGTTAGCTATCTAACTGTAAGTAATTAAGACAGGTGTAATTCACACTAGAGTTTTGTGGTAGCACTAAGTCTGACAAACTTCTCAGGATACAGTTTCTCTAATCGTACCTAATTTCTCTAAAAGTTCTACTAAATCAAGTGATTGTCTTATGCTTACAGATATAAAACTTTAGTTTGTCAATATAATAACTATATTTCCCGAAAAGAACTTTAATGTTATAGTTGGATTTACAAAATTACATAATATAGATTATTCTGTATAAGAAGTGAAATATTTCTTTCTAAAACCCTATGATTAGGGATCGGATTAAAACAATTTTGACGCCATCATGCCAGTGGCGCACGCAAGTATCTGCGGTTCACTCGCATAAAAACATCTATTCCTATGATGTTATATGACACAACAATGGACCAAATTTGGAAGAAATGTCACAACTGGCCAATATAAAATACAAAAATCCGATCCCCACTTATGATAAAGTAACAAGAGTATTTCTCATTCTCGATTTTCATTACTTTAACGCATATGTAATATCAAATTATTTTTAATTTCATTTAAATGTAACCATATACAGCGTGTACCAAAAAGTTTTATACAAATGGAGAAAAAGTTTACCTTACATTTCACAAAAAAAAAAACTATTCTTTATAAAACGCTCTGCATGACTTGTAGATCCATAATCAGGTACAAAAATAAAAAATTGGCTGGAATACAGGGAAAATAAAAAATAATGATTTGGACGGAGAGCAAAATACGTTCAAACTGTAGTGGAGAGCAAAATGTTCATTGAAATTGTGATTAAATAGCAAAAAATTATGCACACTTGTAGATTATTGATATTCCCAGATAAAAATTGATAAAGAAGGTTATCAATGTTTTATAAAAATAAATTATCTAACAATTGCTGAAGTGTTTATTTTTTAATTTTTATCTGGGAATATCAATAATCTACAAGTGTGCATAATTTTTTGCTATTTAATCACAATTTCAATGAACATTTTGCTCTCCACTACAGTTTGAACGTATTTTGCTCTCCGTCCAAATCATTATTTTTTATTTTCCCTGTATTCCAGCCAATTTTTTTAAAATTTTGTACCTGATTATGGATCTACAAGTCATGCAGAGCTTTTTATAAAGAATAGTTTTTTTTTGTGAAATGTAAGATAAACTTTTTCTCCATTTGTATAAAACTTTTTGGTACGTGCTGTATATTGACATAATGTTTTACAACAGAGTAATTCAATTACAACCCGATTTCTATTTTTTTTTTAATATTGAATTTATGTATCCAGATATAACGGTTATACAAGGGGACCGAGAAAAGTCATTTAAATTACGAATATATGATAATTAAAACTAACTGGTTTACGTAAAATTACAGATTAAGAGTTTTGAATAATGTGAGACAGAAATGGTCTTAACATTTCTCACTACTTCTGACAAAGCTGTCGAACGACAGAGAAACGTTAAGTGTTTTGTGCACTATTTAGTGTCCGGTTTAAAGATTTTGTGATACAATTTTCATCGGACAAGAACCAACTTTAAACTAAGAAGAAACTTATTATTTTCTTCTAACGCAGAAATATCTCAAGACTTGAGGAATATATACGGAGATGCTGCTCCATGAGTATCGATAAGCACACGGGGGTTAAATCAATTTAAAGTACGAGGAGTGAGTTTGAAGATGACGAAAATACTGAATAACCTGCAACAGCAAGAAAATTGGAGATGATTGTTCGAAGAATTACAGACAGATGAAATGGCTAAAATATCAAAAACTAGCGACTGGTCAATATACATAAACAAGATGAGTTCCACAAAAATTGATGCTTTTGCAAAAATTGACCGAACTGACATTCATCTTCAATTTTTATCGTATCCTAGATTCTGGATCTTCTTTTCAAAAAAATTGTTAAAATTTGTCAAAGTTGGGTTCAACATTATAACCCGGCGATAAAACAAGACATGATGGAATAGTGCCGCATTAATTCAACCCAACCATTAAAGTATTAGGTGAAAGCAAACAAAGTCATCACATTAGTTTTTTTTAGGATATGAAAGGACTATTATGTTGCATTTTCGCCAAAATTACGAGAAAATACCAAAAATGAGCGCAGGGTAACATTTGTTGCTCCAACACAACAACTTATCATCACACTCTTGCCTTGAATATACAAGGTTTCACGAAGTCTTCTGTAAATTGGATCAAATCTCTAAGGGCGACCTCGTTTTCTAACCTGCGAATAAAATTTCGCCAATTCTGCAGCAATCAAACTTCTTCAGCGTTCAAAAAATAAATTATTAACGTAAACGAGAGCGTTCGGTGTAGAAATGTCGAAATAAAACTGTCCGAAAAGTTGTGTTTGCAACGACAAACGACGACGAAATTTGTAAAGTTTGTTTAGCAAAGATGAATGTGCAGTCAGAATAGAAAGGACTTCAAAACTTTATTCGATGCCCAAAAAGAATTTGATACATTCAATTTTGGTTAATCCAAATTTGATTCGCCGCCTAATCAAACTTCGATCCTTCAAATCAGATTCGTTAAAATTTGATTTTGATTAGTTTGAATTTGATTGTGATTGGACCAAATTCAATTTTATTTCTTCTAAGTTCGATACATTCAATTCGGAGCTCGATGAAGTCGAAATTACATTCGACTGCCAAAAGTGGATTTCAGACAATTAATGTTGGTCCATCCAAATTTGATTCGCTTAAATCAAACTTCGATCTTTCTAATCTGATTTGCCGAAATTTTTAATCAATTTAACTGTAATTGATCTAAATTTAATTTTGTTCCTTCTGTGATTCTTTGAATTCGGAACTAGATGAAATCAAAATCGAAAAGAATTTTGAATTTGATTCGATGATTCATCCTAATTTTATTCGCATGAATTAAATTTTGATTCGCTGAAATTCGATTTGATTTGTTCGAATTTCACTGTAATTGGTCCAAATTCAATTTTATTTGATTCAAATCGGTACTGGATTCAGTCGAATTTAATTCTAATTCTTTCTAGTTAGACTCGTCTTTGTCTGATTTTATTCAATTTGACTTTGAACCTGATTCCTCTAGTCTAAACTAAATTCTAATTCGCTCAACTCAAATTCTTTAAAATCATATTTCAATTCATTAATTTAATTGTAAATTCGATTTTTATTTGTTCAAACCCGGTTCATCCAAATCTAATTTATTTACGTGATTCTGCTTCTTTCGAATTCGATTCTGATTTGTTCAAACCCGATTTTGGTTCATCCAAATCAGATGCATTTATCTGATTCTGCTTCTTTCAAGTTTGATTTTTATTTGATAAAATTTGGACATCCTAATTTGGCACTCTCAGATTACTAATTATTTAAAATTTTTAAAGGTTATTTACACGAAGCTCATTGCAAAGATGATGAAATATGAATACGAGTATCTGTTTACAGTAACCAAGTACTTTTAACAAAAAGCACACTTTAAAGAAGTTACAGATGTCTGCGTTTCTTAATTAGTTTTGCTTTTTGTTTTGTATACTAATTCTCAATTTTATTTATTAACAATTTTCTTTTAGTTTGTAATTGAAGACGTTAAAAACTAGTCGCAAAATTTTTAGTTAATAACTGACGTTATACATTATTTCAATAATATTCTTACTAGGTAGTGATATACAGATTCGATAAATGTTCAACTGGACATCCTGTTATAATGCGTGCGACAGGGAACGCACTAGAAAATAAAGAGAGAAATTTGACTAATCACGCCCACTTTTTTTCGATGCCCGGCCACCGCAAGCCGTGACCCGCCCAGCCGGACCGTTGCAATTAGTTCTTCACGAACCGAATCGAAGCAAACTTGCCATGTCCAGTGCACAAATTTCCGAATCTGTATGTGTAAGTATTGTGACTTTTACACAATCTTAACTGCGAAATTATAAAGTGTCCGTCGCATGCATGCTCGAGGATATGTGCGTGCGTGTGGGCGCCTCTTAACATTATTGTAAAATTATATTACGTGTGTAAGAGCATGTAAGAACTTACTTTGCACGCTAAAATAAAATCTATTGCCAATAAAATAAAAGCAAACGTAGCCAAACCAAGTATTCCAGTGGTGTTATCTCTCCAACAAAAAATTTCTCGGCGAAGTGTGTTGGCTAATACGACGAGAAAATACCTTTCATAAATATGATATCCCATCAAATTATGAGAGCCTCTCACATATATAAAGGAAAATATCCAATTTATTTTATATTGTGAGAAGGCGATAGAAGTAAATACAAAGCAGTATTATCATTCCATTTCGAATTCCCAGCCAGCAATTCTTTTCTCTTATCCGGCACTTGGAAAGCAGTAGGTCCCTACGGTCCTCCAATTCAATCCGACATTATTCTGAATCAAGACTCCACAGAATAGCTGCTACCGTAAACCAGTTCAGGTTAAGGGTCATGTGACGCATTGTCGCATGAGTTGCATGAATAGGTTCGTTCTCTCACATCTTCGCTCCGAATGTGTTTGTAACATATAAGAACGAATTTATAACTATAATTACGCTACACCTTTAGCAGCGCATCGAAGTCGCCGTATCTTACCTAAGAAATTTAATTTGAGCCAATAAAACATTCATAAAGCAGTAGAGCAATGTTCGTGTTACGTGCAGGAATCCTTGTAATAACCACCGTAATATCTTCTGCTGGCGACAGGTCGAATGGGACCTGGAAAGTCATATGCATATTGATTGTGCGCATAGGTCAGGAAGTCGCTTATTACCCATAAAATGCCAGGCTTAGTTTCTTTTTCCACGTTAACGTCTTCGTTTATGTGCAACTTCTTTCTGTAGTGAGAACGTATTCATGACCTCAGTTGACACCATCACTGCCTGTACGTTTTACATCGCAAGTAAAACAAAACAAGGATTGTATGTGCACACGTTCCTTTACATTAACTTAAGTTCAACATAAAAGCATGAAGTTTACTCATTCAAAATTCATTAAATAAAGGAAATGAATTCTTTCAATTTTTTTATTTGTAAAATTCGATTAATTGCATAATGAATATATTATTCGTCAAGTGGCACAATCTATTTGATTATTGCTTTCAGTCTTCACATTCTTTGATAATACTGATGGACAAAATAGGAAGTATAATCGTGTTAAACGTATTATGCGTTTTTAACTAAATAATAGATTAATCAATTACCTACAAGATTGACACACAGTTGATTAATAGAGTATAAGTTGTTTTTTTTTTCTGTATTTACAAACAATTCTACTCCATGTCTGCTCATTCTTGTTCTATCACAAAATACGCAAGTAACAAAATGTGATGATATTTTTAAACAAACAATGTTTTCCAAGTGCGTGAAGTCTTGTACGCAATTTAGAATTTTTTTCTTTTTCTTTTTAACTGAGTCCATAATGTTTTCCTGTTGCTTATATACTTGAGAAACAGGAAAAAAATTCCAAATATGAGGAACACTGAAAAACATTGTTCCACAACCAAATTTATTGAGGAAAACGTTATGCATTATAATCTATTTGAAATGTATAAGAAGAATCATTGCTCCCTTCTTTTCGAATCAAAAAGGAAACATTAAACTTGTTTGCAGGTCATTTACAAACACCAAAGGGTACGTCCGAAATATCTGGAAATTACATAAGTGTACATACAGGGCGTCCAAAAAATGTTTCAAGTGCATCCTTAATAGGCTTAATAGAAACTGAAATATTACATTTCTGCAAAAAAAAAGAATTCATAAGTTACTTGCTTATTTGTTACCTCATTATTATAAAACAAATATAATCTTTTAATGTCGCTGTTACGAAGACTACAACTATGAAGCCTATTTATCAAGTAGTTTACGCTAGCTGTAGTCAACTAATCTGTGCCGGCCTGCGTTATATAAATTAAGGGGTAAATAATACGTGTCGCCCGCTATTAACGTGACTTCGCCCCGGTAATCAGATAAACACGAACGGCCGGCGCGGAATGTTTAACAAATGTATTTTCGCATCAACGTAATAACTCCAGAAGTTATTTCTATTCTGGTGCCATTACGTTTCACAAGTTGCGCGATAAAAACGCGACGATAATTTCGCCCTTACACGAAGAGCCGGTGGTGGCAAAAACTTCACCGTCACGAAACTACGAAACGTGGATCATTAGCGACCCAGGAGGAAATAAATAATATACATATATACGCTCGTATAAATTTTAGATACGTTTAATTAAAAAAGCTACATGCTTCTGAAGGTTATGTGGTTTACCTTATCAAAAGCACATTTTTCAAGTTCGCAGGTCAATAATGCCGTGGTAGATCAATGAAACGTGTTTTGGGGGAACGTCTAGAACCTATAAATCATATTCGACGTTTCTTCTTATAAAAGAAATAATTAGTAAATTTATTCATTTTTTTTAAGAATAATCCTGTAATTACGAGGCAGCAATTGGTTACATAAGACACCAGTTTTTACAAATCTCTACATTCAAAAGTTTTACTACATTGGTTTAAGAATATTGTTGTCGTTGTATATTTTATCAAGTTTAGAATTTAGGAAAGTTTACGCATTCTCAATATATCCGTAAATCACGAGCAGCTTTGTTTATTTTGTCTATGGTTTGCTAATATGATACGGGGTACGTGTTAGAGAGAGGGATGGAAGGAAAAGAAAGGTACGGGCAGCTAGTCTCCGGGCGGGCTTTGAGTGGTAAACGTGTTGGTAAAGTTGCGCTAATTACGCAGACGGGCTCGCAAGTCTTGTAATGAATTGCAATGACATGTGATGAAGGAGTTGTGCAAGAATTGAGGCTTGCTGATGATAGATGATACTCTGAGGTAGAGTAAGGTGCCAATCTCGTGGTGTCCGCTGATGGCTCGGACATAGGGCAAGAGATTGGGAATTCTATCATAAGGGTGATCGCTCTGTATTCGCCGATAATCGGAGAGAGTAGAGGATCACTCCAACTGCACACGGCATTTGACCTTATCCGCCAACTGCAGAGGCGTGAGTAGTAAATGCCGGAGACACAGCTAGCTGTATACCTGACCGGGTGAATTGCCTTGTGCTTTCAAGAACGATCATGACTTGGTGTTGACTGGGCTTAGGCCTGTGTAGCTAACACTGTAGGAGACAGTAGCACCAATGATTCTGAGAACGTACGCTCAGAAGGTAAGGTATGTTAATATCCACCTGGGGTTCGTCCTTATGGATGCGAAGTACGAAGATGGACATTCGAGGATACCTTCTCCGTGAGTTCGCATACGAGCAGGGAGCTTCCGCATCTAGATTCGCCGCTGGAGTGGGCGGGGATCTTCTATATTCTCGAGTAGATACTCGTAAATGGTTATTTGTAATTTTGCATGACATCCTTATCGAATCGAAAAGCGAAGCCCAGGTGTTTAGACGTTTATCCTCAGCTCCGCAGTGGTCGAGGAAGCGAGAAAGAGAGAAAGAAAGCAGGGAAAGAGAGATCTAACCAAAGGGTGAGTGAATGTTTATTGTAACTCGGTCGTCTGACATTGTTATTAGACGAGAATGTTTAACAACAAAAAAAAAACTATCCTACAATATTTTGTTCATATTTTAAATATTCATTTATCACAATACCAAGCTACGATTTACTTTAACGAGGCTAGAGCCTCAGACCTACAAAATTGGTTTTCTTCAGATTTCCGTCAATTCAGACCACTTTAGATAGCTGATAGTCCATGTTCGGATCAAAATCTGTCGAAGTCGAAAACACGTGGATGACTGGGATGGAGTGAAAATATTTTCATATTGTATCGTGGGCGTGATTGACGAGCCAAGAAAATTCCATCTCTTGTATTGTTAACTATCTTCTTTCATTTGGGCCATATTGAGTCTCTTAATTTTTCGTTGGTTAAAGTCATAATTTTTGGCGTAGTCTAGACTGTCTACCTTAGTTTTCGAAGATGTTGGTGACATGGCATTTGTAGTGATTGAATTTTGTCTATCAGGTATTGGGCCGAGTGTTCACTTACATGTGATGGAGGAAAGGAACGATTACTGTTTTATAGATGAGAAGTTTATTTCTGAGGGAAAGCTTAATTCTTCTGGATATTAAAGGGTTGAGGAAGTTGATTAATCTTTGTTTTGATTATTGAAGTGGTGATAGCTGATTTCTTTCGTTTGATCAACGCAACATTACGAGTTTAGATTCAAAGATGGATCAATCCCCACTTTTGGTGAAATTTCAATCCGGATTGGTAATCCCCTTTCCCCTTACAATCTTATTATTTTCAAGATTCGTTTGGATCAAATGCATTAGGGTCTGGTGTGTTCTGTTGCAATAATCCAGATCCAGAGCGGGCAACCAAAAAACTATTCGATTTAAACTTTTCAGTGAAAGAAAGTAGCTGATACGTGCCTTGAAGCGGAGTTCAGCGTCAGGGATATTTAGCCGTTGCGTTTTGAGGAATGTGTTGTCCATTGAGGTTCAGTCGAAGGTTAGAGATTTATCTTTTCCGTGTGCATACTATTGATGTGCTTTTAGATCCGTTAATATCATTCCGCCATTCTGCGCATCAACTTTCAATTTAGTCCAGAGCTCGCAGCAGGTTTCTTTCTATCATATGCTATGTTTTGGAGCCTGTAATGATTGTGGTATCGACTGCGTAGAGAGCCAGTTTGTGTTTTAGGAATATCTGTAGTGAATATATTAAATAGAGTAGGCGAGAAGGGTGATAGGATTTTTGCTGATTGAGTTGTGTGTTGTTTTCTTTCCACATTGGTGAAGATGATTTCCGAGACTTTTAGGGCTTTGTCAGGTGGTTGAGTATATAGCTCGAAAACCATATTGTTCGGCTGGAATTATATTTGTTTTCTCAACATGTTCATGCATTCTCTTTAGTATTATTTTTTCAAGGATTTTTCCTAAAGACGGAAGGAGACTGATTGGACGTAATTTTGTGGTAATATGTGGTCTTTGCCTGGTTTAGGAATCGTGATTATATTGGCAATTTTCCAGTGAATGGGGCCTCACTGAAGGTGGAGGGAGGCGTTGATTATATTGAGTAGAGACATTATTTGTGTATATGGAAGATTTTTAATGACTCTGTTGGTGATTTGATCGGGACCTGGGGAGTATTTCGTCAGGAGAAGCTGTGGTATAGGTACGAATTCTATAGGTGTTCTATTTATGAGTCTGGCAACATTTCTTTCGATGTGAAGATTATTTTCAATTTTTAAATGTAACTTTTCATCAGCTTTTGTACATAACTTCATAGGCTTAAACCAAAATACGCAATCTTCTTTGGCAACATGCTCCAGAGTTGATACGAACGAGTTTAATGCAGATTCGAGATTTTCGAAACTAATTCCACTGAAACCAAAACTTAATTTTTGGAAAGACAAAGAAATCGCCATGTCTACCGAAATTGAGCTACAAGGTTACAATACAAGGATTTCTATAGTCTTCAAGAAATCGGTGATAAGGTAAGGTTTTGTCAGTCAGATTATAGTCTTTTCAACATGACCACTTGCAAAAAACTTACATTATATTTTCTTACTATCACTGGGCGCGTTTTATTGGCACCATTCTGATACCGGAATGATCATTCTATGCGTTTTATTGTGAAATTCTGCACCCTTCACTCCAGATTTCCACTCCTTCCCTAATAGTGGAGTGAAAAGTAGAGTCAAAAAATATTTGGTTAGGTTCAGTCATAAAAGTGACAAATACCGGTGAAATGAAAAGTGTTTCTTAATATTGTCATCAATTGGTACCAGCTCCTCCCCATCATCCAGGATATATCTAGTACTCTTCGTCACAATAAATTTGTTAAAGGTTGTTACGGGCAGGGGTATTTCTTTCTGTCCTTTTGCAAAATTTAAATTTCAGCGCCAACTTGTTTTGTCATTTCCACTCTTATCCAGCAAAACGTTTTCTTGGTTAAACGATTCTACTTGTTCTAGATCGAGTAGGACATTTGCAATAAAACTCACCCACTGTCTCGCGTTTGATTCTTCTTCTGAAATACTTAAATTGTTGACTGTCGCTGAGATTGGGAATTACATTGAAAAAACCAGCGTGTTTATTCCGGAGTGTACGAATTGGTTCCCCATCCCGTCTAATCCCCCAAATAATTATCAAGTTCGTTCCTAAGAGATAGTCGAATTGGTTCCCGATCTCTTCTAGTCTCACAGGTAATAATCTTTCGTTCTTAACCTTGCAATAATACGTGCAGTATTATTTTAAATAACTACTCGTCCGTATATTTTGCACACTACCTAGATTACTAAACAACTAAATCAACTGGTAACTCTTCTGCAGAATCCATATCACATTAACTGCAGCAAATATTTGGTTTTGTTACTCATCAGTAAGACTCACATTAGGTATATTTATAAGTTTATTAAAAACAAAGGATCTACATTTATACTTATTTTTTATATTTTAAAATAATGACCTACAATTTTTACAAAATCTATTCTCCTCATTGCAGAATTTCTTAATTTAGAAATATTATAATCTAAAAATAGTTTGTTATACATAGTTTTTTTGCTGAACACCTTTCTTACATTGTTCTTTATACTATGTATTTTTATATAAGTGTCACTCTGAAAATCTAATAATGTTGTAATAAATTGAAAAATGTGCGGGTGTGCGTTGTAAAAACTTTGATTAAATCTTGAATGAAACGATTCGCAAGTGTTCGTAGTGCGCTGCAGGAGCTGGAATTTTCCGCCCAGAGAGATGGTGGGAAAATAGCATCTTCAGCCATATAATTATCAACAAGATAATCTGAAAACTCTGTAATTTTATGGTTAGACGGTTGAAATGCAGCAAAATCAATCGCAAAACAGTCCCCAACTTCTTCCGGGCTCAAAAAAAGGGAGTCCAAAGCAACATCTGAGAAATTGTCCGGATTCCGATGCCTTGTCTTTGTAACAGTTTGTGAGACCCAAAGATTGTATTTTCCTCCACCTATGTGACGACAGTAATAAAAAACATAATTAGTTTCCTTATTTTTTAACTTTGTGTCGATACTTCATACCAAGACTGTCCCAAATGAAATCGGCAACCAGAAATCGTTGTCGTTGGCCATATTTCGTTGATGCTTTGATGGATGACCACTTCAAAATCAGCTACACATTGTTGCTAAGTAATTAGTCCACTACCTAAGAGGATTAACACGCGGGAACCAACGACAGCGGATTAAAGGAGGTAAACGGGATCCAATTCCTATATGCCCGTTTATTCTACCAGGGTAGCTATCCTGCCCGAACAAACACATGAGGGTCATTCTAATCGGATTTACAACCTAGCAACGGTGGCACCCCCTTAGTAACTGCTAAGAAGCTTTAGTCTCGGCAATGTTCGGTGGTAACAAGATACAACGTTGTGCAGTTTCGATAATGCTCGGAAATAGGACCATAGCAAGTTGTAACTTGCAACCCCAATAAGAATGACCCCCAAGATCAGAAGCACTTTTAATACATTGAAAATAGTTATATAGATATAAAATGTTGTTGTTGATTTGATTAATGACCAGTGATGGAATCTTAAAAGTTTATTCAAATTGTTTGTACATTTCTTTTCAATTAACATCTTCTTCACAGCTTCGACATCCAGTGGATTGCAATTTGAATTGGGGAAACCAATAAAAAATGCTGCACGTGTATGAGTAAAGTTCCCACATGCTGATATAGGTTGATTCCTATAGTCAGCTTCACTTAGCCCGGCTTTAACATTTAACTGAATGTAATTATGCAAAATTCGTACTGATGTTATAAATTTCATCTATACTCCTAGAAATGAAAGTTTTATCGATTTATACGTAAATATTCGTCTTCTATGAATCCCCTATTTTATTTCTTTGCTAATGACCCACGTACAAGAATCTCTCTACAAGGTCTCTGCTTCTCGTAACCTATATTTGCCGATTCGGAACATATACGAACGCCTCCCTAGGTCTATACTGTAGTAAACCAAATAGATTCACAGTATATGTATCTATTTTCTAAGGATACAAGAACTTCCGAAAATCCTTCCTTTAGCCTCACTCCACATAAAATATTTTCAGTGAAATTCATTGCTGGAAAACATCACATTTACCTTTGCGTCTTTTATTATTATTTATACTACGTGTTTTTTTAAAGATGCCAAGCTACGACATGAGTTTTAATTTTCATGGCCAACCTTTATGGCATTTTTAAAAAAATACATCGTATTTTGTTTACCACTTAACAGACCCAGATCAAAATTACTACTGTAGAAAGTTGCCAAAATGGTGGAGACAATAATATTTAAGAAGCAGCTTCTAAGTGTTTATAAATATAATAAATAAAGGTATTATAAAAATGATAAGATGAAATGATTATTATCATTATCAGAACATTGATGTGACATTAGAGCTTGTATGCATTTCCAAAGCAAAGGCTGCATGGCTGAATATAAACAAACAATTATTATAGTAAGTGTAACGTTTGTAAACTCCACCTTACTAATCACAAATTAATATTTGTCAACACAGTTAGTTTAAATAAAACCGTGAAAGAAATATCTCTCAATATATTTAACGCACTCTCTCATTATTTATTTAAAAGACAGAGAAAGCTATGAATAAATATTTTTAGATCTAAATTTTTTTTTAATAAGAGCCTTTCTTCCTGTAAATTTCAATCCGTAATATATTGCTTCGGTTACGTGAGCGGATTAACATTAATTTCAATTTAGAAAACGTAAACTTCGTAAACTTCCGCACATTAATTTAATTTAGAGTTTTGCAGATTATTTGGGATTTTACTGCCCGGGCAGTCGTTATACCCACCGACTGCAGTCTGAGGGCCGCGTAATCTTGAGCGGGCATAAAAAAATGGAAATATAACGAGAAGTTAATACCTAATATTATTAAAAGAATCGGAAAGAGGAATGGGAAAAAGGAAGAAAGATTTATGTTTTTAATATATACGACCGAATCAAATCCTCCATATTCTGATCTCTTTTTATCATTTTCATAATTCCTTTCGGATATCCAAACGACGCTTTCATTCTAAGGGGGACGGCAGTTTATATGTTATTATAGATTCGGAATCTCGCGCTTTCTTAAATGTCTGCTTGAGAGGATTAACTTTTCTGAACAAACCATTTAAGAGGAAATCTTTTTTGTTAGCATCTTATTGAAAACTGTTTTCTTACATTTTTTTTAATAAAATGATAAAATTTTAGCTCATAGATTCACAAACGTAATTGATGTGTTAAGTGATACTTGTGCTCTTCAATTATAAAATCCTAGTCCCTTTCTATCAGGTTTTGGCAAATAAAAGTACTTCAAAGTCAATCCGTGTTCTCACATCATCTTTTATTTCGAGTACAAACGAACAAACGTAGGGCCGCATCAATGCTTTAAATCATCGATCATACACCGGCGGTGTCTAATTACTTTTAAATGTGTGGCGTCCATCAATCTTCAGAAAATTTTGTGCCGTTGCGGTGGCTGGAACAGGTGGATATCCGATGACTTATTTCTCGGTTACCTCGCCAAGAAAGTAATTGGATTTTTTTAAGACGACGGCAAATAAAAATCAAAAACACGGTCTAGTGACTGGCTTTAATGGCTTGCTCTCGCGAGGTATTGATCAAACTTTTAATTAAGACGTCAAAGTTCACGTAGGTACTTGATGTTACTTTTAAAATAAATTTGTACATTTTTTGGCTTCACATTTAACAAAATTATTAATAAAAGTAAATAACATGGACGAACTAATTAATATGTTCAAGTAAAGGCAACAATTCTGAAATCAAAAACACTTTGACAGAAGAAAAGGACGAAAAACATAGTTATTAAGTCATTAGTACAAGATTGAAAAGTGTTTTTTATTTATTTCACTAAGGCCCAGTTTTACAATCGTGGAATAAGAACGGAATAATTGTTCGCCAAATATCCTTTAATGTCCATATCTACGTCACACTTACGTCACGTTATACCAATAATAATGCTTATCCGACGATTGTAAAATCGGTCTTAAATAGATTACCAAATTCTTTACTTACTCAAGTACTGACCAGCATTGTCTCAAACTCTAAATAATACCAGTAGCTAAATTTAGTAACTTGTTTTAGCTATAATACATGTCCATGGTAGTTATCCGCCAGTTAGTTTATCAAGAGGTGGAAGGACCGGTTCAAAGTTTTGAAGCAGATGGATACGATGATCTGTAACTTTTCTAGAAGCGTCATGAATTATGATTGCGATTGTACATACTGATGTTTCATTCCAGTCACTACATTGTTAAAAAAAGATTATTCATATCCCACGAGGGAGTTTATGATATCAGCGCAAATCTCCATTCTTTCCTTTCTGAGTTCATTACTTAACCGACGTAGAACGCATCCAGTACGTATCTTAGGATATCCAAGATCATGTACCAGGTAATTTTTAAAAATTTTTATGAACTCTTGCCATGGAATTTGAACGGCATGTCTTAGCTTTACCGTAAAACAGCATCAAAGAGTGCAATGACGTACTTTTCACTTAAGCTAAGATATGCCGTCCAGATTTCATGGCAAGAGTTGATAAAAATTTTAAAAACCATCGGTATAATTTTCTCTACAACATTGCGTCCACATCCCAAAGCATTAACAATACTCCGAACTGCTACACGTCGATCTTCACGCATCACTGCAATAGTAATCCAATAGTAATCGATCTTCCTGATCGTGGTTTATCAAAAATATGGGTTTCGCCGGACCTAAATTAGTTTAGCCATCTACGTATATTGCTGATATCAATTGTCCGATCACTATACACTTTTAAAGGCTTTCACTGAATTTCTGAAGCTGAACAACCTCCCTTTTCCAAAAGCTTTATCACAGCTCTTTGTTTTAATTTGCTGCCCAAATTAAAAACAGTCTTAAAAGACCTAACAAGTGACAATTTAATTCACAAATGACATAAGAAAACATGAAGTGAGCATTGCCACTCTAGATTTTGTTTGACTTTTACATATCAACAGTACAAGCCTCACCTCGTGGATACACGAAAAGGAAGTAATGGTAAATATAACACAGGAAAAAATAACGAAAATGTCAATGCTATAAATAAATAATCATTACCTGAGTAAATGTAAAAATCTTAAAACAAATGGAAACTGCTCGTGTCGACAGTGGTAAAATAAGCGATTTATAACTTACTCCTGCTCTCACTTATTATCACAGTTATCAAACCAAATATTAAGGCAGTATTTTCATAATAAAATGAGAAAAAAAATCCCACTTTATCATATTTTGTGTTTATTACAAATTTAAGCTTTTTCACCTTGTGATTTAGAGGTTGAATAAGCAAATTTTTCCAACCGCTATTTTTAATATTTTATACACCCCAGAATGACAAGAGACAGCGTGCTTAAATAAAATATGAAACAACGAAGTTCAAGAGAAGCAAAAACCTGTCTATCGTACCTTCTTTTATGATTATGACAATTCGGGCCAAGGCGATCAAAACACTAAGGTCCGGTTTATTCATCTCTAAGTAAGTGGCCAGTAAAATACTTGATGATTAAAGATAGGGCAACGCATTGTGTTAATCCGTCAAGTTATAACTTGGGACTTACTCAGAGATGAATAAATCGGGCCTAAAAATTTAAACGATCGTTATAAGTAATCGGGCATTCCAAAATTAAGAACTTTGCATTCACCATTTTTATTACATTTCAAAAGAAAGATAATATGTTTTAAAGTATAGACACACAACGAAGATAAAGCAGCGGTTTTATTTATCTTTTATTAAACAAAAATAAATTAAATTAAATTCGACTAGGCAACTCTAGATGTGGTTTGATTATTTCGTGGTACACACTCATACGCTAAGAAAAATAATTTCTTGTAGTTAATGAATATGCTTTAATTTAAAGAAACTGTTTCTTTCAATAGTAGCAAAGATATATTTCTTTCAGAAAAAAATATTTTCTTTCAGGATAGAATATTATTTTCATTTGAATCAGTAGCTTTTTTAACACAAATAATAAGATAAATTTCAATGAAATAATATGAAATACAAAATGTCAAAGATACATTTCTTAACTATAAAGATTCTTTTTTCTCAGTGTATGTAAACTGTACAAAAGATAGAATGTTCATATCTCAGATTGTACTCGAATTCATATCGGTTCTTTTGATAATCAAAATAATTTTTGCATAAGCGTATCTTATATCAGAAAGTAGATCAGTATTCAGGCATTTTCTATTTTCAATTACAAACTAGAAGTGTAGTTAACATTTGAAAATAAATTGATTCGTTTAATGCAAACAAAACGTGTTACATTCGTTCTTGTAAAATTTTAAGGGGACTTCGTCTAGGAAAGACAGCAATAACTTCTTAGAAGGCTGTACAATGGAGTCTTCCTTTTACTTTAGTTACTTAACAAAGTTTCCAGTAACTTCTCAGATTTCTTTACATTGGGTTGGCCTTTATCTGATGCTATTTTATGTCTGGACCTGTAACTTGCTTAAACTTGAATTTTTACTACCTGTATTTACACTCCTCTTACATATTTCAGCAGTTACTATACAAATCTACAGTAAATATGTTGAATTGTTTTTTGACCATGTTGGTTTCTATGTCTTTAATTAAATTAGCGAAATACTGATGTGTTGAATAAAATGCTTATAATTCTTTCCGAATGAATACAAAGTACTCATATAGTTTGAAAGTATTTTTTAACGCTTCTAGTAATCATTTTATGA
Source organism: Dorcus hopei (assembly GCA_033060865.1). NCBI lineage: Eukaryota > Metazoa > Arthropoda > Insecta > Coleoptera > Lucanidae > Dorcus > Dorcus hopei. The sequence goes on from CM065425.1 coordinate 24,920,230, forward strand.
TAATTAATAACATGTGTCTGTAGATAAATTGGACTCCATATAAAACTGTCAGTCCTAATCTACATTCATGATTTGCATTTCCATAAACATTCATTTCGGCAAATGTAGCCAGTAAAATCTGAATGTAACCGTACTTTATTGCAAAGAGGCAAAGAAAGAACCTCAACACATTGGCACATGAAAGTCAGTAAATCAGTCTGACACTAAACCACATCCTTACATGTATCTGAACACGTAAATCCGATATAATATACAATCTCCGCCAGATCTGATATCAATACAGCGCGAGACGCCACCAAATATTGATTTGTGGGCGGCGTCGGGGAAGGTGACGCGCGTACAATCAGCATCTGTAGTACTCTACTCTACTGCTTACTTCTTACTTTATTCAGCTCTCCAAAGCCCGCGGGTGGAGGGAACGTACACCAACTATGTGCAACAACATAAAACGTACCTAATATTGGGTTAACAGAAATGCGAAATTCGTGGTGATCCCTCACCTTGCCGCTTCTGCCTGCGAATTCGAATTCTATGAGGTGGATGCATGCGAGATTTCTCTCGAGACTTTCATTGTATAACATTCAACTTAGAATCGCATTAAGCCAATCCCGTGTCAAATTAGTAATCTTGAATATAAACAGGCCAACTTATCAATTAAACTTAACAAGGCGAATTACGTAAACACTAATTCTATTATCGCCGCCGTCTGCAGTTTGCAAAAGTTTTCAATGAAATTCATATAACTCGCGCCTGAATTCAAACCATAAATGAAAACCAAGCACTACGTAATCACTTGAGGAGAAAATGTTAGACAGAACAATGCAGTTCAATACATCCAGTTTCAAACAACACATTTTCAATTAATGTAAAGGGTTAGACCCGTGTGACACCATGCAAGATTTGACATAAAACCTTGCACAAATTTTGCATGTTTAGAAAATGTACCGATCATACATAACTTTACTTATTTCTTGTGTAAGAAATAATATTAAATCTTCACTGTGTTTGCTAGTACCTCAATAAATTTTTTATGTTAAACATGCGCATAACTACATAATTTACAAATCTAATCAGCAACTATAATTCTAAATCTAATCAGTCACAGTAACGCAACAAATATTGACGTATGCATAACTTCAATAGCGAAACAAAGATTTGGTCTTTGCGGAAGATATCTTGCATCTTGTGCGCAAATTTGTTGTCAGTTCTTGTAAATGTATTAAAAATATTTAGAACTTTTTCTAAATTTTCTCAAATCTTGCAACAAGTTTTGTTATTGTGTTTGATGGTCAGTACAATTTCTAAATATGTAAAACTTGTGCAAGTTATTTTCAGAAATTTTCACGTCAACTACCCAGCCATAGACGTTTTGTTAAAGAACGCACGCTTGCTGTTCGCATGAGTTTGAAATTTAATTTAAAAAAAACTAGGAGGGGTTCCATCGCAATTTTTTTATATGTTGCGTAGAAATGATTGTAAATTGATATTCTGCTGGTTATTTTCAAAAATTTTCACGTCAACCATCCATATATGGGATTTTCTTGTTATCTATAGTTATCGTGTTTATCTATAAATATCCTCTGAAAAAAGGGGAATAAATATTCTTTAATAGCATTCATATTGATGAATATCCACCGAAATTTGTATAATACCGTCAATTTATTAACTTATTTTTGTGCATTTCAGTGATAAAGTTTTAGAATTTTATTGCTGGAAGTCTATTGCTAACTTCACGTCGCGTCGGTCGACATAACTACACATTGCAGTATTAAGGTGTATACGTATTTCTTTGAATATTTCTTGTAACATAAGAAAAAAAAATTGAAAATAATAAAATAAATTATAGGATAGTGTATTAAGTGTATTTTAAAAAGATTTGTTTAAGGAATTCTTTAATTCAAGTTTGTTTTTTTCAAACCTGTTAATTTTAAGTAAATATTTTTAGAAATACATAATCAATTTAAAATTAACTATTTATTATAAGTAAATTATCTAGATTTTTTATAGTGTAAATACGTAAGAATTAAGATTGGAATTGTAAATATCAGAAAAATTTATTTAACGCCAGGAATAATTCAATGTGTAAAGGAAACTGTAGGTTATAGCAAGAAGTTCGGAGAATAAACAACTGAGGGCGCTGAGTTAGTTATCGCGTGAACTTATGGCCCGTCATGCTTATAAAACCGCCGCGTAGTTCGAAGCAGGGTGGTTAGATTGGGCGATTTATCACGAATTGGGCGACTTTAGGAGAGATTTTGAGATAACTTTTTCTTGAAAGTCGTAAGTCACCAATTGGGCGATTTTTTAAATGCCCCTTGAAAAAACTGTACGAAAATAAAATTACAATAATTATGGAATGATGTTTTCGAGGGGCATATCCTAGATGATGCTCAAACCTTCTGGAAAAAAGTGATTCGTTGAAAAATGATGCAGGTGCCTTGCTTTTTAAAGATTTGGCTTTATTCGCATTGATCAAAAGTGCTTACCGATCTCAAAAATGCGTCTGTAGAAAGAGCACTCTCTATCATGAACATTGTTAAATGTAATATTCGTAACAGAATGATGTTGGAGACGATGACTAGTATAATGATAATCAGATATCATTTTTCTTTGAATGGAATCTGCAATGGTTCCAACAGAAGACATGTTAAGCAGATTCCTTTCCAATATGTATGTTTCTTCAAATTCTAGATCCGAACATTTGACATCGGAATTAGAAAATGAAAAAGAAACTGAAGAAGTGCTATTTTTCGAGAAATATTTATCTCTGGGAAATTTTTCAAATAAAAGTTAACAATAAAATTAATGTTTTTATTATGCGTATAAGAAAATTTTGACTGCGTTTGCGAGTTGCGACTTTCACATTGATTTGGCAACATCTGGCGGTCTAAGTGGCGACTTAATCAAAATCAATTTGACAACACTGGTTCGAAGGAACCTTTGTTGGATCAACGTATGGAAGACAAGTGAGTAAAACTTTAGTGGGAATGTTTTGTGAAAAACCCGCCCTAACATGATAAATTTCCTTTAAAAACCCGTACTTCTTCATGCATGCGGAATAATTAGTTTGTGAAAATTAATTATTTGGAGTGTTACAATAAACTGTGTTTTACGTTTTTCTTCTACGACATTTTTTTATTATACACCCACATACACATACACACACTCAACTCTGACATTAGATATTTTTCAATGTGAAGGCTTGCGAATGCCATCTACGTCCAAAAATTATTACATGAAATACACTCTAAAATAAAGAAATTGGTCTAGGAGATACACTGCAAAATTCATCATCGAAGAAGAGCCTCCGAGAGGAAAAACAACAAAATAAGAAAAAAGTAAAATAATTTCAAAAAAACAAATAATTGTCCAAAATACCCTGAGATAACAAAGCAATTAAATTGTCGCCCAAAGTGACGGCATAACACAGCAATATGAAGCCCCTTATTAATATTGTAAGGACTCAAAAGGTTTCATCATTAGGAACAAAAACTTCAAAAGTTACATTAAATAAGAAATAAGCTTTTCAAATGTTAAGGTATGTACCCCATCAATCAAATGTTAATGTATGTACCGATCAATGTACTGCTGTTTCATGTTTCTTAAAAAAAATTGGTAGGTGCTATCAAATACTTCCCAATTTTTCAACACTCTGTGCCGGTACGATTATTTCCATAATAAAAATGTACTCTCCAAAATCTTTACCTTCGTCATCAAATCAACGGGTTCGGCGAAAATCAATTGATATATTTCTTTAATTACTCAGGTGCTTGCTTTTTAACAATCAGCTGGAAAGAAAGAGTGAACTAAACTAAATTTTAACAAAAATGTCAGTTTATTTCCCATAGTAACTTATATGCAGTATTATGAAATATTGACAATTTTCAATTAATTTAAAAAATTAAACATTTTAGAGCAACCAGCGCAGCTAGTACAATGTTTCGTTTTCTTGTGGTCACTTGTCATAAATTCCTTCCTGTACATGTATGCTTGGAGTGTACTGCGAGCCAGGCCCTAGTCTAACAAGCAAAGGATAGCTTGCGTTTTACATTTATTATTTTATATTATTTCCGGTTGTGACAAGTCTCTGCCTTTTCCAAGTTTCAACGAAATAGTCGGTATAGTATTGCTGGTTGTTATGATTACTACATCACTACCTTAAGCAGTCACCTTTCTAAACCTTTATTAAAGTTCGTATCTGCACATATTCACAAAATGCAGTAAAATAATTAAATGACGGATAGAATTTTTCCTTTGTTTTTATAAAATTATTCGCGGCTTCGATATAAGATTTTATTTAAAAAAAAATAATTAAAAAAGAACTCAATTTGTACGACCGCCTTGAATTTGAATACCAAACAACTTCACCGAACTGAGGAGCACTTTCTGTTTGAATATGGTTTAATTGCAACGTCGACGTTCAAACTTTTAATGCCGAGTTCGGTTAATTCGTCCTAAGCATATTAATTTATTAACATCAATTGGATCTCGCACTAAACGCCGAACTTTTTAAATTAATTTGGCCACTTTGAATGGAGACGGGCGGCAAAGTAGCAGCGGAATAAACAACGTGAAGCAAACCGAATTAAGAAGTTTATTTCGACTTGTTTTATTTGATTCTTTGCAGCAGAGCATCGGAATAGGACTTCTTTATTATCGGTGTAAAAAGTTTAGTGTTGTCCTGTATGTAGTTGCCTAAAATGAGACCTAGCTTAATTGTTATAGTCTTCATATACTTTAATTGTATCGTATTTAAATTTATGGGCAAATGGAGTTAAATGAGTTAAAGAAAATATTGGAGTTTAAATTGAACCGAGTTTCCATTTAGAAATTATATTTTTCTTATTGCTTTGTTCGAATACCTTTGGAATATTGCGGTGGTCTGATTTTATTAAATTTTGTGTGGAATTAAACCATATTCATAATTCCTATTTTTCACGTCCTCGATATTCGTAGGAGACTTTCTAAGCATTTTTTTAAATCTGGCAAACAGATTGTGACATAATGTCTGGAGGTCTGGTCTCCCAGGTCTACCCCGATTGTATTCATTTATTTGAAATATCTGGTTAAGCAAATGTTTAACGTTATTGTTGTAACAAGGTAATGTTATACCATACTATTTATTTTCACCTAAACAAAGCGAAATACAAATTTTCGATTATACAATAACGTAAATTGTATTCATTCTTAGTTTCATCATATTATAGAAAGCTCTTAATTTACTAAAAAAATTACTGTATTCAAACACTAAGAGAGAAAACAGACAGTGTTTTTCAAACGCAAGAAGTGATGCGTTCGTATAAACTTCCGTACTTAGTACGGGTTTGGTTAAATTTAGCCCGCGACTTTAGCCGAACGCATCACACCTTGCGTTTGAAAACGTCGATGTGTTTTGTCCTTTAAGTACTATATCTAATGTTGCGTTGGTGCATTCCTTTCGAATCACTCGGTATATGAACTTCACATTTTCGTTCAATTTCAGCTTCCTGGTCTCAAACTAAGCAAATAACGATATCTATTTTCACTCGCGTTACTCGCCTATAACTTAGAGAGAGCAATTGCGCTGAGAATCAAATCACCTCAGACAAAACTAAAGCGCCTGGGGTATTAGCCAGCTACATGATACGCGAATTGCAGGTTTAATGGTCACCTCGTTTCGCTTTGATTTGAAGGAAATAATCGATTAATATGATTTCAAACGGATCACTCTGAACACAATAGTAACAAATAATTAATTTTAGATCTTGTAAATATGGACTGCACCTGAGTTCGCTTGGAGTCACGTCCCTGTTTTTTTTATTGCCGCCGAATTTTCGTTCTTTGAAGATGAACATCAGCTGCACAAGCCCCCAGATTTATCCACGTGAGATGAATTTTCCAGTGCCAAGAATTTTAGGATTAGCAGGAAATGGACCCGGTGTGAACCATCGCTTTCAAAGTAGAAAGGAACTGTTACAACTACCATATCTTTATATTTAAAGTTCTGCAATAAAATTTATTTATCCGAATCTTATTTCAAATGGTATAACATCTCGTGTCAGCCACTAACGAACGCACTGTCACACTCATGAAACAAAAAGGGTCAATGGTTTTTGGAGCCCCAAGAATCTCAAAAGACCACGTACATAATTTTTCTTTTCACGGTGTTTATGTGTGGGCCCATATAAGGTTCCTGACGAGTTGATGTGTTAGGAAATGTTATACAATGTACCCTTCGTTCCTCGATAATTCAATATTTGAGGATTTTGAAAAAAAATTGGTAAGGTTCGGACAACATGAATTATTACCAGGAATAATAAACAGGGTGTAATTAAAGAATAGCTAATTTCTTCTTTTGTATAATTTTGTTGAAGCATGTTATTTTGCTTTAATTGTTGCCACTTTCATCCATTTAAGTAATCTGATTTGATATACTTATCTTATTAGGAGTGAAATGCACATCGTAATTGTTACGGTCTATATAATAGAAATGAGATGGAGCTGCCTTGAAGTCTGGTGAACAATGTGGGATGCATTAATAGCTCAATAATCGGTGTCTGGAGGTAACCAACAGGTATAAAACACGTTTAATCTAAATGTTTCCGCAAAAGTAGCCTGCAGCGCCTTTACGAATGTAAATTTGGGCAAGATGTGCAACAATTACTAATTACAGTTAGCAATTACTGCCATAATTGCAACTAAACTAGTTCCGACTTCACCCAAGACAGTTAACCGCGCTCGAGTTCCCGCCGTCAGAATTAGTCACACGGCGTTTAATTTTGAACCGGCGGTTATGGCTGTTACATCAAGATATTCGGGGGTAAGGTGGTGGAGGGTACCGGCGCGGATCAATGGAACAACTTTCTATTCGCACACACTAATACCCGCGGAATCTACCGGCTCGAGAGCTTAAGCGCTTTCCGGGAAAATAAAGCAAAGAAACGCCGGCCAACCTGTCAGAGTAACGTATGTAACAATTATTGAATTTTCGGCTCATTTAACCGCTCTCGCTGGCTTGTTACTTTATTAAAAAGGTTACCGCGATTTAAACTGCCTGCTCCATTTATAACACGAATACTCCTAATTTTTTACAACAAAGAAACCGACTAATTGACAGCATTACTTTTCAAAACTACTCAAATTTTTGGAATTCACTGTATTCATTTAATTAAGCGCACATCGAAAACTGACTGTACAATACCTGCTTTTGTTAAACTAACGCAGACAGGTAGAAATATTAATTAATAATACACATGACAAGCCATTATAATTTACAGTCTGCAATAAATTAGAACAGAACGTACAACAATTAATTATACTGTTAACTTGTAAACTTATGATAAATTTGAAGATAACTTAATCTCCTTATCGTAATTTGCTCTAATTGCACCTGACACATTTTTGACTCTAACTTCCTGCATGATATTGATCATACATATTACCGGAAACTAAATAGAACCACTCTTGTTAAAATCTAATTTTTCTTAAATAAAATTACGATTAATTTCTAACTACAGATTTTCCTTTTTCTTTTTTAAAAACTTTCTAATTGGAGAAATAATTAACTGTAACGGTCGTAGAAAAGAATTTTGATACAACATGTTTAGAAAAATGTTTTTGGCACTCAGCCTTCGGCAAAGATATTATTTCTTAAATAGATATTATTTATTTCGTAGGCTTTATATGTAGATATTTAATAAATTATAAAAAATTATTTGCATCAACAAAGATCCTCCAACTTATGTTCTAAATAACTGAGAAATTCTGCCCCAGATACCTTTTTGCTGACAAACAAATTTAGACATCTGTGTGTCAATGCTTGTCAAGCAAACACCCGGACTTAATCTTCTTAACCTACTTCAAAGTTTTAGAATACACGAAACTAGCTCAAAGTCAGTGCATTTCGTAAACCCTTCTAAAGTGTATTGCATAAAATAGCTGTGAAATTAATATGAAAATATGTGAAATATGTGGAATATGTGAAAATTCTGCAGCTTTTTAAGAAAAATATTACCAGTATTTTACAGACCAAACAGAATATGATTAATCTGTTTTCTTAAGTTAAATAAGATACATCATGTAGTCTTACTATTACCAACCCAAATCCCATACTTGTTCTTTTTTAAATTAATTGAATATCTAGTTCAACACTGCATAAATGTTATACATATACATTCGACCAAGTTTGCAGACATACTGTTTTTATAATGTTATTCCATATTCAGAGCATTATTTGTTCTAATTGCAGGTAACTGCAATTCATGCAATTATCTTCATCAATAGATTAAATCTATAAAACTAGATAGACCACAGAACATACACAAGAAAAGAAGCGACACCAAATATTAAAAATCTGAAGCTGTTGAGTTACGGCGCCCTCTGTGAACGGTATCATGCACAAAACTCGTATGGCCATGGCCAGCTACATTAACATTCACTGACGTGTATGTAAGGCCGTTTCAATTCGACTTTTAAAATTTTTGACGATACTCCCCTCAGCGCCTCGTATGAGTTTTTAAGTAACTACAGTTGTCATTATGTTACTATCAGTAGTTTCTTAGTATCTTTAATAGGGAGCGCTGGGAGTACTCCACGGCATGCTTTCTCGGAACCGAATTTTAGGCGAATTGAAACGGCCATACATACACGTCAGTGAATGTTAATGGAACTGGCCATGGTATGGCGTCAAAATTTTTTGAATCTGTTACTATAGTACCAGAATTAAAACGCATTCGTTTATACATTTGAATTTATTATGTTAAAAATTCATGACATACAGCTCTTCAATGTAGTTAACTCTCTGTTCCTTGGGAAGAAGAAATATCTCGTGTTTGAATTTCTATTCTCCTTATCGGGGCAACCATTTCTTGTAACGGGCGGAGCTCATAATTACTCTGCAATAAGAAATAGGAAATTGAACATTACACACAAGCACGAGGTTAATTATTTTAGTTGTTATTTTATTAATTTAATTTCTGATACATACCTTTTGAATTTCTGTTAATATAAACGATTTATTAAGGCCAAAATAAACGTAGCGTGACGTATAATTGTACGTCTAAAATATTGAAACGGTTGCTATGTATTGTCAAGTATTGTACTTTGTTTTTATTTGTGACTTGTATAAAATGACATAAACGAAGGTGATACATCCGAAAAATTATACGTAAAAAATATGAGAAATAAAAAGTATATAACGTTAACTAAATCTATCAATCTTGACACGGAGAAGGACTGTGTATCAAATTTGCTACAACAAGTATTAATTATTTGTAAATTTAAATTGAACGTTGCAGAACTATGACAGAACTTTTGCGTGCAGTGCCATCATATTATTAAATTTTGCGAATTAAATGTTTCCCTTTAAATGTCGCGGGCCTGAGATAGACTTGCGCCGATGTGCTTAAGCTTGAAAGTACAAGAAACTGTCTCAATATTTGAAGTTCTGAAACAACTGAATGATGAAATTGTAATGAAAAGCTTAAGTCGCGACATCCTGCGATCGCTTTTTGACCAATTGCGAATAACCTAGGACAGGTCGGTTTGGTTTGCAGTGGAATTCTGTAGCTACGCTTTTGCTGACGAAGCTTCAAATAGAGCCGAAACAGCTGTACAGAGGATGTTCGAGGAATCCACCACAATCAAAACCGATTTACAACAAAATTTTTAACGAAATTGTAAGTAAGAAAACAGGAAAATGTACACGTAAGAGTTAAATAAAAATAAAACATCTGGATATGCTGAGGTCATATTTTTTTTTCCTCTCAATAGAATTAGATTAAAATAAGGCAAAGATTTTTCTAGAAATTGTTACAATGAACTATCGAAAGATATGTAAAGAAGATATATTTTTTTTAATTAAATAAAGAACACTAACACAAATATTTAAGGCGCCTTAAATATTTGTGTTAGTGTTCTTTCACATTACTTAATTAATTATTAATACACTAACAATTCCCTTTCATTAATTTATTTATTTTTTTTGTATGCAAACATCCCTATATGTTTTCAAGTATTACAATCTGGTCAAAGACCAATGAACAATTTAAATTTAACCTAAGCTATTAAATGAATTGTTAAATCTAGGGCATCGTTTCTCAACCTGGGGGTCGCGGTGATATTAAAGGGGGGGTCGCGAAAATAGCCTAAACACTAATAAAATCATTTTATGACGTCATACATGTATGTTCACATCCGTCGCTATAAACGCAGCGACATAAAATTATAGGAGGGGGGTCGCGAATTATTAATTTTATTTATATTTACTATTTGAGGGGTCGCGGAGCTAAAAAGGTTGAGAATCGCTGATCTAAGGTATACTCATTAGTTTTCCTTAGTTTGTCCTGCTATGTTTTTACTAATAACTAACGTACACTACGCTATGCTCTGCTTCTACTTTTGCACTAGTACCTTCACACTAACTCGAACGGCTTTGTTCTTCTTAGGCCCGATTTTACAATCGTCGGATAAGCATTATTATTGGTATAACGTGACGTAGGTGTGACGTAGATATGGAGGAACATTAAAGGATATTTGGCGTTCTTATTCCACGATTGTAAAACTGGACCATAGTCTTCTTACTATTCCTGCATCATCAAGTAGCTGGATTACCTCGATATTTACATGTTTGTGGAGCCTCTCTTCGTGACTCTTGGCAAATCTCTTGATTTCACTATTCACAGTTTTTATTCCCAGGTCCCAGTGTAGGTCACTGTTACGGACATACCAAGGAGCATCAGCGGTGTTCCTTAACACTTTATTTTGGAATCATGTTATAACCGCGATATTGTTTTGTTTGGTACAGTCCCATAGTTGGATACCATAAGTCCACACAGGTTTGAGTATAGCTTATTATGCGGAGACAGAGCGGAGTTTCTCCCAATCAGCCAGTACATTTCTCTGTATCATATTAAGCTCTTCCATATTCTTTTTGACATGCGCATTCCAGCGAAGCTTAGCATCTGGTGTTATACCTAAGTATTTTGCTGTATTTAAGTACGGTATTTGTTTGTTGTTTATTATCACAGGGATATGATGTATGTTTTTGTTCGTGAAGTGCACATGTATTGACTTGGTTTCACTCAGTCTAATTCGCCATCTTCTTGTCCAGGTATTAATTTCATTGACAGATGTTTGTAATTTTTCTGTGGCCTTTTCATATTTTTCCTATCGCTAGAATAGCAGTATCATCTGCAAAAGTAGATATATTGTTGTGTCCTAATTTTGAAATGTCGCAAATGTACAAAAGGTACAGGACCGGCCCTAGTACACTTCCTTGCGGTACCCCAGCTTTTATTTCTTTTAGTTCTGAATACTGTCGCATTAAAACGAAAAATTAGAAAGAATTAAATTTATGGATTAAAATTGCGTGAATGTGTTTCAATTAATTTTATTTAAGTCTAACTTGTTTTAACATAATTATTCTTAGTCTCTTTAAATTATATTTAATTTAATCTTAACGTTAATCGCTTATCTTTAAACTTAATGAACTTATTTAATCTAGAATTCTTTTAAACTTTAATTTAAACTTTACATTACTTTAACTTAGGGGGAGGGCCTGCCCGAGCGGCCAGCCCTGGCTCGTAGAGTCCACTCGCTTGGCTTTGTTTACGTGCACTTGGTTTCACACTAATTACTTCACGACTGTTCTTAAGCACTTGATTATCTAATCAACTAATATCTCTAATTAATTATTAATTCATATCTGACTAATTAATTATAATGCCTGTCTACCTGCGGGTCGATCTTTTATACATTTCTTAAATCTACGTCACAATTGGTTCCTTCGCTCTGGTGGCTGGGGGTTCGGTCCAAAGTACAAAGTTCTAAAGGTGTCAGCATCAATTAATTCTTGCCAATTTTGTTTTCTTAAAACGTTCTAATTTCCTCGATCTTAATTGGCACATGTAAACAACACGCTTACATTCCGCAGAGCTTGCATTTCTGCGTAAGTGGAATGCGAGTATGTGTAACGCGGCTTGTCCTACTAAACGTCAATGGGTGCTGATCCCGCATAATTTTGAAATGCACATAATTGCAATAATTACGAAACGAATTTAAATTTACTTATTTTCCCAGATAATGACATCGTGACATTATGATTCTTCCTGTTTTACTCGAAAATGTCTGTCTAATATATGTATATGATTTGAGTGTTAGAGAATACTGCTTTGGGAGTAATGTTTTTAATTTATAGTTTAACTCATCGTGCCATACTTTATCAAACGCCTGTGCTACGTCTAGGAATATTGTAGCACAAATTTGTTTTTCTTCTAAAAATTTTTCAATTATGTTGGTTATCCAGTGGAGTGTTTATTTCTAAATCCAAATTGATGTGTTGGTATTAATTCTTTTTCACCTATTATTATTGGCGTTATCCGTTTTAGCAGCAACTTCTCAAATAGCAGGTAGTAGTGATTTCGGCCTATAGGATGAGACTTCATAAGGTAGTTTACCTGGTTTCGGAATCATTATGACCTCTGCTATTTTCCAAAGTCGGGGTACATATTTTAGTCTAAACGCAGCACTGATTAGGTGCGTCAGTTTTACTACAGCTTTTTCGGGTAGTTGCTTTAGAATTTCTCCAGTTATTAAGTCGAATCCGGGGACTTTTTTTGCATTAATATTTTCTTTTATTTCCTTGGTTACTTCTTTGGGTGTGGTTAGTGTAATTTCACCTTCGTCTTGTACAGGATTAACCCAGTTCATTTCTTTTGCTTGTTTTTGTTCTGGATGGGGCTGCAATGTTATTGGAAAGCAAGATTATTGGAAAACGTTTCAGCTTTTTGTGTATTATTTTTGGCCCATTTCCCATCTTCTTGTTTTATTGAAGGAATCTGCATTACCGGTCTTTTTAATTTCTTGATTGCTTTCCAGAATAAATAATTAGTGCTGCTGTCATCCGTTAGTTCCTTCAAATAGGCATTAATAGATTCATTTTTAATTTGGTGAATCTCTCTTTTAAGATTTTGTGTAGCATTATTTAGTTCAGTTTTGTCTCGTAGGTTTCTAGTCTGCTGCCATTTTCTTCTTAGTTTTCTCTTCTCTGCGATTAGGTTCCTGATTCCTTTTGGATAGTTATTTCCCTTTGTTCTTGATTTGATTTCTGGTGTATTCCCCATGCTGATTTTTGAACATTAATGACAAACATTTCCATTTCCCTATCAAGTTGTTGCTCGTTTCACAGTGGGACGGACAGGTTAATTCTTTCTTCAAGATTTCGCTTAAAACTTTCCCAATCAGTCGGCTTGTTAACTAATGTTGGATTATTTTCTTTATGTATGGCGTTCTCGCTAAATGTCAATAATATAGGTGAGTGGTCAGAATTCATGTCCCGATCCTTCTTCTATTTGCAAGAAATTTGCAAGTATATTCTTAATTAAATAAAAGTCAATAAGATCAGGTATCTTATTGGGATCACTTGGCCAGTAGGTAGGTTTACCTGTTGATAATGGTTCGCACTTATATTCTTTAATTGCTTCGAGCAGTTCTCGGCCTTTAGTTGTGTATCAATCTTGATCCCCAGTGTGTATTTTTTGCATTGAAGTCTCCTCCAACAGCAAACCTATTTCCTTGTTTTCTCAAGAAGGCTAAGTACTGGTCTTTTTTGATCGAATGTTTTAGTGGACAATAGATAGCAACTACTTCTTCAATTGCATAAATTTAGTATCAAAACACTTTAAACGCCATAATTTTTCCGGCTATAACCTACAATTTCATAGAAATTCACTCAGGCAGATAATATAAAATAATTTCTGTTTTCCCCTGTTAAATCCCTATGTCTCATTGTCAGAAGAACACCCGGTATACTCGTATTAGCGTTGCTGCTAAATTTTCAGAAACTATTTTTCTTCATAACTCGAAACCGGTAATTGCAATTAGGACACCAAATTTCTAACATTTTTTGATTGTTTTGTCCAAGCTACCACTGCGCGAAATTATTGCACTCGAGTCCCTGACACTCTGTATATACATTTCCCTAACTCTTTTAGAATCTTTTTACCTCAACTTTCAGAAATTCACCATATTATAAATTTACAAACTAGAAAAATCTATAGTATAAATATTACTGAAGGATTAAAAATATACTTTAATTAGAGTAAGCTAAATTAACAGAAGTTAGCAAAAATAAATCCAGTCTAAAGCTTAAGCTCACCTAACCACCGAATTTGTGTTTTTTTATTTTTTTGTAATGAAATCGAACAAAATGAGCCGGGATTAAAGCCAGTTCGCGCCGGTCAACCAAAATAAATTATTCTGTAATATTCCCAGTGCAGGCAGACCATCACAAATGAGATAATTGATTTGTTCGTTCAATTAGGGTGTGGCTTTAATTCACAAGACTATATATCTTACGCCTACGAATGTTCGGGGCAAATTACCGAGGAATTAACAGTCGTATATAACACGCACGACATCATAGCGGAACGTTTAGAAAATGCTTGTTACATTTAGCCGGCGAACGTTAATTAAATAGCGACGGAAAGAATCCTTTTAGAATTATAGGTCTGCGGCAATACTACAAGGTGCAAGGCACAGAATTCCATTAAAAACTTTATACTTTACGTTCTAGAAAACAGCGGCAGGCACGTAAACTCACAGAAGCGTTTTACATTTCAAATTGCTTAAATTTAAATTCGGTAACAGGTACACGTACGTCTTAATTAATTCCAATTAATTTTTAATTGAAATGTTCCAAAGATATTGAAGCAAAATTTGCTAAATCATGTTACCGACTTCATTACGCAATCAGGACTTCACTAATTGGAAACCTCATCCCACCAGAGCCGTTCTAGGATTTTTATTAAAGCCAGAAAATCTTGATGCCGGCGAACGACGCTCACCTCTAACAATCTCGCTGAATTACCATGGAATAAATAAAACACATGACTCCTTTATTTTCCACCTTTAAGATCTCAAAAGAAAAATGAGACTTAACTTCATTATCTTGAAGAACAAAATTGAACTATGTAAACTAGATTCAGAAATAATATACTGACTTTTCTTTTTGATTAGATGCAAAAGAAATATAAAACATTCCGTGCAAATTAAATCACTTATTTATTTAAATAACAGAGATTTATTCACTTTCATTATTACACAAAATTGAAGGAAGTCATTTGAGTAACGAGTTTCGTTTTTTGCAGCTAATGTTTTAATGTGCAAAAAGTTATTACGAGTTCCCTCTGGAATAATTCCCGTCCGGCTTTCCCATACTGATTTAAATTTACTTATTTTATGAGCTGCTAACTTTTATGATGATAGAAATTTGTGCAGTCAACTGAAGGCGTCCTTATACTTGTATTTCATCTTTCGAAATTTATAGCGAAACAGAGTTCACTTAAAAGGCTAACTCTTTTAATTTTTCCTATTTAAGAATGCTTAGTGGATTAGCTAAAAACACTACTATCTCTGACAGTTAGTTTAGAAAGCATTAATAACTTATTATTTTAATATAATAACAGTAATATAAACATTTATTTTCCATGAAATGTGTGTAGTAATTAGTTCCACGTTTGAATGTAGAAATACACTTTTACACGCTTTTTTAAAAAATGTTTGAAGAGTACAACTAATCTCGCCGCTTATGTAAACTAAAGAATGTATTCTAATTGCATTATAATTTTAATGAGCGAACAATTATCAAGACCGTAATGTAAAATTTACAAGTAACAGAGTAGTATCATTCTGTTGTGTTTTTGTGTCTCACTCCAAGGAAGAAAACCATTGACATTATCTAAACAAACATCAGCCGTACAATTTATGGTTACATCCACAGATCTCCGAAAGAAATATTAATAAATCAAATTGCCGACGATCTTCTCGCAGAAAAGGAAAATGAAACGACTTTTCATGGAAATGCGTCTCTTAACCTCTGGAATCATTCCAAATGTCGACAAATGCGTTTCGGCGGCAAGAATAAAGCTTCACTAGGTCTGCGAACGCGCCTGAGTGGGAGTCCATCTTCCTCAGAGGTCGCATTATTCGCTGGGTCCCCGACCCACTGTCGAGTGTCAAGTTCAAGGTTTCTGTGTGCACGACAAAAACATACTTTCGGACGAATGTGACGCACGGATTTCATTGATATGCATATTGCTGTGGACCCATACATACAGGTTTCCATTAATACTTAAGAGAGAAAACCAGACTTGTTTACAGACTAATTAAGTGTGTGGCAACACAGTCGTATAAGAAATTAGGAAATTAAAACAGGAATGCCACTAATTACACTAATAAATGTACTTAAGATAACGAATGGTAATATCATTTAACAAGTAGATTAAGTGTAAACGAGTTTCAAAAATGCAGGGACCAACACAATTAAGACAATGGATTGCTTAAAATGAGCTTTAACTTTCAACTTAATTTGATTCATAAAAGTGCTTCCCAAGAACAGTTTTATCATTAAGCAAACTTACCGTTAATATGATAAAATAAAATTCATTACATTCCTAAACAATTCTGGTTACTTTTGTGAGTTTGTTATAGACAGTTAAAAAAAATAGAAAAACTGAAAAACTTTAAAAGCAGGACTAAAGAAAAGACTGCTTTACACTAGCCTACTTCTTGTACAAGATTTGATTCAATTTCTTAAAGAATTTAATTTATGCTGTAAATTGTGTGAACATTTAAATTGAATAAAAACTAACTGGAAAAATAGAACGTGTTCTATCTCCAAACCGTATCTACAGCCCAAATATTTGTATTTTAAATATTTATTGTAGAAATTGAACCAAATCTTGTACCCTATTTTTTGTTCTGGTACAAGAAATAGGACAGTCTAAAACAGCCTTACGAATCAAAACGTGCACAGAAAAGTCTACGAAGATCAAAGACTGAAACTTACAACAAATTAAAACAAAAAATTCAATCCTGCATTTGTAAAACATCAATAAAAAGATATTATCGAAGAAATAAATAAAATACATATTAAACAGAAAAATCGACAAATTTTGAAAATGACATTCTGAAAAAAATTAAGTTATAAATAGAACAAAACCTCGTAAAAAAGTTAGTCAATGAACAGCAAACATGAATAGAACAAACATGTTAAGACACGATACCGAAAAGTCAAAAAAGAACTAATAAATGTAAACTATCAAGTGGTTGGTTAAATATTAAAAAACAAATACAAGAAAGAAACAAAGAAACCTTTTAATTAAGTTTTCAAAGTCCGAAGGAAGTACTGAAACAAAAATAAAAATAACTGACTCCAGAAAGTTCAACACAGAAATCAAATATTTTAATGAAGCTCAAGAGCATACAAACATGAAATTAAACGGATTGGTAAGTGAAGAACAAAAAAGGTAATTTAATAAAATTAACGGAAATGACTGAAAAAAGCAAAGCATCATTATGTGAAATGGGGATAAGACCATGGAATTTGTTGTAAAATCAAGAATAACACAAGGGTTTTGGGCTGTCAGCTATGTTATTTTAATACAGTTCTGGAAGGGATAACAAATGAAAATATGTTTAGAAATACATAAATCGAGAAAGAACAAAATTCATCGCAGCAGACAGCTAAAGGAGTAAAAAAAAGTAAATTTTAAGTTAGCCAGTATACATATGGTTTTACATATCTAAGAACGATGGTTAATAATAGAAATGATAGAAAGTTGGAAAAAAATCCAGAGAACACAAGGTAAGACACAGCATATTACAAATATAAAAATAACATGGAAAGCAAAAGAGTAAGCAGAAACACTAAGAAGAGAATGTACAAAACAATCAAAAACACAGTATTGGCGGATTTCACAAACGTTACTTAAATTTAATCATCCGTTAAAAGTAAACGTTGCCATGGTTACATGGCGTGTTGAAGGTATAGGAATGATTATTCTTAATCGATGATTAAAGTTAAGTGACGTTTGTGAAATCCACTCTTACTACTGGCGACGAACAGCTAGAAACACATGAAAGAAAAATCGTAAATGTTTAAATTGAAGAAACTAGGACGCAAGAAGTATGGGAGGTTGACGAATTTTAAGACAGTCTATATTGAAGACGGTGTAGATTCAAAACTAATTACAGATTCAAAATCAGATAGGAATAGATTAAGAGAAAGGCCAAAAAACGAAGAGGTTTGAAAAGCAGAGGCGTAGAAAAATAGAACATATTCTATCTTCAAACCATACCAAAACTCAAAATTTTTATTGTAAAAATTGAATCAAATGTTTTTTAGACTTTAGACTATTATCTCAATCTCAATAATTAAATATTAGAGCCTGAATTTACAAAATATCTTGAAATTGAAAACAAAATTAGTGAAAATGAAACAAAACTATGTCTTACGCAATTATTTGGTGAATATACATGAAATACTTGCAAATTTAAAAGTTTAATGACATTCCCAACGTAAAAATAAAATAACTCACATTAAAGAAGATAGTAGGTGAAAGTATTTCAATCAAAGACATGTTACGGTTGAAAAAGCCAATTAAGTTATTCATAATATTTTCCGAACGCCCTGTATTAGCGTGAGAATCTTACGACCAGGCTGGCGTACGTGACTTTTGTCATACTTTTCAATGTTGCACCATTAATTAGACCATACGCTGTTATTTAGTTCTACAGTATATCTCCATTTCACTCTGTCGTCCGGTTAAAAACTGATTTCATCCCGGAACGACCCTCGTCGCGTCGTAACGAAAGTTGGAGTGTGCGCCGCCCTCGATCTCGCGGTCATTGTTGCATCAGCGCTCGTGGCGTGCTGTCCCTTTGTTTGTGTTGGTGATTAAAAACCTTTGTTTCTCTCACGTGGTTTTTGTGATTGAAACCTGAAACGGAATCTTCTCCGAGATTTCTTAAAGCACGCCAAGTGAATTTCAAGCTCGTTAAAAAGCTTTTCGAAAGCCTGCTTCTGAGATAAGGTACAGGTATGTCTTGTTGGCCATTTTATGCGTATGTTCTGTTGGTAACGCGTATCTCTCTCTTCTACTAGGCTTTTAGTGGTAGTTTTACCTTGGTTGAGAATATCGTCATCCCTTGGGGTGGAAGAAAAGGCCGGAATCGGAGTTTGAAACGTATAAAACCTCCGGCATTCCGGCCCACCCTTTGTCCGTGAAAGTGAATCCGACCGACCTGCAAACACGACGCCACTTGGTGACGTAACACCTGCGTCGAAGTACGTCATTGACTGCATTTACTTCCGTTGGAGGGCGCTCTCTCACTACTGACTGCTGTCTGTCATTACGCTGAATTTTGGTTACCAGGTCGAAAATATTTTAATTATTTTTACTGACTTATTTGTGTCGACTCACCTTACCGCGGCGTTGTTATTTTTTTACTTTTCTTTTATTTGTTAATCAAGTGAATTTCGTTAATCACCTGAAGCGTTAATTGTAAACGAAGAGAAGATCTGCTGATCGAATAAAATCCCACTTGTTAGGTTACTTATTTACATCTCGTGTTCTTTTCATTGGGACTCCTTCTGGGTAAATTATTTTCTTATTCGTTAACTATTTTTGAGCGTTTTTAAATAAAAACAAGTGTGCTCAGCTGGTGATTTTTATTTTATTCACTTTGCCCACCTTTTGCTTTGGGGTTTCGTCGAACCCTCCCTTCTCCAAGAGCTTAGCCGAGCGGTGCTGGAAAAACGTCAAAGTCACTCGCACAATTTGCTGGCCTTCAGGTAGGTAGCAGACAAATTTGGAACATTTAATAGTATTCAAAAATTTATCAAATATTCAAGGGATTACCGTACGGGATTACACACATAGTGTCTGTCGCAGGATATCAACATTTTAAATTCCGTGGAAGTGTTTAAGTCTCTTTACAATAAGATTTTTAAAAATATTTGCAGATATCTTCTTTGTGTTATTTTATCTTATAAAATTCCAAAAACAAGCACAACAGTGTTAGCTTTATTTCAAACGTACTCCGTAAACTTCCACTCGTAACAATATATAACAAGGTTTTTACGACGCACGGGTAAATATAAAACGCGTCGTGTCACTTTTACGCTCGCATTTAAATTCATAATACTATACATATTTATTCCGGGCATCGCCGTACGAGATTGCAGCGCAACGGAATGACTTTTCATCATCATGAAGTCTGAAGGGCTATCTTAGTTCCAGCTTCGTGATGACCGACGCTTCATTAAGCTTTACGACGACGGTAAAACGGTAGAGTGCCCCGCACATAAAATTATGTAATATTATTATTCACGTGGTCATTATCGTTAGTTTGCGGACGGGTTCAATAACAGCTTGCAATATCTCAATGAGATTAAACTGTGATTCAAAATTATGTCGAAGCGAAACTCGATACTTTCCCAAAACTTGCTGACCAAAGGGGGATCTGTTCAGAAAGTTATTTGTTCGCACACCTGATGTAAATGAATAAATGCGCAGTTAATTACGAAAAATTTAGTGCCAAGGAGTTTGTTTGATATATTGTTGTTTTAAACTAAGGGCCTCAAAAGAGATAACTAAATTAGCTCTCTCAAACCTTTCTAAAAAAAAAAAAAAACTAATTGCAAGTGCAAAACCATCTCAACAACAACAAGTTTAAGAAAGAATCTGGAAAATAATTTTCTAATTTATTGAAATCTCCAATGGGATTCAAACATTAAAAAATAATCAACAAAATTCAATTCAATTTCAATTTTCAATATATTTCAGTTTCAGTCACATCGTTTATTCTCTCTTTTTGTTCTGGCGAATTGCGATGTTTTGAAAGTGAGGCAAGAAAAATTATTTCAATGCTGAAATTTTTGCTTGTAAATATCACTCAATCCCTATTAACGTATACATACAAATTTTACTCGATATTACCGAAAATTACAATACATAATCGGTACATAATTCCACCATTCGACAACAATAACAGCATTACCATCGATTACTACAAAACGCTGTTTGAATAGTGGTTTCATAAAACTAGAAAATGCACTTCAAATTGCAGAACTCGTCTAGTTAAAACAGATTCTAAATAATATGCGATTCGGGCGAAATTGAATTATAAATACATTCCTGCACTGTAAAGCCAAATATTACTAGTTGGAAACGCGGTCCGGTGAATTAAAATAAATCCGAATTTCAAGCAAATTAAATTATATATTCGTAGCGGTCAACGCCCGCGCTGTTGGGCAGAATCTCCGAATTCATACAATAAACTAAATTTCGTAAACAGTTAATTTCCCAAGTTTAATGTATACAAACTTAATAAAATGTTTCAAGGCAAAGTGACGAAGTAAAGATTAAGAAACAAGATAGAAAATATACATTTCAAAAAGAAAAGAAGATGGACTGTAATGTATTAAAGTCACACCTTTTCTGATTAAGCATTACGCATGGTAGCAAGAAGGGTGCACAGAAATTTATATAAATACTGATGTGTATAGGTATAAAGATATCTTCTAGAAAACAAAATAATTATTATACAAACCAGATGAAGAATTAATTGCCAAAAAATAGTTATCATTTCATAAACTTCATAAACAAAAGTATACAAATTGGGAATAGTATACTTACGATTATACTTATTTGTTCTTTTTTATCAAACAAATTTTTATAATATTATGTACTATACCTACAGCAAATTTTAATTTAGTTACTTTAAATGGTTTGGGAAGAGTCTGAATTACTAAAGCTACTAAGCAACGAAAGAAACTGCGGCAATGTTTTCAGATATGATATAACAACTGACCCGGACGAAATTACCTTCATAAATAACGAGGTACTTAATCGAAATGTCCACGTGCAATAAATACGCGAAAACGATGATTTTCTCCGGGTGGATATTTTCCGCGCAGGAAAGAAAAATAACATCAACGAAACGTACCTGGGAAAAGAAATGGCGCTCATGAAACGCCACTTCAATGTTTTCGTAGACGTTAATTGCGCGACGTCCCACTTCTTATAATGGTTAGAAATTCATCATTCTCTCTACAACTATTACACAGTGCATGGGCTTTGTTGGGGTATCCCTTTAGGCTGCCTGAATGCTCACACTTTATTTAATTTCTCACGCCACGTTTTCAAAGGTAGAAACGGAGAAACGAAGACCAGAGAACTGGAAAGTTGCAAAGAAATTAATTCAAAGGCGAAAGGCCATGTTAACGCAAAATTTATTTGCATTTTAATGCAAGCAAAAAAATTAACTTCGAAACTTGTAATTAGCGTATAAATTATCGTTACCCTAATTCGCAAATCACATAAGTGCCAAACTGCAAATTTTACAGGAGACACATAAAACTAAATTTTGTAAGTCATATTGATAGGAGATTTCAATTTGCACAATTATAAGACTGTAAAGCATTATCAATATTATCATCATACAATTGTGCAAATTGAAATCTCCTATCAATACGACTTGCAAAATTTGCAGTTTGGCACTTATGTGATTTGCTAATTAGAGTGATGTTATTTACTTTTTCGGTTTTACGTTTACAAGAAATTTATTGTGAAATCAAAAAAATTTTCATAATTACATATATTATAAAATTATATTTGGTCATATTTTGGTTTGTAAGGGTGGCAGTATTTGCTGCATGCGTCAAGTTATCAACCACCGCTAAAAACATCATGCGTCAAACGTCAACATAGTAACCTACTTTGCGAGTGGTATCACGCTACAATCAAAACTCCCTAGATATTTAGTTCATTTTAAAACAAATTTTTGTATTTTTATTAAATAAATGACGCATAGCAGGAATTATAGTATATATTATACTCCAGCTTCGGTCGCGACATCTCGCGGCCGATTTTTAATCTAAAATTATATCTGCTGACGAGGCCCCAAATAAGGCCAAAACAGCTGTGCAGAGGATGTTCGAGGATTCTATTGTAATTAAAATCCACTTGTAACAAAATTTCTAAATTTTCAACTCATTTAAGTGTAATACACGAATAATAATTTCGAATTAAGAATTGAAAATAAAACAAAATAGTACTACTTTTTTCAAGTAAGGATATAAAACTCAAATTTTAAAATGAAAGCAAGCCTTCTTTATTTCATTCTTCTTTTCATAAGAGAAGAACTCTGCGTTATAAATAAAACGCGTCTGGTGTTGCATCATCAGAGATAAAAAGCATAACTCCATTCGTTTTTTTATTCGCCGTCGACAAAGAAATAATAGTGAAATATTTGTCGGTAATAACTTCGGTGATTGATGACGCAGGGCTCAAGTTCCGTGAATTTGATTATACGAACATGGACCACTGACTTGTTATTGAATTTAAATGCAATTTTTAAACATGCACCAACTGAACAGGGTCCGCAGTGGTCAAATATTGACAAAGCACTCTCTTTATTTGCATCCGTGTGCGTCGAAGAAGAATTTGCATCAAATTGTATGAACTAAATTATACGACAGGCCCTACGCTCATGTTAGAAAGAGAAAGCCCGTTTTTTTTTAATGAACGCTCGTTACGCCCAAAATGTCTAAGCCTTATGTTAAAGTTCTAGTTTGAATAGCTATTTTAGACTAATTGGGACGTCAGCAACAGAAGACTCCACTGCAATCTCACCGACCAGCCTTCTTATGTTTGCAAACTACTCATAAGGTCAGACATCGCGCGACAGATTTTTGGCCTAAACAGTGTAATAAATTACTGATCATTTCATTCAAACATGGGTGCAGAAACAATAATGTATTACGAGAAGCAGCCGCGGGGGTAGTGATGAATCTCTAGTTTCCGCACCCCTAAAATACTCCTCTGTCATTGTTTGAATAACCACCCTCTCATCTGCTTGAATTTCCTCTACTAATATGTTGCAAAAATCATTTCCGCTACTGATAACCATTTAACGAACGTTTTAAAACATGGTAACAGCTATACTCCGGGAAGCGGGGGCAAGATGTAATAGGACATGGCCAGCTCCATTAACATTCACTGACGTGTATGGTGTATGTACCGCCGTTTCAATCAGAATTTTAATTCGCCTAAAATTCGATTCCAAGAAAGCATGCCGTGGAGTACTCCCCTCAGCGCTCCCTATTAAAGATACTACAAAACTACTGATAGTAACGTAATGACAACTGCAATTACTTAAAAACTCACAAGAGGCGCTGAGGGGAGTACTCGTCAAAATTTTTGAAAGTCGAATTGAAACGGCCATACATACACGTTAATGAATGTTAATGGAGCTGGGCCATGATTAGGTTCTAAGGGAAGAAAGTCGTTCTGCAGCAAACATTCAAAGACAATGCGGGATTTAAGGACCCTAGCATTTCATGGAGATGTTCATGTTTGTGCGGAAGCTGAAGATAACCTCCGTCGCACAGTGGGAAAAAGACTTAATTTCGGTGGCCAAAAATCTATACTTTTATATGGACAACGGTAAAGTACTTATTCTTTCCTATGTGTTTACTAACATTATAATAAAGAATTTAGACAAGAAAATTTGTAAAAGTTTATATTAAATTATATTACCAGTGGCCCCCAGTATGCGAGGAAAATGTAGGTTTATAATGATTTAAGGACTTGTTCACCGTTTCAACATCTACAATTGATTTTTACGCATGATATTAAGTCAAAAATTAAATGCATGATCATTATTTATAAAACGTCAGTACTTTTAACTTTTTTTTAGAAAAATAAAATAATAAAAAGTAAATAAATTTTAATTTATGTATCAATTCTGGAAAATAATACAAAAACTACGATTTTAAATAAAATTATAAATTTTCTATAGATAGGTAAAATTTAGTACTTATTAATATACAGTCGAACCTCCATAACTGAAATTTCAAGGGACCGGAAAATTACTTCGAGTTATAGAGATCTCGAGTTAAAGAAAGAGATAGCAGTTATATAGAATCTGCAGGGAGCATCAAATAAAACAATAAATTTCAACTTACAGAAAATTTCGAGTTGTGGAGGTTCGAGTTATAGAGGTGCGACTGTATAAGGTAACAAATAAGCAGCAAGTAAAAAACAAATATTAACATAATACAATTTAAACATTATTTATAAAATATTTTTTTAAATAACTTGTTATTCAAATATTTTTTTAATTTCATCTGGCCAATCTTCAATCCTTTGTTTTTTTTTTGTTTGAGTCTTAAGGATGAAATTAAAGGTTCTGATGACACCAACAAAATGCGGAAAAGGTCCTCATTGACTCTTGATCTCGATATTTTGCATGTAATATTGAGTCGTAGTCTACGATATTCTTTGTGACTTGCTTCTTGGGCTTCTTCTGACAGTTCTCCAATTGGTAAAATATGAGACCCAATAATATATTCACCGTGAAAAAGAATTTTGTGAACAGTTGGTGTGATGTTTTTCTCTCCATATGTTTTTCTTAATAAATTTAGGGTATCTTTAGCACATTCTCCAAATTTTTGAACATTCAATTTCAGTCCGGAATTAATTATGTTTAAAATATTTCTAAATTTCAAGATAATTTCTTCTTTTATATGCAATATATTGGATGTAATTTCAACATTATCAAAAAATCGTCTTGCCGTATTTCCATCATTCGTATTTCCAAATCCCTGCTTTGGCGTATCTATTATGAGGCCTAATTTTTGTTTGAATTCTTGAATTATTCGTTTCTTTTCTTGTTGTTTTATATTAAATTTTGTCTCATCTCCTTTTATATTTTCAAACCCAACAGATTTTTCATATGCAAGTTTCAATTAAAATTCCATAAATCTAAATCGAGCATGTAAAGGGGATAAACCATATTCGGCATTATGTTCAGGTTAATTTCCTTCGGATGAATTAAATTCTTTCATGGTTCTATTGCAAATCACACATCTCGTTGACGCTTTAGTTCCTGATGCATGTTGAGCTACTTTCCCATCCACCATTGTAAAAAAAAATTTGTGATAAATTCTTATAATTTTTCCATGAATATTTACAACGGTTTCCTTTAAATTCTTTATTTCTTCTTTTAGATGTTCATCCTCTAATTGAATTACATCTTTATCTTCTTTTATGTACTTAAATTTAATTGGTCGGCAAAAATGGCTTGACGATGGCTTGGGGCTTTTCTAAACTTCAATGGCATTTGCTTCATTTTCTGCTGCACACTTTAACCTTAGGGGAACTAAAGAAGTTATAAATAAATTGGAATCAGAGATTTCATTTACATTTACTGAATTGAAAGTTTGTTTGTATTGATTCTGTCCTGAGGAGCCGTCAAAACCATATTTGGAATACAATAGTAAGTCAGAGGAAGTAAGCTCATCTATTTCCTTTTGATCTTTTAATTGCAAAATTCTTTTTGCCGTATGGTCTAGCAGATCCTGGAGATTACATCCAGCTGTTGTTTCAGTGGCTATCCAGTTCTTCGGCATAAAGTCCTTTTTTATCTCTGCAATTTTTGCGTAAGAAGGAAAGATATTCACATTTTTCTTCTTTAAATGTTGTACCAAAATTTCATATTTTGCCTTAGATAAATTCAAATCCAGAAAAATTGCCAAAGCATCCTGAGGTGAAAAGTTGTCTTTTAAATTTGTTGGGGAAAATATAGCTTTATATATACGATCTATTTCTAATTGCGAAGCATTCTCGACTTCTTCCAAAATTTTTGCTTTTTTGAAGTCATGACTTTTTTATAATGATTGACCATAAGTTCAGGTAAAGTTACTTCCAACGAAGACAAACTACTATTATATATTTCACTTCTTTTTCTCCTTTTTGATCTTTCAGAACCTTCTTCATAGGATTTTCTTGGTCGCCCTTGTGACGTACTAGGAACATGTGTTTCATTGTTTGAATCCAAATTTTGACACTTGATTATAAACTTTTTTTTCCAACCATTGAGAATTATTTTTTAAAAATGATTTTTTGTTATAATAACATGATTTATATTTACGTTTTAATTGATTGTACAATCCTGCCAGGTTAACGGAGAATGAATGTGGGGCGTTTTCGTAGTCTAATCCAAATTGTTCTGCTATTTTCCTCACGAAATTTCTTTCGCTAATACTGGTGTCTTCGCAAAAACAGTTATATAAAAATTCATACGAACAATTCATCTATGAAAAGTAACTTTGAGCTAAACTTATCGTTAGTTGAAAAATTGAAACGTCAAAGTAAACAAAATTTGAAGTAAATTTTTCGAAACAAACGAGGAGAGAGTGACCGTGATTGGGCACTGGATCTGCGATTGGCATGAAGTTTGAAAATATTAAATCAAAAATTTCAAACTTCATGCCAATCACAGATCCTTGAATTCTTTAATAATAAATTAGTCTCATTCCTTTTATGTAAAACTGAATCAGAAAATATAAAGTTATTAATAAAAATTAAATATTTGCCTTTCGCCCGTAGGTATGCAGCTTGTCATAAATGAATGAAGTGTTTCCGCATTTACTTAAGCTTTTATAACTTCTGAAAACGGATTTAGACGGATATGATTTTTTGTAAATTACTAGAGGAAACACGATGCAATAATAATATAATAATATTGAAATCGTGAGATATAGTGGTTCTAGCTTATGGTTAGATATGTCATAAGAATTCTATGTCAACTATACACATTTTTAAATTACTATATCTTTTTCACATATGAACCGATATTATTTTTATTAGGTTTTTTTCTTTACAATTTATTGCAGTTTCTAGAAATATATAGATAGTTTATTTATTAACTGAAGGTACTCACGATTTGGAACGGAAAGATAATAGAAAATATTCCTATTGTAAGATTCTCAATATTCCTTGATCTTTGACAACTCTTTTAAAAGAAGCTTTTAGAAAAAAAATTTTTTTAATTTATTACTCCCAAACATTTACCTTTAATATAGACAAAAAATAAGTTTTTTGAAAAACATTAAAAAATCGATTTTTGGCCAGCAAAACTGGCTGTTTTTCCCACTGTACGTCGTAACATTTTTTCTCTTTGGATGCACCCATCAATCCATCAAAATCATCGTAATAATTAATACATCCTTGTGTTATACTCTTTGTGGGCGAGGATATCACTTAAGTATTTCCGCAGCCAGGGGATTGTATTTTTTGACCAAACTTTCGGTCGAATCTGGCCAAATTTTTGAAGTCTCCACATTCTGAGTTGCAATAGCGTTGCTATTGTAGGTTTTGACCATTTCAGAACAACCATTATCTGAAAAGTCTTATATTTGACTAGAGGATTCCAAAATATTGCTCTAGAAAATAATTTATTAGCTTTGATTTGGCGAATTTGCGATTTAAAGAGTTTAACAGCGACCTAGTTGTATTATAACGAATGTTTTTTTAAATCCGACGTCAAAGTAGGCCTTGAAGAGGCATTTGTGAATGTTTCACAGCTATAAATGAATTGTTTCACAGCTAACTTGACGTCGGATTTAAAAAACCACTCGTTACAATGCCAGTTTAAATTTAAGCTAAAGTTTAAACCCATAGCAACGATTATTTCAACAATTGTTGTCAAGGGTTTAAACTCTGGCTTAAAGTTGGAATTGTACTACTAGGATGCTGTTCTGCGCTGTGGTAGTCTAGCGAACAGATGACTAACCTACAAACTGGTTTCAATTTCCACTGCCTGCTACCTACCTTTCAGTATCTACCTAATTGACCTTGCATATACGTTGTTCACAAATCAAAAAACCACCACCTGCTGCATTATGTTGGTATAAAACATAAGTCCCCTATAAAACATTATCAAATAGCAAGGTTGGCAAGGTATTTGAAATTTCATGTCAAAGTAATTTGTCAAATCAATTTTATTATTATATTGTTTACATTTATATTCATTTTAGCAAGCCATTTCAATGCCTCGAAAGCAGAAATAGTATATTACGTATCAAGTTAAGAAAAATGAAGTTTTACTAAATGAGTTTGGCTTGTTTAATTACGAGTGAGCGCAGCGAACGAGTAAATTAAAAGCCTAACGAGTTGCATATACTATTTTTTCGCATTTCATAGAGTAAGGTCTTTTATTAATATTTAATAGAAGTGACATTAATCACTGTCACATTAATAACTGTCACAATTGATGGAAGAAAAATCATAGTATGTACGTATAGTACGTTGCTATACAGTAATAGTTGCTATATTGTAAAGTAACCCATTACTGTACGATTTTGAGGATATTAATTTGATACGTTACTGTATGAAATGCGAAAAAATATTTTAAATGCCAAAATGAAAGAAGCACTCGTCAAATGTTATGTTGAAATAAAAAATTTGGCACCATATTTAAGCAACCGGTATTCAGAGCCTTGACCTTGACGTTTATTTCGAACACTACTTGTCAATTTTGTTACCAAATTTCTAACTAAGACAATGTTGCCGGTTGTACCTTTCACAAGGCAACATCACCAGTGGTCTTTTAATTTGTGAACAGATAATAAGTTGCGATCGCTGGGGGAAACTCGTCGGTGTTGAAGAAAACCTACCTGGAATCATGCCCAACTCAGTGAAGATGGAGTGGGCTACGATAGGATTGTCGGTAGCTCGATACCTGGATGTAAAATAAAAGGGCACCACCTAGCGTTATAAGTTCCAAGTAGTATGGTGAACAACGTAGCACCGGTAGGACTGCACACTGCACACGTAGTTAAAAACATTTGAGAATCCCTCAGATTTAATATCCGCAAAGCAAAAGTGTTTGTCATACACCCTGTATATAACTCAACTATCGGTCAGCCTGCATATTGACCATAAAACGACAAACGGTGATACGGAGTTTATTAATATGCAACAAAATTGTGACCCAATAAAAGGGGCGAAACGTTCAACAAACGATTACAGGGGCCGCTTTAACAGTATACCCAAAAATAAATTCGTTACTTTAAATAATTTGGAAATTACAAAGCGTCAACTAAAGCGTAATCACCGGCGAGGATATCCTGTACGGCTCACAAAATAACGTACAATAAATTCTGTCAGAGGGACAGTAGACGCAATTATAAGAACGAACTATATGAACGCATGCAACGAAACTCGATTCTTAAGGAACCAAGGCCTTCGGCAGGCAAAAACGGTATCACGAGGCACCGAAGGTATCCATTAATCAATTTAAAGACGCATATAAATAAAAGACAGAGAGTTTGTATAATACCACACTCGACTCGCACCAACTCTACGTTACGTTCGGTCTCAAGGGGGCTGCAGCATACGACACTGGCTCGACCCAGATGGGCAGCTCCTTCAAGGGTTCCAAAGCGACGAACGATGATTATTATAGTAGAAGAGGCTCTCGGCTACCACAAGGCACGAAGGCACGCTGGACGTACAAGCCGGATCTCCGATGACACGCCCTCAACTTACAAGCGAAATAAAACCAAAAGCTTAGAGTTTGTAAGCAGATAGAACGATCACTGAAGCCAAAATTAGAAACAAAAGATTAGGAAATTGGTAACGCAAAATCTAAACGTAACATCGAAACGTAATGCGTCGATCATCGATGGCAATTTTTCTAGCCCTAGTCCGACTGGAGGTAAAACTCTGGGGTAATAATAGGCAGTCGATGCGTAACGCTAGCCAGGTTACCATCCTGGTATACCATTAGGTTGTAGTCGTAGCTGATCAGTTCTGTTACACCTTACAGCCCTTCAAGACCTGTAATGAGGAACTATTATTATATTTGCTTTTCATTACTAATTAATTTCTTCCATGGCATCTTTGAAGAGTGCACAAGTAATTCATATTTTAATTATGATACCTATTCCCTCCTCGCTCAAATTGCACCGCTTGCCTATTTCTAATTACACTATAACGTGAACATCTGGTTTGGATACTTTGCATGTTCTAAGACGTGAACGACATATTCTAAATCTGAACACTGAAATAAATGCATTTAGACATTTTATCAAGTTAAAACAAGTCATTCATGCGTTCACGTTATACGATGTATATATGTGTATACATCCCCTTAATCCTTGCTAGTGTTGGCTCTTCCTTCATGGAACCTTTACACCCCATTTTCCGCTGTTATTAAAAAATGTAGGTATGTCTAATTCTTTCACTAAATGTTTGAATCAGATGCCCCTAAGTAGCACGTCATTTTATCACTTTATAAAATTGCGTTGATTTGTGTCACTAACTGACTGTTATAATTCTGGTCGATTCGTGTTACAAGAGACTGAAATACTATACAATCTACCTATACTCCGCCTAGAAAGTTGATTGATTGTAAAACTTCTTTCAACTTTTACAGGAATATTTTCTTGCTGTGTTATCTTAAGAATCTAAAAAAAAAATTGCATTTGAATAATTTATTATTCTTGCGACTAAGAATGTTACATGCAAATTACAAAATAATACAGAAAATGAAAAAACGAATAAATAACCACTTGCAATTTCTTCCTGCGGCTTTATATGTGGAACAAATTATGCAGTTTGAAGTCTAAAATTAGCGTAAAGTTAAAATGTTGTTTATGAACAAAAACTGCGCAAGAAGGGCGCGAAATGTAACGACATAATGTGTACCTACATTCGTCTTAGCAAATTATATAGCGAATGCCCCCGATTTCCCCAACAATTCTGCGGCAATTCACTTAAGTGAAGTAATATATTCCACAGGAAATAAATTATATTTGTCCTGTCATGCATGTCTGCACAAATGGAGGTATTAATTTACTGCTGCGCGAGGGAAATTGCTACTTGTTTATAAGCTTCACGTTTAACGCACGCTAAATTAATAAACTAGCAAGAATCGCCGCCATGTGAGAAATTATGATAAATGAGAAATTTACGTTTCGAATATTTCGTTGCACTTTTATGAAGTTATTTGCGCACTGCACGATTCAACAATACCGGTGCAGTACTGGCAACGTGACGGGAATAACTTTCGGTATGCCCTGAACAGATGACGTGCTCCATTTGCTGAATGTCCGTTTAGTAATATCACTGCAAAAGTTATTGTTTTTATATTGCTCTGCCTGTACAGTTTTTGAAACAAACTAAGTTTAAACATTTACTGAGGCATAAAACTATAATTGGAAAATTATTTCTATATTTCAACTCCAATTCCTTTTTCCATCTCCTGGTTTTCTAACCATCTCATCCTTTTACTATTCTCAACTTTTCTACAAAAAAAAGTCAATTTAATAATAAAATATATGCAATTCCTTTCACCTACAGGTATAAGGAGGATAAAGTATACAGGTATGTATACCGCGTCGGCCTGACCACCACTGGCTATGCGTTTATCATGAGTAAATGAAGGATAGAATAGTAGAAAGCGCATGAGTAAACGAAATAGCTACATCAATCGACGTTGCCGATTGATAACGCGGGCCACGCTCCGGCCGCAGCATTCCTACCTTCGCACCAACATTGTAATATCTCTATTTCATTTCCACACAAGTTTCAATGAGCCTCTTCTTCATTTACTCACAATCACAGTCTTGGTCAGACCAACTGTGTATACAATTTACGAAGATACCAATGGAGAAAAATAGAACTTCTATTTTTTTATATCTCGTCACGGTATTATCATCACAATGTTTGACAGAATCATTTTTCGATTTTAATTCTTCCATTTCTAATTGCTTTCTTTATGATACATAAAATTTACCTTTCCGTTTATGCAAGAAATATTCTCGAACTTCAATTTCAATTTTATGAAATAGTTAAATAAGTTTCGTCTAGAAGAAGATATTTGCAATGGAATTTTAAGTTTTCTTTATTTAGGTGATGAGA
Organism: Dorcus hopei; assembly: GCA_033060865.1. Lineage (NCBI taxonomy): Eukaryota > Metazoa > Arthropoda > Insecta > Coleoptera > Lucanidae > Dorcus > Dorcus hopei. The sequence continues at coordinate 24,952,764 of CM065425.1, forward strand.
CTGTACATATAAAAATGTAACGAAAAAACTTCACACGTGCTTGTGCGCTTCCTACAAACTCTCTGTATAACAAGAGCGATATTCATAGTTTGGCTAGACAATGTGCAACTGAAATCCATTTCTAAAATTTCTATGCGCTTTCCGTCTTATCTCTCTTCCATTGTCCATTTGCTATTCAAAACAATCAGTGCAAGTGCATGACCAGTCGTTCGTGTAGTCGGGAGGCCCTTTATTCAGTTCAGAAGCTTCAGCTTATGGTTGGCCTTTTAGGATTATTAGAGCTTGAGCACGGATCGAGTGCCGACCGCACTAGAACTTAGCTGCTTGCTCCGACCACATCGGGACCTTACAGCTTTCGTGGAAGATTGGTAGCGGAGGTGTATACATAAATGATGTTTTGTTATAAATGGTTTTCACGAACGGGGGCGGCCGTCTTCTTCGAATTTATTCCAGGCACTTGCCTGAAATATCAGCGATTTGGGCAAGGGTTTAATTTTATTATTAAATTTCAGGGGCGTACACTTAATTAGGTCAACACGCATTTCCTCTGTCTATTAAATACTAAATACAGACTACTAACACTGCTCGTACTCTGACTTTATGGATACAAAATCTTGGTATTCAGCAACAGCTGTTTATTATACAATATACCTTTCTTTTAAGTACATACATAGTTATGGAATTTTACTATATAAAAAGTACAAAATATTTTTGTAGGTTCATTATAAGGTCCATTTTTTGCTATACTATACTTGAAAATTTGCCGATTCTAAATAACAAGAATAACAAGTTTCTAATAATTTTCAAACCGATAAAGTTAAATGAAAAGCAATAAGAAACAAACAAAAGTTAAGCAACTTTCAAGCAATGAATTTGAACAAGAAAATTATATATTAAATAAATTAAGTAACGTAAGCAGAGTATCCATTACTTTAGAATTTATTTAGTAGAAGAGTTAAGGACAATGATAAATATCGAAAACATAACTGAAGTAAAACTAAACAAAATTAACAATCAAAATAGTGCAGGTACAAATAGCGAAAAATAATAAAGATTATTAAATATATAGAAGAATGTGATCAAAATGGTAAATAAATGCTTATTTTTATTGCAACAAAAAAGCAGCTTTCAGAACGAAACGTCAAACTATAAATAACATATACATGATCAGGAACATAACAGAAAGGACAATAAAATCGGGACAAATTCTATTGGACGAAATAGAAAAGATGGGACTATTGGAGTATAAGCTAATTCAAATTATAAAGAAGCTATATGTCAACGTGAAAGGAAGAATATAAACGCTAGGGGAAAGATCAGAAGTTTTTAAGCTAGAAGAAAGTGTACAACAAGGAGATGGATTGAGTCCGTTGTTATTTATACTGACTACGAATAAGTTATTGGACAATACAAGGAAACAAACACAAAAAAAAACCATAGTAGGATACTGTGTGCGGAACTCATTCTGGATTCAAAAATAAAATGAAAAGTCAGATAGAAAATTGAACCAGAGAATAAGAAATGAAAATGAACATAAATTTAAATAGGCGCAGAATGATGATAAATGAATAGTTATTAGAGGAAAATCGAAGGAAAATATTAAAACGATAATTGCGAATCAAGGAGATAAACCGTTGGTAATTAATTGTACTATTTTAAAATTAACGGGCAAGCGGTCAGCAGCTTTTTATTTTTATTTGCTAAGCTTTTAGTAAGTTTTGTTACCTTTATCAGAGCATAAAAATAATTTCTAGTTTACATTCTAATTACAAAATTTTTCAGTTAATGTTCAAAATTTCAAATTTGATTGTTTATGGAGAAGTTATGTCCTGTTTCGATATGATGCAGATTTGTCTATGTTATGTAGTTTTAATCTGTCGATTTTATTCTTACATCCACTACACACAATGATGTTGTATAGGTAGTTGTGTTCTGTTAACTTTTTATTTAAAATGTCAAGTTGACAGAACAGGATGGGAACTCTCAATACTGATCGATATCAATCATACAGATTTTATAATTTAGCTTAGAAGAAATTTTTAGCGTTATAATTTCTTCCATATCTGAAAAGCTTTGATAGTGAATTCAATTATAAATTCAAAGAAAATTAAGTTTTTTAAATAAATTAATTGACGTTATTATGTACAAATTTGTTTTATGATCTTGATTACATGATTGCTAAAGCAAGATTGAAATTCTGTGAACTATTTTCTTCCCATTACACCTCGGAGTTGATATCTCTTAGACGACCAATCCCTCCATATTATGTGCAAATGTTTCAACACTATTGTCATTTCTGACAAATCTTGACACAAAACTTTAATTTTGACAAAAAAAAACTTAAATACCTCAAATCTTATTCTAAAATAAGTAAATATATACATTTACAATTATAAATAACATTCAACAATATGTTAAAGTATTTTAACATTAATAACAATCTCAAAAATGTATTTTAAATTTAATTTTAATTCTGTTCAGATGAGTCACATGAGTTTTGCTATAACCATTCAAATGTATTTGACACATCTCTTGATAGTTTATCATTTTGTCCGGAATTTTATCACATCTAATTCTAACACGTCGTCCATCTTCCAGGTACCCTAGCCTCTTCCTTCTTCTCTTAGAAATCTTATTGTTGTTCTGGATAGGAAGAAAATCTTGAAGTAAGCGGATGTTGAATTTTCTTACAAAATTTCTTTAACCAACAGTTGAAGTCCAGCCAATCTACTACCTTTAAGAATGGAAGACTGTCCTCTGGCATTCTTATTTGGACCTCGTCACTGTGTAATATAGAGACTGCTTACTCTTTAATGTCCTATAGATTTCAAATTCATATTTTTGGTTTTTTCTTAGTATTTTCAAATCCAGAAACGGTAAGCCACAGTTCTGTTCTAGTGTATTGTATGGTGTAATTTATAGTTTCTGAGAAATCTTTTATAATAAAGTTTAAGAAATGGTCAGTGTCGAAGTTGTCCGGAATTATAGCTAGAACATCATCTACATACCGATTCCAGAATTTTGGGAAATTTTTGTACTTGTCCTTTAAAGGACAACATATGAATACCCGGGTAGTATCACATCTTACGATGGAAAAATATGTGCAGAAATAAACATTAGAATAAACAAGGTGATCAGACTATACTATACATATATACTATTCACTAAACGAATGCATATTTGGAAAAAGAGAAACAGGGGAAAAACGAAAATAAAAATTTACAACCAAGAAGCGCTTCCCAGGCTAATCAGGCCTTATTACTTGAATTTCTTTATAAGACTTTGAAGAAGATACTTACCTTGCTCAACTGACGGCTCAAAGAACATAAGAATAGAGTAACGTCAAGGACAAGAAATAGGAAACAAAAACAAAAAACTAAACAAAAGATGACATAATGACATTAACTGAACAGTATTTAATTGATTAAGGCCTGATCTTTTTATCTCCAGTTAACTTTATTTGACGGTTTATTCCCATAGTAACAATTGTGATCACAATGGGAATTAATCTCCAGATAATGTTAATTGGAGATGAAAAGACCGGACCTAAGAATTATAAACTAGATAAGAATTGTCCAAAAAAAAGAATTATAAACTAGATAAGAATTGTCCAAAAAAGAGTAAAGTGATGTCAGAAAAAATTCTAGAATTACGTTTTGAAAACTGCGATTGATTAATAAACTCAATAACAATGCACTATGTAATTACACAGTCGAAAATGTAAGATTGTAATACCTTTAAAACTGAAACTAAAAAACTAAAATCTGTTAGAGATAGCCAAATAAAACGTTCTCCACTGAAAACTGTTTATACTCTCCTAACAATAAATTGCAATAAAATCTGTCTGAAATTTTGTGAACTTTCTAATTTACTTCGTTGCATAAAAGTAAATAATAGCGTAATTTTAAAATCAAAGAAAAGTTTTGACCTGTTTACTATTTTTTTCTTTAAGGCGGTGCTAATTACATTTGTTATGGCTGAAAACGGTTAATGAATAATTCCGAAGCCAACCCCGTATAAGCCTGCGGAGTGTATCGCACGGAATTTCGTTCCGTTCGACAGGTCGTAAGATAAACGACCGGATATTGTAAAATCGCTGAAATCTGGTGAAACCACCTAAAGCGAGTTTTAGTCCAGGTAACCAATCGGTCCGTTATTCTACAGGTCGCCTTCTGCTGCCTGCCAGCTGCTCTCGTTCACTTAGAATGTGTGCAGTCCTATATTCCCTTTTGATCTCGAAGAATCGTCTAACAGCCAGCGTAGAATTTACTTTATTATTTAAGATGCTTTGTGAGCGATATCAATGGCGAAGGTTCTTCGATTGGTGAGGCGTTGTCCCCAGATTTCTGCTTCAAGGCTATCGCTTTGAATTGATGTTTTTATGGTGTTTTTCTTTGATCCACTTACTTTTATGATTATTTTATTGACGTTTTTACGCACTTTCGCCCTCCAAACATGATCAAACTGATTTATCATGTGGAAACATCAACTCCGAGCTTGCTTTTTTTTACACACACACACATTTTCAACCCCCAACTTTAAACAAAGTTAAAAATATTTCATGTTATTATTAGATACCAACACAAAGGTTTTTTTTTAATTTATTTACTAAGTATAAACAAAAATCGATCCCTCTTAATCTGAATACAATTCCAAACCAACAACACTGTGCATACTAAAAAATTACAAATTTTGGAAATATTAAAAATAGTTTTTCCTTATTCAGTCTTCATTTTTGAAAAAAAAAACTATTAAAAATTATATTTGATGAAAACTTTTTCCGATTGAGTGACGGTAACAGCCGTACGACCGAGCTTTTAAATGCAAGGAGCTTTAGTATTTTAGACACTTGTAAATGGAGTGCCGATCGCATTGCCGTGTCTATTTTCGCCGCGATATATTTTGGTTCCGCACACTATGTTTAGTCGACATTTTCATCCTCCAGACGATCCCCAAATAAATTTCGCCTTGGAAGCGATTCATATAATCGTTTGCGTGATCTGCCTCAATTTATTTACGAATGTCTACTTGTACTTAATGTGTCTAGGAATCTCAGGCCGCCGTAATCTTAATTAAGATTCAATATGTTCAAATTAATAAACCAATGATTTCGACGAATTGTTTTAAGAAAGGGACTTGCTAAATTTTTTTGCGAGAAAGAGCATTTCCCGCAGTAATTTCCTGTAATTTCAAATTTCTTCATCTTTTGAGTTAATTTAATTTGTAGAATTTAATCAACTCTATTTCTTGCGACTTCTCTTTATTTGAAAATTGTTCACGGCAGAATACACATCAAATCAAATTTCATGCGGCAGCAAAATAAGCGCGGCGCATATACCGAAAGAATTATTCAAAGACTTTCTTTTATCCGAAGCAAAACGGGAGCAAGTTCCCTATTTTTCATCATATTTCGGTCCTTTGTGCGCACTGTATTACCAAAGTGACATGTGAATTTCCGGATACACGCATCCACTCGCGAATGTCAGTAGGTTGACGCAGGAGAATGATAAAGGCAGCATAAAGGGATATAAATAGCCTTATTATGCTTAACCGATCTGATTTAAAAAAAAAAAACGCCTCCTCGATAGCTGCAAAAACTGCACCGCTTTCAGAATTTATCGCCCGAATATCATAGGCCAAGGGATGTTGTAGTCGCCTGAATCTGATTACGTTGCGTGCTATAAAGTTCGATCTACACCAGAATTTGTTTGTTCTCAATCAACCACACCCACATAGATTTTGTTATAAACTGCGAGAGCATGTAGTAGGCGTTATTTGTAACCGTTATCTGTAAAGTTTGCAAATTATAGCAATAGTAAGTGTACTTTGATTGTGTAGAGCCAACAAAAATCTATCGCCTTCAAACTTTGCGTTCCTTTACCCAACTCATTTATAATTGGAGAAGAGAATTATTTAAAGAAAAAACTACTGTTTAAATTTACAATTTGACAGAAGTGGTTATTTTAGATGACCTTCAGAAGCTTATTCCTGTAATCAGAGTTTGGCTAAAATCAAGGTGAGGTCTGATTACTTGGAAATCAGAATAATTTTTTAATTTTTATTGACCAATTCGAAATCAAAATATTTGACTCAATAGGTTGTATATTTCTAAGTGTGAAGTATGTCTTAAACAAATTTAATCACTCCGAATCCATAAAATATACAGGAATACGCATGTATTACAGAGCAGCTGATATATTTTTTTAATTCTGAGGTCTCACTTCTTGTCAGCTCTGCTGGGGGTATTCAGCTTTTGAAGTTATTTTTCACATTTTGCCCAACTCTCACTATGTCTACATAGTATCTCCAATTTCACTGATTAGTTGTATGAACTCCAAACTCAAAGAATAATGTACTATGTAAATGTATAGAGCAGTTCAACGTTTTAGCTCAAAGAGTCCACTTCTTGTTGCCACCTAAGTCCTCTATAAAAAAAACTGCGTACTCACCCTTTGGTTTTATTTACCCAATTTGGGTCACATCTCAAGATTCAGTTCAATCTGTATAATATCCCCATTTTATTATTTCGACTAATCATTCCTAGAATGGGTGCTATTGCCTCCTGTGGGTATTAAAAATTTATTTAACTTGAACTCCTAATTTTAAAAATTAATAAAAAATCAACGGAAACCAAAACCAAATACAACTATCGAAGCATCAAACATTAAGATTTGTTTCAAGATTTACTTAAGTATAGTACAGTGCAAAAAAGTGGTGAATCAACAACACACTGCACTCACTATTCAGGAATATACTTTGAACACGAGAAAAATGTTAAATTGTGAAATACAGCGACATTTTCCCTTCTTTGTCATCTGCTGTTTCTCTATTGGTATGAAATTCGTCATTTATTATCCGTCTTTCACTAAGATTATCAATTTAGCCAGTGAGGTTCAATAATATACAAATTTTTAATCAAACTAAGGATGTCGATAATCGTCCAACTGCACACAACGTCTTCTTGTTGATGCTTTAGACGTTGCTCATTAATTTCTCTTAATATACACTGTCTTTCAAAAAGTGTGCTACAAATGGGATTTTTTTTTATTATCGATTTTTATAAAAATTTATTGACGCAGAACGCTTCTGCATCCCTTAAAATCAAATTGAGAAATGTCAGATGAAAATTATCTTCAATGGTATACAGCGTGGACACCGAGAAACGAAGATGGTTTAAGAGTAAAGTGCCCTTATTTTACAAGATACAAGAAAATATCATAAGAATAAGTTGTTCAGAATTAAAAGTTATAGCCAAATATGAAATTACAGCCTCCTATCTCAAAAATAAAAAAATCACATTTTATTGTGAATCACTCTTTATACACATTACATTAGGAAATACTGGTGGGATTAAAGTGTCCGCCAAAATAATATGAATAGGAAAACACGAAATTTGTTCTTATTTCTCAATTATTTCATTTGGTTATGAGTTCAATGCGTTCCAAAACTTTGTGCTTTCTTGTAGCACACTTTTTGAAAGACACTGTAACAGTAAATATTCAATACTTACAAAAAATCAACACGGTTGATTCTAATGAATCAGCTACTATTGATATCGAATACCGAATAAATTAGGTTTAATGAGTATCTTCATTAATTACCTAACCAAAGCTTTTGAGTCCGTTTTTTGATACCTGTTTTTATATCACGAAAGCTTTATGTCCTTAAGCTGAAGGCATCAATAAATAGTTGGTTAATATCGGTTAATTTTTTTTTTCTCGCACAGTAATTACCAAGTAAAAGTAGACGTTCAGGTTCGGACCCTTATCTCGATTATAGTACACCGTAGGGTAGTGTTCTTGGTCCTCTTATATTTCTTTTGTTCATTGACGACTTGCCGCAATATATGTGTCGTAGCCGCTTGCCGTAAATTAGCACTAGACACAGAGTTTAGACACTTCACGAAATGCAGACAGATAGCGTAATGCCTACCTTTAAACGATTTTTTACAGCAACTGTCTAAAATATTTAGCCTCTTCATGAACTGCTACCAGCCATTAGGTTTATGCTGTAACGCCGAACAATTACGCTACCGGTCTAATAATTTTAGACGCTTCATGAAGTGACTAAAGCTATTTACGCCACTGCTGAAAAAGCTGCAGATTGGCATTGTACTGGAGAAAGTAGTGCTCCTATTTATTTATATTATACCGAGAGATAATTAAACTGAACACTGAATAAGACAAGTTAATGAATAATAAAAATATAAATAGATTATGCATTTATTTATTTATTAAGACATGGAAAACTTGTATTACACAAATTATTACGTACTGGGCGTTTCCGAAGGAAGTGCAGAAACTTAAGATTGTCATTGGTCAAAATACATTTTGAACATTACAATGAATATTTTGTTAAATGTTTAGGAGGCGACTCCGTATTTTTTCATTAAAATCAAAGTGTACTTACAATTTATTTTTGGCAATCTTAATTTCCTCCACAATGTTTGCCATCTTTTCTTTTACATAAGGCTTTTTATTCGGTTTTTGCAAGTAATATTGATCAAGTTTCTCATAAAAATCAGTTTTCTGCGTATAACCATGTTCTTGATCAATTCCAGACATTTTGTTAAATATCTTTCACACAATAAGTAATGGAAAATAATAAAAGAAGATTAAATTAACGAATAAATTTACTTTATCTACGACCTCTACTGTAAATGACGAATTACGCACAACACATAAATTAAGTAACCGGGTGTTTACAAATGTCGTGCGTAAAGTAAGAAAAACACACAGCGAGGGCATTTGCACCTACTTTACGCACGCTTGTAGTTAGCCGCATCACATTAGATTGACAGTCGTCGAAACTGCAAGTGTCATTGTTGATTATTTTGAACTTGAATAATAAGGTAATTTTTGTGGTCGTAGATAAAGTATAGTACAAAACTCGAGTTTTAAAGCAATTACGCACTTGTGGAATTACTTGCATGCGCGGCTCATGCGCAACTTTTCCACCGTGCGTAATTTGCTATTTACAACTCTCGTTATGTAATATACTATTACACACTACCACTGAGGAAAAGCAGAGAGAGCCTGGAGAAATACGTTTCTACAAGTTCGTGCACGATCCACTCATTTTTCAATTACGCTATCCGCATATACAACTGTAGTCACTTCATAAAGCGTCTAAAATTATTAGACTGATAGCGTAATTGTTCGGCTTTACAGCATAAACCTAATGGCTGATAGCAATTCATGAAGAGGCTAAATATTTTAGACAGTTGCTGTAAAAAATCGTTTAAAGTTGGGCATTACGCTATCTGCCTGCATTTCGTGAAGTGTCTAGACTTTACACGAAGTGCTAATTTACGGCAAGTGGCTACGACATATGTATTACTAAAGTCAAATTGTGGTTACCTGACAGGACTATAACTGTACAATGAAAGTAAAAGTTATCATTAATGTATTTGGATTGTGGTACCAAAAATTATCTCATTATAAACATTGAAAAAAACTGTTTGTGTAGAATTTCACTCTAAACTTAAAGCACTAGACACACCCCTTACTTTACCATTTATGACATTACCATAAAGTGCAGTAATCAACTTACTTTTTTTGGAGAGAAACACTTAGCATGGATTGTCACACAGACAACATATGTAAAAAGGCTAAATAAATTTTATTACCCTCTAATACATCTGAAAAAGTCTTTCTTCACTATTGAACATGTATTATGCTGATATATCATCTACTCTAACGAGGAAACCGAGTAAATGAATAATATGCATTATACTATAGTGAAAATAAAATTAGGGGACAAGCATCCTGCACTGATAGAGTTTTTACAACACAAAAAAGAATTATCCATTTAATTTTTAATTTATTATCTCGTATTAATCCACTAGCTTTAATTTATTTATTAAAACTATTAACACTTATATAGGGTGACTGACAATTGTTCCGCCCAAAAAAGAAAAAAAAACGCGTAACAAAATAAATGTCAAAGATTACGGGAAAAATGTTTAAAAATTCTATAGAACAGAATAGTTTATAATTAATTAAAAATTTACCCAAAAGATATGTTATGCCATTATGTACAGTCGCAAAAAACGGGACACTATTTTATAGTAGCTTTAAACTATGCGACTGTTCTAAACGTTGTATATCATACAGCTTAGGCTACAGTGTCATAATAACATAATAATGACATTTCAACGATTACATTTTTCTGAAATCCAAAAGAACGACCAGACGAGATTTTGGACATTGAAATAGTCAGAATTTGCCCAATTCTTCGTGGTGTGTAATTATGTACGATGAATCTTTTAATAATGCATTATTACACACTTGCATCTTACAATAGGGTTTGGACTGACATTTCCCGTTTACAAGTATCAAAGTTTCGTAAAATAGCGTTGAGACAATTTATGTATTGTGGAATTGTTGTAAATTTAATTGGAACAGTAATTTATTTAGTTACTCTGTATAATAATGTCTTAAATATATTGATACAAAGTTGCAAATGTGCATGTACAGCATATTATTAATTTATGCAATAGCCATTTATGCTCTAAACATACACAATTCGAGGCAAAATAAATACATAAATAATTATTAAAATTTGCAAGCCAATACCATAATATCTATCTACGAGCGCTTATCGCAAAATTACAACATCCCAAGGGCAACTGCCCGTTTATAAATAATAACCAACTTACAGCACGTGATTTGAAACGCACTGTTTATAACAGATCCGGCAATCAATTGCGTGTTTGCGGCATGCACTTTTAATAGCGAAGCGATGCCGCATTAGCATTTGTTAATTTGCAATTGAACACAGAATTCGAAGCATTGTGCATTGAAATCAACCACGCGTCCGTTCATGAATACGCACACCATTTAGAATGAAAACAGAATTTCTGCATTTTTTTTGTTTCGGAAAGCGTAATTTGGGGAGAAAAATTTACATTAAAAATATGCATGATTGAGTGTGTTTGTTTATTTAGGCGTTTCAACTGAAATTTAAAACAACATTTTCTTGAATTTTTTTTTCAGTTTTTTGTTCCGCATTTATAATAATACACATTGTTCTTTTGTATACCCTATAGAAATTTTTTGAGCTTACATGTTTCAATATCAAGATAAAAGGACCAGATAGTCAAAAGTAAAAGAAAACCTCGTTTTCACTGGCGAGTTTAAATTAAAAATATTTAACTCAACAATCCATGTTTTTCTAAATCTATTTCAAGGAATAGGCGTCCACTGAAACTTAAAGAATAGCGTTTATCGAGAGTTATATCGAATTTGATGAAACCACAATTTAGTTTAAAGAAAAAGTCTTTCAAAAAGGTATAATAATAACTACAGTAATGATGATGAATTATTCTATGAATGCAGAAGCCCTGCCCTTGCAATTACAGTTTGTTAAAAATCAAGACGAGGACTAGTTACTTGGAAAAAAATCTCTTCACTGATGAATACAAACACAAAAATGTCGATTCAACAGAATGCGTGTTTCTAAATATACTTTAAGAACTAGGCGTCCATCAGCCCGAATTTAATAAAAAATGGACTAAAGGAAGAATCTACTATACACGTATGAGTATAAAAGCACAAATCTTCTTATTACTCTTTTGAAGGCTTTCTAGAGGCTGTGCTTGAGCTTGTCCTTTTTGTTCATCCAATTTTGCCCAAAATTAATTCAGTCTGTACAATATCTTATTTTGATGTTAAGAGTTTTTTCCCATGTGACCTTATTTCGAAGCCAGACCAGCCGTGGGCTGAAGTACAGTATGAGCATAAATGTTTGAGGACAAGTTGAATTTCCCGCGTCTCTATCTAGTAATTTTTACTCTTTGTGTGTGGCCGTCCTGAAAAATTAATTTTTGTTCAGTGTCGCCTGTGTAAATTTTGCAGCCGGCTCCAAGAATTCATAAGACAAAATGGGGCGCGTTTGCCTAATACGAGTATACCTGTCAGTAGTTATTGCCGCTTCTTGTATTTAAAATAAACAAATTAGTTGCCTATTTTTTTTTTGTAACCTATGCATTTGACCAACTTAAGAAAAATATTGAAAGGCGGGAAATTCAACTTGTCCTCAAACATTTATGCTCATACTGTAGATCATGAACGTCGCGCGAAATGTTTGTATACCTGTAACGGTACGTCATTTTCGGGTCGTCTGTAGTTGCTGCCGATCGTTGCTCTGCTTGACGTCGGTTCGGGTGTGCTCGTCGGTGTCCGGGTTCAGCGGAAATAAAAGCGTCGATCACTTAGCAACAACTTTATTTACAAACATAGTCTATATTTACAGGTCTTTTTACAAGCTGTGCCTTACGGGCACTAATCGCAGGACGGTACTTCCGGAAACGGCGTGTCTTACGGACACTAATCGCAGGACGGTAGTTCGGAAACGGTGTGTCTTATGGACACTAATCGCAGGACGGTAACGCACTGTGCATACGTTCTGGTACAGGCTCTAGGGATCGGATCGGTGGTATGGTTGTGAGTGAGACGCCCACTCAGGGTCAGGATATGCGAGACGCCCGCATCAGGTAAGAGAGAGTGAGACACCCACTCTAGGATATGCGAGACGCCCGCATCGGGTAAGAGATAGTGAGACACCCACTCTAGGATATGCGAGACGCCCGCATCGGGTAAGAGAGAGTGAGACACCCACTCTAGGACAAGCGAGACACCCGCACTGGATAAAGGAAAAGTGAGACTCCCACTCTAGGATCAGGATGTGTGAGACGCCCACACTCGGTAAGAGAAAGGTCAGGATAAAACAGGAGGAGCGGTTGTAGGTAACGCGAACGTAGCACAGATGGTTAAACGCGTGTGAGTCAAAACATCGACGGATGAAAAACTCCGCGAGAAAAACTGCATTCCAGCCACGTCCGGTGGCTCGGAATACCCTGCGCGTCATTAACTTCAAGCCACGTCCGGTGGCTTGATAGCGCGGCGGAGCCACGACCGTCGGCTCAAGAGCCGGCCGAGGACTGATTAAATCGTGCGCCGAGCGCACTTATAAAGGCTTGCGCGTGGTGGGGAGCCCCACTCTCTTGGAGTTCCCACCTAAATTAAGCTGCGCAAGCACATCCTAAAAATACATGCTAATTAATATATACAAAACTTAACCTAATATGTACAAAAATAGTAACGGAATGGTCACTTCGTTACATACCACTTCTTTTCCAATAAATAAGGAATCCGGGACAATTGCGGACTTGCACTTTTTTAAACTTGCAATACATATGCGGAAGAACTCGCTCATCGCTTGGCTAAATAAATAGCATCACCACATTTGCGCCCCTGCTCTATATTATCCTTAAGTCGGCTTTCACACCAAAGTAGCAAGCTGCATGCTACTTGCATCGTTTGAGAAGTAGCGTGCCGCGCAGCGCATCTTAGAATTTTGCGTTCACATCAAGGTAGCATAGCAAACTATGCGATTCGCGAATTGGCAGTGTCTTGTGAGTTATTATAATCAAGATGTCATCCGAAGATGAAGTTATGGCGTTAATTGCAGAGGTGGTTGTTAGGAGGAGAAAAAGAAAGAGAAAGTGTAATTGTTAAAGACCTCCATGCTGTTTGTAGCACGTGTATGAAATGATGAAAAAGCATCACGAACCACAACATTGTGGTTCCTGATGGTTTGGTGTCAATATGTTGTCAACCCTCATTTAGCTTGACAATGTTTTAATTTAAGACGAAACCGCTGTCTCTTCTGAGAAGCAGCGTAGCTGGCAGGTCGCATGAATGCTACGCTACACCGGTGTGAATATTATCAATTGTTTACATAGGTTCTAAAATTAGTGGCATGAAGCGTGCATCCAGGATGCAAGTAGCATGTAGTATGCTACTTTGCTTTAAAGTATAAACGAGTGAGCGACTCTTGGACACCTGGGACTTTTATTGTCAAGCCGCCTGCTTATTAAGTAATTTTTTTTAAACATTTTTACGAATTTAGGATTTAATTGTTTACCGGCAAAATGTAGAAGATATAGTTTAGAATTACTGCAAAAATGTGAAAAATTTTATGCACAGTTATTTATACAGAACTACGAAATGAAAGTACTTATACATCTTAGGGCCAGTTTCATAATGGAACTTAAAGGTGACTTTAAAATTAAAGTCACATTCTGATGTGTAAACAAATGTGTTTTCATATTTATTTTGACATCTGAAAGTGACTTTAAATTTAAAGTCTCCTTTAAATGCTGCACTTCATAACGAGTGTCACATTCTAAGTCAGGTTTAAACTTAAATGACTTAAATGATTTGTGCAACCTTGTCTAAAGCTGCGTTGTATAAAAAGTTTAAGCCAGGATTAAGTTTAAGCCTAAGTTAGATTGTGACACGCAATATGCTATGCATCATATTATGTGTTACATTCTAACCTAGCCTTAAATTTAATCCTGGATTAAATCTTTTATTCAACGCAGCCTAAATGTTTCTTATCTATAGGGGGAAATTTTTACACAGAGAAATACAAATTGTATTAAACTCGTCATTAAAAATATACCACCACGCTACTTAAGAAAGAAAAGTAGAAGGCGTGGCTCTTCCAAATTTGAAAATCGAGGTCGTAAAAAGTTGTCAGGGTTGTAGCTCTTAACATCCAATGGAACTTTTCGTAAAGATTTTTAATTTCGTCCATCTAAATTATTTAAGAAATACATCATATTCATCATTCTTTTTTTTACGTATTTCCTCTCTTTTTCATTTTTAATTTAGCTTTTATATTTTTTTATTATTATACAAGTCTTCTGTATCGGATAAACTATACGCATTAACGAAGGCTAATTATAAATAATTTCATAATTATTTTACTCACCCAAAAGTAACTCTCATGTGATGTAGCAACCTTGAAAATTATTAACTGCCTACCTGTAATTAAAAGTAAAAATTAATGCAATTTTATATCATGGTCTGCGACATCTTAATAACTAGACGCACGTCCTGAAAGCGCTGTTTACAAATAAGCTGTCATTTTACTCGTGAAATCCCTTCATATCTTTTAACAAACAAACATTCCGGAATTGCAGAAATTATATTTAACGTCCGCGCTCATCGAATAAAATTATGTGTTTACTTCTCCGTCGAACGTTCTCCTCTTGATATATTATGTTTGATTTAAAGTGGGCCGGGCGGGTGAAGTGACCTCGGCGAAGGGTTAATTCAGCTCAGGCTGTTTGCCACGCAAATCCGAAGAGAGACAAATTTAATGGCGTCCTAAAATATTCGAGCTGTTCATAATGTAATCCTGCAAATTGAATTACGGGGCCATGATGTGCTCGAGATTGTACCCTGTAATTTTTTTAATACCTGAATAAAAAATGAAGTTGGAAAAGGAATTAAAAAGGATAATGTCTCATAAGCATTTCGAAATTACTTACATAACATTTCGTATTTTTTAGATTTGTTTTATTTTCATAATTTTCACATAACATAAAAATTGTGAACTATTAATAATTTAGAAAAAATGGGATGTTAATAGCTAGAAATTTAGTATTTTTTTTATTATTTACCAAGAAAGAACCACGTGATTATCCAAAGTGGTTCCTTTTGTTTGATTTGTACGCAAAAAAAATCATGTCTTCTTACAACTTGAAAGCAAAAACTAACAATGAGATAAAGATACCGCTAACGCGGTTGACTGTAGGCATTGTACGAGAGTAAGCAAACAAATCAAGCATTCGTATATATACAGCTTGCCATAACAAATAAAGAATAGTTTTCGTTTCAATAAGTCCGGATACTCAGCCTCTATTCAAATAAACGATAATATTTTATTACGTAAACTTCCTCTTAGTTAGCCACAAGAAAGACAGACATTCTGGACTCATCAAAGAATCACGTTGTGTTACGGTACTTTATTTATAAATTTAGCCGTTTTATTGTGTCTTTACATCACATTACAAAGTAGTGTGTATGCACGAAGTGTACATTTCGAAAAGAATTCTGTAAGGTTATCACCTAAATAAGAGAGGACCTGTTATTCCATTACTATATAATTTACATGAACAACAGTACGGAACTATCTCCAACCAAAGGAATACCCTAGAGCATCACAAGAAACTCACTAAATAGAGAGCTTATGTCCTTACAGACATCCAGAAATTCCAGAACCTCAATGTTACAAACAAATTCGCGCGAAAAACCGGAGCACTGTCTGTCCTACTTCACGCTTTGCGGCGAACAAGAGCTGCCGGTTTTAATCCTACCGACAGGAGTTTCAGTTTTGATGCGGGATAAAGAGGATACCATCTATTTTACTATTATCAACATCTAGCACGCCTCGTGTTCGCAGATTTCAAACAAACACAGCTTCTCTTGTATGTGTTAGCCCGAGGCAATTCAGGCTCGTCGTTCCTCTGAGCACTGTTACGTGTCCCGGTGATTCTTTTTTTCAGAAAAGCGTTATTGAAAATTCAAATTTAAATAGACGTTCACTTCCGCTCTTTCATTCGGTTTTATCTACTTCTTTTTTAGGTACGTTCTTTCAGATTATTTAAACAGTAGACCTTCTTAACTCAATTCTTTCACTAGCATTATTCTGTTCCACATTACTTCAATTACGTAGTACATACAGTGTGTTCCCAGATGGACTGAAGAAGAGGAAAAACTTATTCTTTATAAAAGTTTTTGCTTGTTCGAAAACTATTAATTTTCTAAACAAAACCCGCAGTTATTGTTTTTCTTAAAATAAAAAATTAAAATTATGTGTTGTAGACAAAATTATTTTTAAGGAATGAGTTAGCCTGTAGTTTAAAATGCCTAATAAATATCTATATATCAGGGGACGTTTGTTTATGTTTTAACGATAAACCTAGCCGAGGGAACGCAAAATATTAAGAGGAGAGGAATGACAGTCTCCGCGTGAATGCAGAGTGAGAAACGTCGGTAAAGGGCGTAACGAATTGGCCTGATGTTACGCGTTGAGGTGACGGGATGTGTTACCGAGTGTGACCTCGAGGGTGGCTGCAGAAAATTGACCTGAGGAAGCAATATTCTGGCAGAAGTAGTATCGCGGTACACCCTGTTTATTGGCAATGCGGGATGAGGATCATGCAATGAGGAGGAGTTATTCTGATAGCGAATATCGTCCTGATGGCGATGATCCGGGGCATTGGCCGGGGGACTGATACCGTGCACCAGTAAACGACATCGTGTGTGAATTGTCGCAGTGGCCAGCAACGCTGATGCACGATGTCGGTAAGACAATCAGCTGGTATTCCATATTCATTGTGAATGGGAATTCAGTTGGTTGTGTTCCTGACCTGGTGAAAGCATTGTGCTCCAGAGAGGTCCAACATGACAAGATGCTGACTGGGCCGGAAACGGAGTGATGCTGACACTTACGCGGTCAGTGACATCAATTGATCCTAAGAACGTAAGCTTAGATTCGCCGTTGGATTCTGCGGAGGTGCGTAAGGCCCCCCGGTGAGTAGTATTTGATGTATTTTCGGACATCCGATGTAAATCGCATTGTTTGTTGTATGTGTATCCGTTTCTCACGATGCATCGTATGTGCGATAAGCGAGATGAAGAGAGAAAGAGAGAGAGAGAGAAAACTAGAAGGGACTGACCAGCAAACGAGTGTTTATCAGAACGAGGTATGCCCTGTTTAACGTTATTATTATTTTGACCCAAATGTACAAAAAAAAAACGCTCCAACATATGGAAAAATATTTATTTCATTCGACGTGTAACCCCCCAATTTCAACACATTTTTCAACCCTGTTCAACCCATTTTTTATAAACATTATTAACAACATTTTCCGTTATAGAATTGACCCAGTTCCTTATTTTTTGTTTCAAAATTTCAATATAGTTTTCCAAATTATTAGCGTAAACAAACTGTTTTAAATACCCCCACAAAAAAAGTCCAATGGATTTAAATCCGGTGAACTAGTTGGCCAGTTTACTGATCCATAACGACCAATCCATTTAGTTGAAAAATGTTCGTCCAAAACATTTCTTACTAGTACCGTAAAATGGGCAGTGTAATAATAGACGAGATGACAAGGGATTAGTGTTATTTATTATTTTTTATAAAGCCTACTATTACATCTCCCTTTTTACATTTACACTTCTGACACCATGTAATAATAGACGAGATGACAAGGGATTAGTGTTATTTATTATTTTTTATAAAGCCTACTATTACAGGCAGGACATCCATCTTGTTGGAAAAAATAATTTTCCACATTGGCTCCTATAGAGGGCAACAAAACATTTTGATTCAAGTTTAAATAAGAATGTTGATTAACGTTTTTATTAAAAAATAAGGTCCGATAATTTTGTTATGCATAACACCACACCAAACATTCGCTTTTTAGTAATATTGACTTGTGATTGTAATTTTGAAATTTGGATTATCTCTTGACCAGTATCTGCAATTTTGTGTTAAAACTGTTCCATTTGTTGAAAATGTAGACTCATCAGGAAATGTTATGTTTTTATAAAAATTTTGGTTTTCCGACTGATTTTCTTCTACTTACGAGCAAAAATCCAAACGCATTGCATCATCATCATTTCTTAATTCATGCACAAAAGTTGGCTTATAAGTTTTAATTTGTTTTTCTTTTAAGATTCGCTGCAAACGGGATTTGTTTATTCCCAACTGTGCAGATCTACGTCGCAATGAAATTTTTGGATCCTCAGTTACAGAATCTAAAACCAATATCGTAGCAGCATCTTTTCATTATGAAAATTCTTTTTTCTTTCTTAATATCCTGCACACTATCTGTTCTTTCATTTTTTTTAATAAGATTGCGTAAAGTATTTATGGAGACATGTACATTTGGAAACTTCGCGTTAAATTTCTGTATTGCGTAGATGTAAGACGTTTCTCCAGTCCCACTGAATAAGATAAACTCTTTCTTGAAGGGTTAACTTTATTTCAGCAATTATTAAATTTACTTACATTTACATTTACTCAATTTGGTAACTGACTGACATTTGCTGCAAGCGTCAAGTTGATTTTATTAAAGCTACCAATCAAACTTTTCGTTTTAAATTTTTACAATTTTCTCCTTAATTTTACCTAAAAAAAGGCAATATCTGGATTTTATTTAAAAAATAATGGTTTTCGAGCAAGCAAAAACTTTTATACCTAAAGAATAACATTTTTGCTAAAGTTGAAAATAAAAGAGTTTTTCCTCTTTTTCAGTCCATCTGGGGACACACTGTATACATACATAACTTTCATTATGTTTTCAGTTCTATTTCTGTCATCATTGTATTTTTTTAATTGCAACAGGCGAGACTGTTATAAATCCAACTATAATGAAAAATTGTAAGGGTAATCTTCAGTTTAGCTTTTCCAATAAAAAATAATTTCAGCGTTCTTTAAACACTGTTTGTTTTATTTTTGCGAAGCGATATTGTCTGTTTATTATTATGCATAATACATCATTTAAATTTCCAAATGGTTAAATATTATTGAATAAGGAAATTAGAGGGAAACAATACGATTAACTTAATGTCAATGGCACTAACCTCAAGTGATTGCCGTAATTGTTCTCACTTTTCGAAACATTTTGCGGGATACATTACGCGAGCAATTACGCGAGGGAGTAGTTCGCTATATGGGCGGCATTTACAACAATAAGATTCCAAAATAAATAATTAGTCATTCTACCCTGTCGTCCCCTCACGTAAAACCTTCCACATTTAACGACTGGGCTATTAATTAAATACGGCCGTTAGTGCCGCTACCGGGTTGCGGGCACAACATTATGTGGGGAGACGACCAAGATTTTCTTTATGTGCGAGTTAACCGCCGAAGAAAACATTACTAGCGACCCAGATGGCAAGGGAACTATTTAATAATTAAAATGTTATCATTCGGTTCGTTTATTAGTTTCCGGGGTCCTAAAAACAAGTTCATTTTTTCATATTAAATTCCACGTAATTAATTTAGAAGATTTAGAAAAACACAATCGTGTTCTCAATCGGGATATATTATGAGCCAATTGAATTAACAACTTATCAGGGAGCGTACGTGATAACTTGATAAGGCAAGATCCGGGATTAAGAGTATATTGATTCCGGTGGTGACCGGAAATTCCGTTTTACCGCTTCAGTTTCGTTCGACGTGCTTTCTCCTCGTTCATTTCTAATTTTGAACACATGTTCCGGGCTTTAGTTTTAGTTTTAATTAAGAACTCTCTAATGAAATTCTCTGCGTCGTTATACAATGCAAAGTTACAATAAACTCGTTAACGAGGTGTTTTCTCCAGAAAGCACACGCCATGTGCTGCTCTTGTGCGATTTGAAATTGAAATTCCGATAATAGTTTACATCTGGTAAGTTTGCAGTGAAACCCAAAAGGTGGATAAAAAATGTACTTAAAGAAAACAATTCATTTTTTTATCTTATTTATAAGTTTATAATTTATCTGATTTATAAATTTGTATTCGTCAGATATTATTTGAAAAGATTCCAAAGGCCAAAAAAATGAAAATTCGGAAAGGAATGGAATAAATACCAATTTGCATAATGAACATTGTTCGAAATATTGTCACAAAAATTTGAGTGTGAAGAACAATAGATCTTCTTCTTAAAGACGATTCATGAAAACAAAGATTTCACGTAAGAAAAGGCAAAGAGAAATGTTAAATAGGTAAATAGGTAGAATTTTTATTGAAGTTTTTTTCCGCTTTTAACTTACATGTATCTCAAAGAGACAGCTGTCAGCTTAGAGAGGAAAACACAGATTAAAAATTCGTTATTAATACTTTACACTTGGCAATTTATGAAAATATAAAACTTTTAAGCTTTAGTTAATGGCGCTTGCATAGAGTTAACGTAGAGAGCAGTAGATAAATCCGATCTGTATTTTCCACAAAATTAAATCATGGTACTATGTGTTTTTTTAAAAATGCCATAAGGGGTGGCTGTGGAAAAGAAAATTCATGTCTTAGCTCCATTCATTTACTCTAAATTTTCAGATTTGGCGTGTGTTATATGTCAAGCTACGACATGAGTTTTAATTTTCATGGCCAACCTTTATGGCATTTTAAAAAAAACACATGTTATAATATTGCACAGATCTCTGTTGGTCATTATTATAAAACTAAGGGCCAGTTTTATAACGAAATTTAAAGACTTTAAAATTAAAGCCACATTCAGATGTGTAAACAAATGTATTTTCTCATTTAATTGTACTGTAATGCGATGTTTTTGCGAGTTAAATGAAATTTGTTTGTTAAATTTTAGGATTAGAATTTAATTAACTCAAATGACAAAGTCACGCATAAAATTTAACATAAGACTCTTTTCATTATTAAATTGTTTATTGATATAATATCTCAGGGTACCAAATTGTATTGCAAAACAAATTTGTTTCAACTGGGTTCTGAAATGTATTTGTCCTAATTGTGGTGATTTTAAAATGTCGGTTATTTTAGTCACGCTACGTGAAGTGTATATAGGTAAGTAAAAATCGATTTTAAAGATTGACATACAAATTATTTATTGTTAATAAATTTGTTTATTAATATTTACAAATATGCATAAATACACAAGTAAAATTGGTTGAAAGTAATTGTTAGTACATTTGGAGGATTAGTATAAATGCACATCAATGTATGTTAGGCATTAATTGAGTTGTCATCGACTACGTCGTGGGTATATGGGAATTTTAATCAAAATTCTTAATTAAAAATGCGATTATGGTCTCCTTTATCAAGAGTGTCCTATGTTTGAAATATGCTTATACCTGTTGGTAAGTATTTACAATTTTGAATAAGCATTTTTAATTAACCATATTAATAAATGGAATATTCTTACGTGTTCTAGTCACTACCTTTGATTACAAAAGTTGCTCTGAAGGAGCTCAAGATTGATTACAAACTGTTAATTGTTAATACTAGATTGTTCAATGCTTAGTGCAGAGTATGAATGTTCACTGCTAAGTGCAGAGTGTGAATGTTCACTGCTCAAGGCCTAGGTTGAATTGCATGAATTACTCAGAAATCTCCCTTTTATATACTTTTTAAGGTACAAAAAGCTCTGTAACCCCAAACATAAGAAAAATTAAAAATCCTTAGATTGTAAACAAATCAAAATTCTTGTACACAAATAATAACTATCTTGTTTTGTAGGTTGCAAATATGAAGTTACATCTTGAAGAGGCCCAGTCCAACTGCATCTAACTTCGAAAGACGGATTCTATCTTGGTTCTTGAGTTTTACAAGAATACGAGTCTTCCTCCGTTCTTCTTATAGAAGTAGGCTAGAGATTTGCTTCCGATTTCCTCTTCTAGCGTGTTGGATGAACTTGCCACGCCTGGATAATCTTGAAACGTTTTAGATAATCTTGAAACGTCTTCCACGATGACAAGTCGGCTCGTCCAGGAGTTTCGACTTCGGCGGACAGCACTTCATCCTTGGATGTCTTGGAACTCGACTCATGTTGTGTGCGATTGTCGTCCCAATGTTCCTGATCATACTGGAGTACTTCGTGGAATCTCTGATTGAACCAGCTTTTCGTTGTTGGCGAAAGCGTAACGTCAAGTATATCAAGTGACATTTTCTTAATCGGACAGAAAAGTGTTTTAGTTATTTGTGTAAAATAAAAATTTCACAAGTGTTCTGGAACACACTAAGGTAAACTTCTTTACATTTCACTTAAATTACAATTTCAAAAATAATAAACCTAAACTAATTATATACAGGGTGAAAATTTTAAAATATCAAAATAACATAGCAATATGAATGTGACTTTACCTACAATTAAAGTCTCCTTTAAATTCTATTATAAAACTGGCCCTAACTAAAGAAGTCTGTGTAATTCTGGCTTTAAAATCACAAGTACATACATATATTTTGAGATTCACTCTGCTTATACATGCGACAAAAAAAACGCACAAAAAATTTCAACTGCTTTTCTTTCAGTGGTGAACTGGTGAACACTTTTTAGTATTTGTAAACTGCGGTAATGTACGGACACGTTTATCCGAACGCTTTCAATTTTGCATATTTGTGATATGATAAAATTTAAATTATTTATAAATAATTCGGACGTTGAGTATTTAAAAAAGTGTCTATGCAGTGCTTCGAGGTTTCTCTAGCTGATTTAACTATGTGAAAAGGTAGGACCTTTAAAACCCTTTTTTGTTTGAATTCGATAAGCGATTTTGATTAATTGAACGAAATGGTATTTTGAGAATCAGAAAATTTTGATATTCCGATGAATATTACTAACAATAATGACAAAGGTATGCTTTGTTTGTTTAACAAGTTCAAGTATTGTGTAAAATGCAACAACTTTTTCAGATCAGTCACACACTGACTGAATAAAAACAGTATGACGTATATTAAAAAGACAATAAACATACTTCCACTAATACTATTAACTTTTGGGCGTCTAACTGCATTATCGTGAGTTTTCTCTTAACTACATTGATTATGGTTTTTTTTTAAACTCTATCTTTTTTTTAAACTTGTTAAAATAAATAAAAATGTCTGCGAATACTTTCAGATAAAGCAACGGACTATGTTGCACATAGAAATGTTTTGTTCTTTTAATCATATTGATAAGAAAGAAAAAGTGGCCATTGACGCATCGATTTTCAGGCAATCTGGTCGCTACAATCTAATGGCTCGAAAATTGCAAGAAAATCGCCAGAATAAACGGGCCTGTTAAGTGCTTACGAACAAAGATTACCGGGCCATCAAAATTTCGCTTGCAATCTAATCGCCCCTGCCCATTCTATAGCGATATTGAAGTAGTTTGGTCACCCAATACGATTAGATCAAATCGCCCAAATATCGCCCGAACATTGACGCGTCAATGACCACCTTAAAGGCAGGCGGCCACTGAACGCGAAACTAAGCTAAGCTAAGCGAAACTAAGTTTTTTGAAAATTAGATCCAACGTAATATTACGCGAACGTGGCAACTAAAGCTAAGGGAAGGGAAAATAGGATAGCAAAGATATAAAACAATGTTTATCTTCGCTCGGTTGCCTCGTCCGCGTAAGATTACGTGTGGATATTTATTTTATTTCGCTTAGCTTAGTTTCGCGCGCAGTGGCCGCCCGCCCTATAGCCTGATGTAAATTAAGGCGACCATTAAGGGTGCGTCCAAACATGTGACGTCTCCGCGTATCCGATCGTGATCGTGTATCATGATCGGCTAAGTGTGGACGTGTTGCCGTAACGCATCTCCGTATCGTGTCTTTATATCAATTGAAACGCGGATACGATACAACTACGTCACACTTGGAGTCGGTATTTCGCCGAAACATCAAACACAGGACGGATAGGTAGCAGTAGCTAATTTCACAGTGACAAATGTGTAACGTCGAACAGATGATACAGTTGTATCGAGTCGGAAAGTAGACGCACACACGGATGTAACAAAACAGATACGAGACGCAATTAGGTATGGGTGCATTATTCTTGCGTATCATAGCTCCGATCTTCCGATCATGATCGGATACGCAGATACGTCACATGTTTGGACGTACCCTAACGCGTCAATATTCAAGCGATCCGGTAGCCCGAAAATTGCCAAAACAAACACAACAAATGCTTACGACCAAAATATCGCTTTTCTTTTTGGGTAACATTTTCATTTCATATTATGAACAGTCATTAAGGTGACAATTAATCCGTCGACTTTCGGGCGATATTTGAACGATCCGAGACCGTTTGCTTCAAAATCGTAGTCGCGATTACGAGCCCTGCGTCAAAAGTATTCGCCTACCTTTCTCTCCTAAAGAAAGAGACAGTTAATAAGTTACTGGTGGATTATTTTTCTAGAATAATAAATAAATAAATAGAAATTATACATTTTTAAATAAAAGGTTTGATATTTAAATTCTAATAATGATTTTGTTTTCAAAAATGGCTATAATAGCTATAATCCATTCACGATCTTTTTAGTTGGTACCTCCAAGTGAATATATTCTATTTTAATTTGATGGTTATATTTTTGAAAACTGACGCCAAAAAACATTGATGATTTTGAGCATTTTGACTTAGTATTACGAAGTCACAAGTAATTATTTGTTTTAATGCTATTATTTTACTTTCTTCATGCCATCGTAGAGTATAAGAAGCAATATAGTCGATGGACTGATGTTAAAGTGTCAGAATTTTACATTTGTCACATTTTGAGTTCTATTAAAATTCATGTATGTAACTTAACGAAAAAAAGCATGGCCCTCCAAAGCCTAAAAAGATCGTGAATGGATATTAGGTGAATACTTTTGACGCAGGGCTCGTAGATTGCAAGCGATATTTTGATCGCCAGGCAATGTTTTTTGTTTTACACTTGACGTTTATTCTGGCGATTTTCGTGCAATTTTCGGGCGACCAAATTGCTTGAATATCGACGCGTCGATGGCCACCTTTAGGTAGATCAAAATGGTTTAAGTAAAAGCGTTTTGAATGCAATTCCGTGGTTTCGGATAAAAAATCGCAGAAAGCTATGTATCCCTACTTTTTTAACACAAAAATGGCGGAGAAGTAGTCATATACAGCGGCATCTAGCGGAGATGAAAAACGAGAATTGGTGATAAAATAATAATAAGAAATGAATTTGATCTATCAGAAACTTCTGAAAAAGAAAAGAAACTCGGAAAATAAAGTTGAAAATGGGTAAGAAACTATCGAATTACATGTAATATACGTTTTCGTCATTTTAAATTTTATTTCGCCAGATTGGTATATGATATGACGATGACGAAGATTGATTCTTTTTATTATTTCGATTTTCTGAATAGTATTGAACTTGAAGTGGGTTTTATAATTTTTGGTTTAAATGTACGTGGGAGGAAAGAGAAAAGTTAACTTTTGTATCGTATTGTTACATTCCGTGAAGTCAATTCTATTTTTAGACTGGTCGCGCCACCTGTGATACAGATAAGATTCTACTGTATTCCAGACTCGCACCGAATCGTAATAGAATTTACTGGAATGTTCTCTCGTTGTTCGCCGCTATTCTAGAAAAGCGTGACTGGCTATACAGGGTGAGTTATTAAGCGCCCTTTCTTCCATAGCTCATTTATAGAACGATATAGAATTTTTTTCTTTCACAAGGACATTCTACCTATTGAGCACTATATCCTAAAATTATTTTGGTACATACAGAGTGTTGCGTAAAGTAATGGCAGCATGTAGCAGGATTTTTTTAAATGGAATACCCTGTGTATTTTCTTATAGGAAGACATAACACTCGATCCTCTAAACAGTAGCGCATAAAATATTTATATTTAATTAACCAACTAAGAGTAAATTAATATTTTATTGAAAACGGTCTGATTTTCAACTTCTCTTGAAATTCTAACTGTATACGTATTGTTTGTCGTACGGCAATAAAAATCGGTAGTGTTATAAATTAAAGTAAGGAATAACCTAGATATAAATTCTTTTAGTCTTACTTGTTTTTTCAAATGTTCAAGCCTGTGTAATTGTCAGAATTTCAAACTGCCGTTATTCAATTTTTTTAAATGCAACCCCCCCTATCTCTTTTCACGAATAGATAGTGTTCATGTTCCTCTTCAATTTTGTTATAGGTATTCTGTATCTAATCCTTACAGTTCTTTTGCTATAATAAACGTTTTACATTTTTACTCTGAAATCAATATTAAAGTTATTTAATGTACCGTATTTTAATTTCTTTAAGACAACGTCATAAAACAGATGGATAATATCAAGTTTACAATTGATTACAGACTCTTATTACATTATAATAATCGTATTTTTGTTATAATACAATTCTTTTACTTTATTTTAATTAAGAATGCTTTAAAATTGATTCGATGTAATTCCTAAGCTTCAGTTGTCTTCATTAACATTTGATTTAATAAAATCTGAATACTTGAACAAAAGAAATTCACCGATTTTCATTTATTTGTTAGATTATTAATTTATTATTTGTATATTTTTTTTGAAGTACAACAATTTTTACATTAAGGTAATTATTTGCAAACACTGATGTTTTCTTTTGTTGTAAACCACATCGAATCAATTTTAAGACGTTAATTACAACAAACTGAAAGAACTGTATTACAATAAAAATACGATGATTATAATGTAATAAGAGTCTGTAACCAATTGTAAACTTGATATTATCCATCTGTGTTATGAAATAGAGGACGCTCTCTTAAACAAATTAAAATGCGGTACGTTAAATAACTTTTTAATATTGATTTTAGAATAAAAATGTAAAAAATTTCTTGTAGCAAAACAACTGTAAGGATTAGATGCAGAAAACCTATAACAGAATTGAAGAGGAACATGAACACTATCTATTCGTGAAAAGAGATAGGGGGGGTTGCATTTAAAAAAATTGAATAACGGCAATTTGAAAATCTGACAATTACACAGGCTTGAACACTTGAAAAAACAAATGAAACTAAATCAGTTTATATCTGGGTTATTCCCTATACTTTACTTTATAACACTAGCCATTTTTATTTCCGTACGACAAACGATACGTTTACAGTTAGTATTTTAAGAGAAGTTGAAAGTCAGACCGTTTCCAATAAAATATTAATTTACTCTTAATTGGTTAAATAAATATAAATATTTTATGTGCTGCTGTTTAGAGGATCGAGTGTTATATCTTTCTATAGGAAAATACACAGGGTGTTCCATTAAAAAAAATCCCGCTGCATGCTGCCATTATTTTATGTAACACTCTGTACGCATTAAAATAATTTTAGGTTATAGTGCTTAATAGGTAGAATGTCCTTGTAAAAGAAAAAAAAATCTATCTCGTTCTATAAATGAGCTATGGAAGAAAGGGCGCTTAATAACTCACCCTGTATAATCCTGAGGCAGCGGGATATTTAAATCAGTTTTATTTAGAAAGCGAAGTGTGCAGTAGCTAGCGAATTAATAACGATTAAGTTAAAGAAGTGTTATTTTGTTAGACAAGTATACAACTCGATATTATTGTGCTTTCATTGTGTTAAATGATCGTAGACATTAAAGTGTTCTTAAAATAAACGATTACAATTTATCAATCCCGAAATCGTAACAGTATAAAATGAGGTAAGTATTTTTTTTTTCTAAGCCACTGAGTACATAAAAAATAAGGTATAGCATACCTAAATGGTTACTAAGTCTTGTATTTAGCACATATAATTACCATTTCTAAGATTTCAAACCAATTTACAGTGGCTTTAATCAGTTCTCCTGAAAACTGTTAAATTCCGAATTATCTCGTTTTCCCCGAACTCATGAAATTGTTTCAGTGTGTTTAAACCGTACTGGTTCCACAGTTTTAGCTGCACTCAAAGCGCAAAAAAATGAATAAATAGAACGATTTCCTACTTTTGATGAACCGAGTGGATGATACATCCGAGATGATATATGCCAACAATATCTATGAAGAGTGAAGGCTCGGTTGAATACATCACTTTACAGTCTCAGAGGCGTTAGTAATTTAATTTAAAGTTTCTAATTTTTTAAATTAAAATATTAAAAAATGTGGCTCTTCGCTTATCTTACTACTAGAATGCCAATCATGCCATTCAGTTGCCGCCATTATGGAAATTATTTAAGACAATCAAAAATTTGATAAATCTAAACTACTTGGGGTTCAATATTCACGTTGTTGTGAAACCAGAGACGGTCCACGGGTTCTCCGCCGTTAAACACTTGTTAGTGTAAATAAAAGATCCCAATTTGCTTTCCACTATGATTTATTCTTGTTTGGGTTATCTGCTTGTTACTACACTTTCTACACTATCTTCTAATATTAGGAATAAT
The DNA here is from genome assembly GCA_033060865.1 of Dorcus hopei. Classification (NCBI taxonomy): domain Eukaryota; kingdom Metazoa; phylum Arthropoda; class Insecta; order Coleoptera; family Lucanidae; genus Dorcus; species Dorcus hopei. Next base: position 24,981,447 of record CM065425.1, read on the forward strand.
AATGAAAATGATAGACAAAATTAGACGAAGTTGACGTTATTGACGCTAGAACACCTCTGATGCAAAACAATAGCACAATTACCGTTATTGTTAATTGCTGACAATTACTTTTGTATTATTGTTATCAGCGCGAGAAGCTGAAGGAGCAAGCATACCCGTGCTAGTACTTAGAAATTAGATTAGAGTAATTGCAGCTTTGTTAGCGTAAAAAATTTAAAATTTGAAATATCTGCGTTTGCTTTACAACATTTTCCCCTGGGAAGGATTAAACATACGTGTTTAATCTCTGATATTTTTCTGCCTACGATTTGTCTAGGTGCATTTTGACCAATTGAAACCTCTTCTGGGTTTGCTGCGCTATAATGTACTTCTCTATCCTTCTTTCACTCACGTTCTGTTCGAGTTTTATGCAGATACTCGGAACCTTTTACAGTAACATCTTCTGTAACATTTCTTATAAATATAACATATTACAAATAATACAATGAAAAATAACGATACAATACGTTAAAAACTATACGTGGTTATGTGTGAAATAGTATTTTGTAAATTCATTTCATCAACTGCTTCGTCTATCTCGTCTAGTTTCTTACTTGCTAAAGCTAAATCATCAAGATGCATATGAACTAACTTAAAATTAGTATTAAATTTAATAGCACTGATATTTAAGTGTCTTTTGCCACTTTCACTGTCACTATCTGTTTCGCAACAATCTAAGTCTATATTTAAGGGTGGAACAAAATGATTATTTACAATTTCGTTTGAATAGCTTTTATGTGGTGTAAGAGATGCTGAATTACCGTATCCCTTGCATATTTCAGATAAAGTAATACTTCCTACACCAGATAAAATTACATCATGTATATTTTTGTTCTTACAATTTAGTGTTACTCTTTCTGGATTAATTAATACGTATAACCAAGTATTTGAAGTTGTTAGTTGGTAGAAAATATTTGAATCGATTTCAAGTACTCTTTGATCACATGATGAGGGTATATTTACAGCTTTTAACAATTTTACTTCACAGATTTCACGTTCATGTGCTAGAAAAATTGGTTGTTCTTGCTTGCAAAGATAATTTATATTACCATATTTTATACAACGCAAAAATTGAGCATCAGTGATTGTTATATAATTCTGTTTCAAATTATCAATTGCTAAGAACTTTGTTGAGGGTTGAATGAATATATATTTTCTTTCAGTGATGAGTACAGGTAATGGGGTTAATTTATATAATTTGAACACTCTGCTGTCAGTCAATGGTATTCGAATTACGTATACTAAGTTTCCATCTTTATAAAATATATCTAAGGATAAGAGTTTTAAAATGATATGAGCATTTTCTGTAACACTCAACACTGGCAAATCTAAATTACTAGGAAAATACTGAGTAATTTTTTGAATTTCATGTACTAGTCTACTGGGTGTTAAAATTATCGGATGTAGTTGTCCTCGTTGTGTGCAGCTAGTGTGGCATCCGTTATGCAATTAGTTTCTTGTTGATATTGCTGATATACGAGTGTAAAAGTATTGAAATGTTCATTCAATTTTATTTTTAATTCTAGGTCTTGAACTCTGTTAGATTCATTAATCATTAAACTTTCCAACTGTTCAAAATTTCCTTTTAATATATTTTCATTACGATTAAGACTACTGATTGTATTATTAAAATTAGAAATTGTAGTTTGAACAACATGACTTTTGCTCTTTTAATAAAATACTTAAGGTATGTTCATTTTTCGTGAATTGATTTATTTTTGAAGAAAAATAATCTGCATCATCTTCATCGAGAGTACCGAATAAAACTTTTGTTGCTTTACCTACTCCATCAAACCATCCACGTTTCGTTCTTTTTAGGTATAATTTCAGAATTGTGACCTACTAATTGTTCTAAATTTTCACGTTCATTATTGATTTTGATAAAAGTTGTTCTGATACTTTAATAAAATTTTGACATGAACTTCTGATATTATCTCGTAATTGTTTAGAAAAACAAAGATTTTTAATAGATTGGTCAGTTTTCATTTTGCTTAAATTTGAGATTATGTTGATGTAAATCTAAACATGTTATCAAATTCCATTGATCGTTGAATAATTTTATGACTCCTAAGTTTTCATAATGTATACCAGGAGAATGTTGAAAATTTGATATGGTATAACCATATTCAGCGAAAACGTTACATTTTAACGCAGTGGTTAATAATAATATCCTGAAAAAAAAATTTTAAATTATAAATATATATATTTTTTAATTATGAAAATGCTTTTAATCTATTATTGTGAACTTTAAGATTTTTATTTCCAAATTTTATTGTACTGTTGACATCGGAATCTACGGAAATGATTTCGTATGGACCTGTGAATCGAGGTCGTAATTTTTTACTTTGACCACGTTTTATTGTTTCATCTTGTAATAATACCAAATCTCCTACATGGTAATCTACTTTCGTGCTATCTTTGTCAAAATACCTTTTACTTTTTTCCTTACTAACTAATAAATTTTCTCGGGCTGTTTGTCTAGTAACTTGTAATTTTTGTTTCAAGTCTGACAAATAATCATCATAAGAATAAGAAAATTCTGGAGTTCGCATTATTGATGTCGGCAATTTTGCTTGAATTCCGTACAAAAGTTCGAATGGTGTAAATTTTGTGGAAGTATGCGGTGTAGTATTGTAAGTGAACATAGCGTATGGTATCCATTGACACCAATCTAATTGATCTTTCCTTACAAAATGTCTTAAATATTCTGCTAATGTCCGATGACTTCTCTCCAATGCACCATTACTTTCTGGATGGAAAGCTGTGCATCTTAATTTGATAATTTTAACAAATTACAGGTTTGTTTGAAAATTTCGCTTAGAAAGTTCGTTCCCTGATCTGTTAAAATTGAGTCAGGTATTCCATGTCTGCAAATTATTTCGGTTACAAATTTTGTAGCTATAGTTCTTGCTTCCGCATTTGGTACCGGAATAGCTTCAACAAATTTTGTCAAGTCATCTTGGAATGTTAATATAAATTTATTACCATTTTCTGAAATCGGAAGTGGACCTACCATATCTAAAAAACATTTTTCAAAGGGCTTTTTGCTTGTTGTTGTTATTTCTAAAGGCGCTTTTAATTTTTTGTTTGAACTTTATTTTCTGACACGACGTGCAACTTTTAACAAACTGCTTAACGTCTTTTTCATGTTCTTCCAATTATAATTTAATCTTAATCTGTTAAACATCCTATTGACACCTTGGTGTCCTCCTAAAGGTTTATTATGGTATTCTTCCAAGATTTTGAGTTTTGAATCATTCTCTACTTCTGATAAAATATTTTTTATTTTTGACAAATTAAAATTTCAATTTCTGTGCTCTGAAAATATATCGTAACATTATTCTAAATATTTTCAATTTTATTTCCTTCGATCTTAATGGCGATAATGCAAATTTAGTGATTCCGTTTTTAACCAAAATTTTAATCTTTTTAACATTTCCCAAACAATATCATATGAAGTTTCGTCTTGCAAATTTATTTTATAAGTTAAAAGATACAAATTTCTACCATTCAGTCTAATATTATTTACATCAGGGTTTGAAAAATCAAGTCTTGGATTTTTCTAGACATTAAATGTTTTAAAATATCAGCATCTCCTGACTCTAATTTCTGATCCTGAGTAATTTCAACTGCAATAGAATATTCCTATGCGATAAATCTAATAAATTTTTATCAGATTCTTTCACATTATTGTTTATAATAACATGATTCTGAATGTAATCACAAAAATTTTTCATAAGTATCTGAAGTTTTGTAACTCGTGAATTTATGCCATAAAATTCTACTGAGTGCATCTGCATTTGTGTTTGATTTTCTCCAGATTTATATTTTATTTCAAAAATCATATTCTTCCATCTTTAAACGCCATCGAATCAGGCGTGATCCAGGATCTTTACATTCATTAACCATTGTAACGGTTTGTGATCTGATAAGATAACAAATTTTGACCAAACAAATACGGGCGAAAATGATTGACGGACCAGACAATCGACAATAATTCCTTTTCCGTTGTCGAATAATTTCTCTCGGCTTTATTCAATGTTCTGCTTGCATATGCAATGGGTTGGTCTTTGCCAATTTCACCTTGCGATAATATACTACCCACAGCAAAATTACTAGCATCACACGTCAGAATAAATTGTTTTTGGAAATCTGGATATTGTAGCAAAGGTGCGTTACATAATTTTGATTTTAATTGGTCGAAAGAAATTTGACATTTGTTATCCCAAACAAATTCTATGTCCCTTTTCAATAATTTTGTCAAGGGTTGAGCAACTTTTGAAAAATCCTGAATAAATTTTCGATAATAACCGGCTAATCCTAAAAAAGATTTAATGTCTTTTGCTGATTTCGGTACTGGAAAATTCGATACAGCGTCTGTTTTTCTTACATCAGGTCTAATACCACGTTCTGTAATTACATGACCAAGATACGTTACCTCTTTTCTAAAAAATTCGCATTTATGAGGACTTAATTTCAAATTGTAATGTCGAAGTTTGTCAAAAATTTCACGAATTCTGGAGACATGTTCTTTCAAATTTTTTGAATAAATCACCACGTCATCCAAATATACAAAACATTTGATTCCCTGAAGGCCCGAAAGTACTGTATTCATTAAATTTTGAAATGTTGCCGAGCTCCCTTTAAACCGAAAGGCATTCGTGTATATTCGTAATGTCCGGAATTTGTACTGAATGCTGTTAAATGTTGATCATTTTTATCCATTTTAATTTGATGAAATCCGCACGATAAATCTAAAGTACTGAAATAATGCGAGTTTCCTAATTGATCGAGAATATCGTTAATGTTCGGTAATGGATAAGCATTTCCTAAAGTTATGTCATTAAGTTTTCTGTAGTCTACCACGACTCTCCATTTAACTTTTCCGCTCGCGTCTAATTTTTTGGGAACAACAAGTAATGGGGAATTGTAAGGACTTGTGCTTTCAATTATTATTTCATCTTTCAACATTTTTTGTACCTGACCTTGAATTTCTTGTTTTGCGAATTAGGTAATCTGTATGGTTTTATATTGATTGGTGCTGAATTTGTTTTAATGGGATTTTATGTGTAACACCGGTTGTACATGATAATTTTTCACCTTCTAAATGAAATATGTCACTGTAATCATAACATAACTGAGTTAATAAATCTTTCTCTTCCGAATTCATGTGTTCGACTCGTAACGAAGAAAAGAAGATTAGATATACGATTTGAATCAAAATTTTGCACAGAATAAATTGAACTGCGAGTTTCGGGTTTAATCTATTATAATTTAATTATAGGAATATCAATATCAAATTTTTCTTCTAAGGTGTTTATGAAACTAGAGAATCATTTACCATTTTCTACTGTATTAACGTAATTTGAAAGATAAACAAAGTCTGCTAATTTTCTTGACTCGCATAAATACATATCAGATTCTATGTTCTGTAACGTACAACCTATTTTAAAATTACTTCACTTCTTGGAGGTATTACATGTAAGAAAATTTATTCTTTTTCAAATGGAACTCCTGCAATTACTAAATGTGAGCACATTTTTGTCATAATCAATAATTGCATCTGTATTTACACAAAAAGTCATTTCTAATATTCAATCACTAATTATTGGAAAATCGTCGGATACTAAATGAAAAGCTTGCTTAAAATAAGGTTTAGTTAAAACGTAACAAACTCCTAAAGAATTAATTTCTTCTGAAGTGATTCCACGAATTTTTATTGTTGTGTTTTGATAGATAACTGTTTGATCCTTTAATTTTCCAATTTTTAATATACTTATTTCGGCACCTGTATCCAAAAGAAATCTAGCAGAATTTTCCAAAACTATATCCAAAGGCATTTGAATATATTTCAGTAACGGTTGTTTATTGATAATATTATGAACTGTTTTGCGAACAAAGTTACCTGTTTCGTTATCAACAGAATCAACAAGATTTGTTTTCACATTGCCTGCTAATGTTGGTTGATTTATCCTTGCCATCTGAATCGTGTTTTTTGGAAACTGTTTAATATTTGGCGCTTTAGAATAATCAACTTTACCTTGACCTGCATTTTCTTGACGTTTTTGTTCGTTATAAATTCGTTTACGACATTCCGAAATTTTATGACCAAATTTTTTACAGTAAAAACAGCTGATTGGAGTTTCATTTAAAGCGTTTACTTGGCGAAAGTCCTTTTTAACTTTACTATCTTGAGCTTTTCTGTAATAGCAGTTACTAAACGTGTGCTAATTTATTGCAAACACTACATTTCTTAAATGAATCTGAATATTTTGCAGAATTTTTTGTTATGTGACAATTCGATTTCCTCACTTCTCGCTAATTCAATGGCAATTTCTAGATCTTTTGGTTCTAGCCTTAACACTGCATTTTATGGGCTCAAGTAACCCCTGAATAAACACACATTCATGGCTTGAGACCGCAACAAATTTTGAATTTCGTTTGCTATATTAGCTTCTTTTTCGATTGTAGAGGCATCAACTAGATTTGACAAACATTTTTCTATACGGTTAGAATAGGTTTGCAATATCTTCATTTCTTAATTGCTTACACATATTTAACTCTAACTGCCAATGAAACTGATCGTCTTCCGAAAATACGTCTTCTAAATATTCTTTAATTCTGACCATTTATTAAAATTTCTGTATTTAGTTAAAGAACGCGCTTTTCCTACTAATTTAGTTTTCACAATATTAAATAAAATATTTTGACTATTAGGAGCAACTGATTCATTTGAATGCCATATCACATGTATCGACAAAATCAAAAATATTCTCTCCTTGTTTCTGCCATCGAACTCCTTTAACAAACGAGCAGCAGTATCCAAACTAATATAAGCCGAATTTGTCGTACTATCAGATGTAGTAGCCATATCAATAAAAATATATATATAAAATAAAGAAAATATTGAGAGATATCTACAAAATTGCGAATGTTCTGATATTGCGAATTTTCTGAACTTGCAAAATAGTGTTTCAAAATTTCATAAACACTTACGAAAAAAATCATAGCGAGTCCAAATGCGATGTTCTATCGGCTGGTGTTTCAATTGTCCGTCGGGAAGAACTTTGCTCGTCGGTCCGGTGATTTAGTTCGCTCGGGACCACGCTGGCGATGCTGGAATACGGCTGGCTCGGCCCTGCAGCTACTTTGAACGTCGGTCAGTGTCGAACGCAATTGAACCTGGCGATTTTTCTTCTTTTTGGTGAACAATTTTCACACACACTTTTGGAATCCTAAACGCTGCCACCAGAATTTGTGTTGTGAAACCAGAGACGGTCCACGGGTTCTCCGCCGTTAAACACTTGTTAGTGTAAATAAAAGATCCCAATTTGCTTTCCACTATGATTTATTCTTGTTTGGGTTATCTGCTTGTTACTACACTTTCTACACTATCTTCTAATATTAGGAATAATAATGAAAATGATAGACAAAATTAGACGAAGTTGACGTTATTGACGCTAGAACACCTCTGATGCAAAACAATAGCACAATTACCGTTATTGTTAATTGCTGACAATTACTTTTGTATTATTGTTATCAGCGCGAGAAGCTGAAGGAGCAAGCATACCCGTGCTAGTACTTAGAAATTAGATTAGAGTAATTGCAGCTTTGTTAGCGTAAAAATTTAAAATTTGAAATATCTGCGTTTGCTTACAACAACGTTCACTGCAGATGAATCATCCATGGTGATCATGAAAAGTGTAAAATGTAAATTCGCCTTAATTCTTTCCAAACTAAAAAAAATTCCGAATGTTGTCGAAAGTATTCTAGAGTAATTATTAGGAAATTTAAAAATCTAATTTTAATCTTACTTTTCAGTAAAAAAAAAATAAGGAATTCAGAGAAAACTTCCAGATTTGTCACTACAGAATTTTTTTAACTTCTAAAAGTATTTTGTAAGAAAATTTAAGATAATGGAAAAGTATTAAAATAGTTTTTTTTAAGTACTTCCGATTAATAAACTGCTCCAATAAAGTTAGGGATACTGTCTGTTATCATGAGAGGTGCCATGATAATCGAATAATTATAATACGTTGATAACGAACATTTATATTTAACACATTTATTAAAGGCGTTCTTGCTAAAGTGATAACTTTTGTGGACATCAGAAAGAGGTTTTGCTTTATAACAGCAAAAACGTCATTTATTAAATGCTCAAATAGTCAGTTCTGTGTAAGAATTGAAGAAGTTTAGAACAATGAGGAGAAAATTGAGTGTCGATAGGGCGGTGAGAATGCTGCAAGCAGGGCTCCGTTATCAACAAGATGTCGCTATCCACCTGAATGTAACCCAGTGTGATATCCCGGTTATGGAAACGGTACCGCGAGACGTGGATAGTAGCGGAAAGACCACGTAGTGGTCGTCGACGAAGAACAACCCCACGGGAAGACCGTTTTCTGACTTTAACAGTCCGGAGACAACCAATCTGTACTTTCCGGTACTTGGCTCAACGTCTTCAAACGGCCACGGGAACCAGGGTTTCAATAGAAACGGTAAGAAAACGGTAGTCCGAGTTTGGGCTTGTCAGTCGGCAACTAATGCGACGGGTGTTATTGACGGCACAGGATCGACGACGAAGATTAGATTGGGCTACTGAACACGTTAACTGGCGCGATGAATGGGGGTCTGTTCTTTTCACAGATGAGTCCCGGTCTAGCCGATTTTCTCATAGCCGAAGAGTACGACAATGGACAAGACGAGGAGTACCGCGACATAAATGCCAAGTACAACAGATATACCCTTTTGGCGGAGGCAGTGTTATGATTTGGGGTCGCATATCTTTCAACGCTCGTACGGGGTTGTATCTTTGTCGTTTGAATATGCACTGTATATAGATGACATCCTTGACGACATTGTGATACCATTTCACGAAGAAATTGGTGATGGTTTCATTTTTCTTGACGATAATGCTCGACCGCATCGTGCTGAGATAGCCATGCGTCACATAGAAAATGCTCGTTTGCCCCATCTGCCGCTGCCACCGAGGTCTTCTGACCTGAACCCTATCGAACATGTATAGGATATTCTACAACGCAAGTTAGATACCCATGTTCCAGCCCCTGAAACGTTGCACGAATTTCGAGACATGCTTCCTCGTCTCTGGGCTTCCATCGAGCATGAGGTGCTAAACAACCTCGTAGACAGTATGCCTCGTCGTTGTCAAGCTGTCATAGACGCAAAATTCCTAATAACGTGTCCTTTATTAGGAATTTTTTCTATTTCAACATTTTACGAGACTTTTGTTTTTTCTTTTTTTAAGGAAAATGTCCGGTTTATGAAATGTTATTAACAGACTGACGAATATCATTAAAACGTAATACCATAAACACTTTTGTTTATTTGTTTCTTTTAGTTTAGTGCATATTTGCTCAATATCCCTAACTTTATTGCAGCAGTTTATATAAAATTTCTTCAGTTTCACAAGTTCTTAAATATTTGAAAATTATTTTTATTAAAGAAAAATGAAACATGAATAATAATGAAAACAAAACAGATATATCGTCATATGACCAGAGCTGGAGTCTAAAGGTACAAAGAGTATCGTGCAACCCGACCCTTGGCCATTAATGAAAAAAGAGACTTTAACTTAAATTATTTAAAAAAAAATAACTTTTCCATGTTTTTAATTATGATTTTTCTTTCGTTTCACTGATGTTTGTAATTTTTTAATCTGCCAGGATGTTGGATTGATGGACTATTTCTTAGTCGGTAAGGTGAACGATATTACTTTTTTTTTATTATCATCATTCTGTGTATCTTTTTTGTAAGAAGTTTATATTTACAGTTGGTTCTTGTCCGATGAAATTTGTATCACAAAATCTTAGCTGTCGAACGACGGTGAAACGTAAAGTGTATAGTGCGCGATTTAGTGTCCGCTTAAAAGATTTTGTGGTAAGAAGTTTAGTTTAATACTTTTTAATTTGTTGGTTATTATTTGCGGACTACTACTTCGGTCGGATTTAGTAAATTTTCTAAACAAACCCGTATTTTAAAGAAGCATTATTAGTGAACTAATAAATTTCAATTTAAATAGTTTTTTTTTATTGAAAGGAAAACTAAATGTAAAGTTTTTATAAACCTTTGATCTGGGTTTTTATGAAACTTACTATGTTAGTGATTACACTGACTCTAATTCGCCGAAATTTATTGTTTTAAGTCGTTCCGACCGAGCCCCTCTCTCTACTTTTAATCGAAACGATTCACTTCATAACAGTACCGAAGATGAACAGGTTCGAAAACTATGTGAAAAATTGCAACAATAAAATTCGGCGAAAATTTTATTGAATAATAATTATCTGCTGTAAAGAAATCATGATTTTCAAAAAATTTAAAATCATACCTTTTAAGTTAAGACAAAAAAATTAATTATAACACGGTTTATTTATTAAAAAGCGTGGATCAGGTATGACTAGGTGAAATCATTTATATTAAATTTGTTTACATTAATGATGATGAATTTATTTATTTACTATTCTACAAAAAGTTTGAATTATTTTATTATTTTCTTTAACGGCGAACTTCACAGCAAAATAAACTTTAATGAGTTTCCAGTTTCAAATATGTAAGTAGATGCCTACTCAGCCTGTTATATTGTCTAAAAGTGTAATAATTAATTAAATTATAATTATACATATAGTTAAATCATATTAAATTTTTAATTGTTTTTGAAATGTTAACTAACTTTTTGCAATTAAAATTTGTCGATAATAAGCTGCAATTCCAATTAAACAGTAAACACTCTTATTGAATTTGTTTATGAACAAACATTTTTATTTTTACAATAGAAATATACAGGCTGATTCACAGAACCCGTTCATTATAAGTTTAAGGCACTTGCCTTCATTATTTTTCTCTGAAAATTTGTACTCTCCCACAGCCGCTAGTGTACTTTTTAATGAAAATATTTTCAAAGTTTTTGAACGTCCGGTTGTACCGGAAGTCGCTGTCAACTTCATTATTTTAAATGCAATCATTTACTTTTTCTTGCAAATTTAGGATCTACAGGTAAATTAATGGTAGAGATTTTAATCAGTTGACTGATTTGCTATAAATTTACTTTGAGTCCAATAAAGATTGTGAGCAAGCTTTGCGCCTTTACACAGTGTGCTTTCCAGAGAGACACACTGATAATAATTCACGTAAATTTAGTAGAGTCGAGAAGAATTTGAGAAAATTCATTTTCTTTATTTGCTTTGGTAAATATTGGTCCCAAATCAACTTACTGCATATCACAGAATTCAAAAAACATTCTCTATCGAATAATATAAAAAAAGATATGCATATCCATTTGAAAAAAAAAGTTAACTATCGTTTGACATAAATAACAGCTGACACTAAAATAGTGAAAGTAAATTCTTATCCATTTACAGTACTTATTTATGAAGCTATTTTATATAGTTTTTCGCTTATTCAAATCGGACCATAAATAACAGAGCTATGCCTTGAATTTTTATCTCACACCCTGTATATAAAGAAACCAGTTGAATTTAAATAAGCGGGAAAATTTTGATAAAAATATTTCCATGAAATATTTTTTGTATGAATGACTCTTTTGAAAAATCGGCCTCATATTTATTTTCTAGCCAGAGGTGACGAGAACGAAATCGATTTGCCCCATTTTATTAGAAATATCAGCCTGCCTATAAAATATCAATTTCTACGTGAATTCTTTCCTCCACGTAGAAAAGCTTAACGTCTTAACAATCGAAACGTTTCCTAGTGTTAAAAGCCGAGGTCGCAGAGTTCCAACGTCAACGGAAATAATCATTTTTTCGCACTCAATTTGAAACCCCAGTAATCAAGTGTCACCGATAATGCAACCGCATGATGTGAGAATTCAATTTAAAAGAATATTTGTAATTACATTTGAACGTAATACTTTTTCATGATAAAAACAAGAAACTGATTTAATTATGCAAACCATGCCCTTATTACGACGTTTTCCATTGACTTTTGCTTTAGTGACGTTATGTAAAGACACAAATGTCAAGAATCTGCAGATATTTAAATGTTAACGTTTTAATATTAATTGATTCTTGTATAAAATTGATCGTAGTTACACTTACTTAAAAAAATATCCAATTTACAAAGGCTGTAAATGTGTGGCTGAGTTTCATTAAATATTACACTAAAGCACGTTTAATTTCTAGAAAATCAAATTATTGCCCATTTAAGAAAGCAAAATAAGAAGCAATAAGAAAACTGAAAGCTAATGTAGAGAGCACTATTTTAAGATAATATATAAAATATGGAGAGTAATTCATTCTTGCGGAGACCGCTTACCATGATACATAGAGTGCGAGGACTTGTTTTGTTTGTGGGCTTACATGATTTATTATTTAGCTGAATGCAGCCAAACAAATTCTTTAAACAATTTTGGAAGAACAAGTCAATATAGTTTGGAACTTCAATAGTAAAAGTTTCTCCTTTATTAGGATTTTTTAAAGCTCCGATGTTCATTTCTCGTTATAATTAAGTATTTCAAAATAAGGCTTCACGAGTTTACAAGTGACCTGGCGTTCCTTTCTCTCCTTTGAAATATCAAAGCATAATTTTGAAACTACTCATGATGAGATTGAAGTAAACGTAGCAGAACAAAAACTTGGTAGTAGAGTATATGTAATCTCAAAAGTAACTACAGCCATACCTCGTATATAAAAGTAATTAAAATGTAATTATCTTTTATTAAAAATTAACTATGATTGATTCTCCTCAAACCTATTTGCCATGAAAAATATCCATAAAATATTACACGTCGTAAATTTAAGGCGTTGTATAATTTTAGGACCAGGAACTGTTAGGTGCCAACTTATTTTTGGCGGTACTTTAACTGAATCCTCTGTTAATTTAACAAACTTTTAGGAGTCGTAAATTTGTCGTTTATTATACTGTTTGTGTTTTTATAAAACGATGAAATATTTATCTGGTCTCGACATTCATTTTGCAAGTTAAATTTACTATAAGTATTCTGAAAATAAACGGATTAATTAGTATCAACTTCTCATTTATTTGTTGAATAACTTAAGAGTAAAATAGTTTTCAACGTGAAAAACAAATGTATATTACATACTTACATCAATGTTTGGTTGTGTTATTAGACCGTCCCTTTATATTTGAATGGTAATGCGTACGAAACCTGGTCAAATAAAACCGCACCTCACAAAGACACACACACAGAGAGAGAACGAAAGAGAGAAGAAGAGTTTTCTTCCTGCATGTTTGCAGCGCAAATATATGACTTTCTCTTAAGAAGGGCTGCGCCTCGAAATCCTTAAAGGAAATACATACTAGGAAAATTACGGTGATGACGTTTGTATTGATTTTTCCTTTCATGCGAATTTCTTTTCAGAGAATCGCGTATTATGCACGCACTTTGGAACGTCTAAAGGATTTATTACGTTCGACATTGGCATATTTTTATATGGGGATGACATTACAGGCCTGGGCGCTATATATAAAAATATTATTATCCGAAACGGCGCTTTTATTATAGGAAATTTACCGACGTCCTCGTCGTAAAAAATACACCAGCTTTGCCTAAATCATACGCGATAAAAGCTGGTAGCTGTCTTCAGCGAAAAATCAAAAAATATATATACTTTGGGTAAATTAGAAATATTTATCTCGAAATTAAGCAAAGTGTGAAATGTGTGCATTTGAAATTAAGTGCCAGGCAAACTAGAATCGAAAACCACAGAGAACATAGTACCACCGCACTCTGTAAATTAGAATGATCTAAAACCCTCGTTAATGATACAATCACATTCTCCAATACCAGAACTAATTATAACAGTTTGAATCAGTTGACAAAACATTTCGAAGTTAATATACATTACCTGTCCTGCATATGTATTTGTTCTCTTCTCTCTAAACGCATTTTTTGTCTTCTATTTCGTCCAAGTTATACATATTTTCATATTGAAAATACTAAGAATTTGGATCTTTTTGTGTTGTTTAAATGACAACCCGACTGTATAGCATAGTACAACATAGTTGCAACTTACATACAGTAAGGTTCACTTTCCCCATTACTAAAGCACGGATTTATGGGGAGTGCATTTTTAGGTCATACGTCATCACTCCACAAAGCATATGCCCGACTAAAAAGATTAGTTATGGGTCATAACCTAAAAATGCACCTAAATCCATGCCATACTTATCACCTTATCACATTTACTTTCCTCCATATAAAAAAAGTCGCTGCATCATCTCATTTCTAATCTATAAATAAGGAAATTTCCCCATAATCATCTTTATAAAAATTTATTTTTGCTTTGCATCTAATGTTTTTCTCGGTTTTTACATCTTCATTAATTTACAGAAATTATGGCTGATTAAAAAATAAAACCCTAATAAATTAGAGTGTTCCCTCACTCACAATCAGTAATTTATCATTACATTTTTATCCAAGCTTGACACACATGCCGCTGGTAAGCAAGACGTCATCGTACTATTTGCCTCCGTGGACTTTCATCAGAGCTCGTGTCCAAAGTCGTTAACTCTCGTCCATAATTAAATTGATAATCACTATCGATCTGGCATATGCGAGTGTGATTAATCGACTCATTTTATTACTTAATTGAAAAACACGAGCTGACAATGCAACGGCAGAGAGGCCTTTTTTCTCCGGATGGTATCGCACACGAAGAGAAAAAGCCCAGCCGAGTCATGCGTTATTAATGGAACGGTTCGTAAGTGTGTCTTGAATAATCGATATTATGCGACCTTAATTCAGCGGCGCTAATAATTCAGATCTTGTTTACAACCTTCAAAGTAGTTTCTAGTTTCCCTTTTTTATCGAAAACGTGCTACACTGCCTGATATATTTCAGTTCTCGAACTCGTTATTGCTTCCAGGCGTAATTTTAGGCGACGTGAATTATATACCATAAAGATGCTAATGGACGATGGAATGAGTCATTTTTTTTATTGAAATAACTCATAAATTTTGATCCTACACCGCCAAAATATTAAATTGCCTAGCCCTTCCACAGACACAGATATTTACGCAAATTAAGAAGCTTATAGAAAGTTACCCCTATAACCATTCTCCTTGTTTAACCGTTAAGAATCATTCTATTCTTATTCTCTTTTCTACCGGTAATTTTCACAAAATTGGAAAGTCCGGGATTAGATGAAATATTGAGATTTTCTGAAATAACTCTGCAGGATAATAAAAAATACTTATTATATAACATTCTTCCACAAACAATCGGGTCCCTTCTTGGAGAAAACTACAAAAAAAAAAATTTAGTAATAATATAGAAGCGTGATTCTTCGCCAGTTCTTTTGATCTTAAGCGGGTGCCCTTAGGGACCTTGAATCACTCGAGGTATTGGTGTTAGGTGTGATGGTGAATACATTTTCTACAATACATTTTCTATGATTCATACAACTTGGTTGATATACCGTGAGTTTTTTTTTATCTCTGAACATACACAAATATTCCTATGTTCAGTTTAAAAAAAAACATGTCAATGCATTGCAGGATAGTATATGGAAGCAATCTTCTAGTAATCACCTAGCAATCTTCAACAAAATAAATGTGCTGTCAGTGTGAATTGTGAAATGTCATGATTTAAATCCTGAAATCTTATGAAAATCTGTGTAAGTATAGGAGTTTGCAGCTAAGCGCTCGCCACCTGGTGTCAACTAAACAAACCCTTGTAAGCTACATGACATTTCGTGTTTTGGCGCCGATCCTGAGTGTATGATGTATCAGTTATACGTTATATTTACATTGAATTAACTTGTGTATTTGTATTGGTACGCACTTAAACACGTGCATTACAGAAATTCCGCATAGCTTACACAGGTTCAGATTTATCCGCGGTAGCGCTGCGATCTTAAAATCAAACGCCGATAAGATGATTGCTTAGCACATTGTTTAAAACGTGAAGGAGAACATTTCGAACATTTATTACAGTGTTCTTGTTAACTAAATAAATCTTAAAATTACTTTATTGAAACTCGTTTTCTTTCCTCATAGGTAGTTGGTACACCCTTGCAATGCATTGACTCGTTTTCTTTTAAACTGAACATAGGAATATTTACACTGTATGTTGAAAGTTAAAAAAAAACACATGGTACGTAGATTTACATGAATAAATTATTGCTACCGGCCATTAGCAAGTGACATTCAAATAACAAGAATTTTCGATATCTCGAGCATAGTGTGAAAGTGAAACATTTGTTCCACACTTTTATTCTATCGGTTGTTCCAAACTTGTACAATCCACATAAATGAGGTCCAATTCATCAGGGTTTTTAATTCGCATTTACTTCAAAAATACAATCGAAACAGGTAAAAAAATTCCCTGCATTAATGCTCAATTTTTCTGCATGTATACTTGACATTAACATTAAATATATACGTAAAAGAATCCTAGATTAGAAGATTAAATAACACAAAAATGAAAATTGGACTTCTTTGACACATTATCAATTCTCTTCTTGAAGATCATTCAAAGAAAACTAGAAAATTTAGTACTTCCTTAATATATTCTAATTTCATTAGTAGGAATTCTTATTTTTAATTTGACACTTTTACCATTTTCTTCTCAAAGTTTAGAAAAAATGTAACACTTCTCAAAATGTCCTTTACTTTTATCGCTTAATACAAACTTGGAAAAATGAACCCTTCGAATATCATTATTACCAAACGTATGAAAATTATTAATTCAGTCTTTACTTAATTGAGAAAAAAATGGGTTTCCTATTTTCTTTTCATTTTCATCTTAATTTGCGGAGTTTATAGATTATGATTCTGACTGTTGTATATCTTACAACCAAGTTTGTCATTTGAACTATCCTTGTGAAGCAGTTCACAGTGAATCTATAGGGTTGTGATAAAGTAACTTGAAGGTTGACAATTTTCAAAAAGTTGATCGTCTTGAAAATTTATCCATTATTTTATCACAACTTAAATACAAAATAAGCAGAATAGTCATTAGTGGAGGAGGTAATTCGAGTTATTGAACGGGATTAGAAAATATGGTGGGTACCAGCAACAATTTCTTATGTTAAAAACTAACACAAGATGTAACCAAACAACACAACGACTCTATGTATGATAAGTCGATACTTCAGACTCATTGGTTACTATTTTTAGTGACATCCATATAAAAGTCTCACCAATCTGAGGGAAACGAAATTTTCAAGAAAGATAGTTAATTTAATTACGTGGAACTCGGAAATTGTTGAAATCACCGTATATAATCCATTCTGTATCTATTTGTTATCGCACCATGTCGTGAAAGTCTAGTGAGAATGTGGTACTCATGTACGTAACTAAATTTTGACAACGAATATCATGTCGACTTAGATTTTAAGTAATGGACATTTTAAGTAGCGACATTTTTCGATCGCTTTTTGACCTGACATTGCAGTAGGATAGACAAATTGAAGCCAGTTCGCTACATAATCACTCATCCCATGCAAGGCGGCCATGCTTGCTGTCAAAGAATATGAGAATTTTAAAAAAATTTGTGCAAATCGGACGAAGGCCCAACTAGGCCTGAAACAGCTGTACAGAGCCTGCTCGGGGAATCCGCTGCAATCAAAACCGATTTGCACAAAATTTTTTAGATTTTAAGGTTACTCCGAATTATGCAATATTGCAATCTTTTCTTTTCGTCACGGGGTGTATCCACGGCCAAATTTACATAAAGTTGAGAATTCACAACACCGCTTAATCAATCTGATTTTAGTTGTTTGTCACAATTTGACGTATGTTAAAATGACATCAAATTTAATTTCTCTAATTTAACATGATAGCCAACTTACTGGCTTAAAATCGCGTGTTACTGCGATAACAAATAGATGCATAATATGTGCAAGGTGAAACTAATTAAATTTAGGATGTAGGGTTTGTTTTGAATCTACATCTACATCTACTCTTATGAAATCAATGATAGTTAATCAACTTTGAATGAAAATAGTATAGTCATCCCAGTTTTGTATCGGTTTTATGGTATTGCAATAAAAAGAAGCGCCAGAGAGGCGACAAAGACACCGCTTTTTTATAGTAAGATCATAAAACCGATGCAAAATTGGGACGACTATAGGATCTAACGTAAGATAATATAATACCAGTTTTAGTAAGTGCTTCTTTTTCTCAAATTCAAACTATGCAAAATTTTTCTTCTTATAAAGCAGTTTAATAAATTTATGGCGTTATTCTTATGAAGGTTTTTCATACAGATTCATAAATTTTTATACAATTCCGTAGACTTTCTCCTCCAAACGAATACGAAAACTAATATGTTTTTTTCGGGATTACCTATTCTTATTGCACCCAGAAGAAATTCCGAAATGCGTCGTCGAATTAGAGCCGAGTTGGCTTTCTCAGACCGTCGCGTTATGAGTACGTGATTTATTTCTGTCTGAAATTAAAATTTCAGAGGTTTGCCTGCGTTCAACGCCAACGGAATATCAACCAACCAACCAACTAGCAAAGCGCGTTGTGGGATGAAGAGAGTTAATTATTATGGGTAATAAGTAAAGGGGGCTGTACCTTGAAAGCGTGTATGAATGATCAAGGTACGGATATGGAATTAATTGCTGGCGACCTTGACGTAATATTCGCATAAATCCCGCGTCCAATTAAACGTGCCTGTCATATTATATATGGCGTCGACATGTGTGTCAAATCTGTTCGGTAACAGATGGCCGATAACGTACTCGATTTTAAGCTGAAACTCCACCGCAAGAACTTTTAATCGACGTCCGTGCTTCGCTGTGAACTCGTGCAGAAAAATATTGTGCAAGTTTAATTTTCTTAAACTAAACATTTACCGCATAAAGCGAACGCGCGGGTAATATTACGTACAATAACATCGTGCACTTTTGCGTCGTCATAAACTATACCTGGCATACAGTATCACCTAACGTTCTGAAACTTTATGTTGTGACTACAGATATCAATATAGCAAACCGTCGTTTTGCTGAAACTTCGAGAACATAAAAGCAACTTTACAGGTCAACAATATTTTATGGCAGTATGGAAAGCGTATTTACGATATTGTTATACCGCAGTTCGCTGCACTGTTTTCAATGTATGTAGTAATAGGAAAATTTTATTTTCCTTTGCTTTCATTACCAATATTCAACTTTTATCAAAATATTTACGTAAGACGAAATAAACTGTTGTTCTTCAGCCATAGCCATACATAACTATCACTTATAATTATAAATAAACTTAGTGATACAATCAGAAACGATCTTCAGTAAGCGAATGGTAAAGTAATCCGTTTAATTAAGGATAAGCTTATGCAATCCAGCATCGATTATATTTATTCTTACAAATCCTTGAAATTAGATCACCCAAACATATTGTACGACTTGTTTGAAGTCTTCGCTTCAAAATCCCATTAAACTCAATACTTCAAATTCTGACCACAAACAAGAGATCAATCGCTTTTTTTTAATAGTTACAAACATCGCGTTCCTTTTTAAACACATAGTTTACGACATGGTGTGCCAAAACTATATGAACATTAATTGACCAATTTTTTAGGCGTTTTAAATCATTATTAATAATCATCTGCGGTCTTCACATACAAAACAAAAACGAAGAACTCGAAAGTAATCAATTAATAAAGACCGAAAAAATGTTCTTTAAAATCAAATAAACGTGTGACTTACAAACATCTAGAAGTACATATTTGCAAATCATATTTTCTTCTGGAAAAAAAAACAAATAATGTCATTCTTTATACACATACTTAAAAAAATGTGAACTTAGATTAAATTAGTAGATCGAGACCTAGTCACAAAACGTAAGAAAGGGAAATTTCTTCTGAATTAAACTACGACTGTACAGCAGTCGTTTTGTTTAGAAGTTAAACTAAAACAAAGTTTATGAACACGTAAAACTACTTGCAGAAGTAACAGAGAAAAGCCATTCTGCATTCCTGGACTATTTTATTGAAGTGGCAATGTTTGATATTAGAGACAAAATGAGTTTGCTGCTATTAAGTTAGTAATTAGTAATGACACTCTTTACTGCTTTAGAAGGAACTATTTCTATAATTCAGTTACAAACTTCGAACTGAATTGAATTAGTAAATTTGACAATAAAGAAAAATCGTGAAAATTGTTTGATACGTGCAGGTACTACCTCATCTATATTCTCTTCATTACTTGTTTTCAACAATAATACCTGCCATTACCAGGAACAGTGATACAATAATATGCTTCTTGCAATGTAATTATTTTAACTCGATTTTACATTTACCGTTTGTGTTTATAAACAACAGTTTGAATAATTCGTTTCTTTCTAACTGCTAATTAAAATTTTCTGTTGAAATGAAGACCTCGTACCAATACGATGTTATTTACATGTAAACTTTGCAAACCTAATTTCAACAATAATTATATAATTATTATATTAATTATATAAATATGTATTCCTAAAATTAAAAATTTAATAAAAGTTTTAATAAAATGTATGTACGTACAAAAGTATGTAAACAATGTATTATCTTTGCACTTATGTTAGCAAGGATAAAACATAGCTGCAGATATAATAATTGAAAACTAACATCCAGAACACATACGAAAGCAAAAAGTAATGATGAGCGACCAACAGGAAGTAAAGTCTCCATTACTTTTTGTGCGTCATATGCCATGCATAGTCTTATAGAGTGTCCTTAATGATAAACATCCGTGTTACAACAAATACTTCTTGCAAAACACGCCGCTATTTAATGTGTTCCACAATTTAAAAAACTCCTCGAAAACTATAATAAGAAATTAACAGTTAACATTAATCGACATTAAGTAGCCAATTGATATTATTACTTTTCGGCAATTTTTGTATAACCTTCAAAACATATTTCGCATGATTTCATTTTCTTAATACAACACAGGAAACAGTTCCGAACTTTCAGAAACGCAAGCGGAATAAATGTATGATCCTTGCAGGGGCTAAAACAAAAGGGGAAATAATACATCCCGTTCTCCCAAGTTGCAGGCTCGGAATACGTTGAATTTGAGGCAAGTGAAATGAAATATAGAAGAAGAAACAATAACACAAAGAATAAAGGCATGATATTTGAAAAACTTGGGTTAATACAGAGAATTCGTTGAATGAATGAATGAATGAATAAATAAATAACAATAAGCATTATTAGAATATTATAATGAAATGAGAAATATAAATTGGACAGAAAACAAAGAACGATAACTACATGAAATGAATGTGACGATATAAAACATTTCAAACTATTTGAAACTCTTTTAAAAGTACTTAACGTGCTGCGATGGTCACTCCGATTCGTAGCGCTTAATTGGTTTTATGAGTTTCAAATAATTTGAAACGTTCTCTATAATATTACAAATCGAGGATTACATTAATTTTTGTTCTCCTTTATTATCTTTCCCATTTATCGCGATTCAAAAAAGTATATAATATGTAATTTTTCATGTTTTTGTATACATATAGTTATTCTCTTTTCTGCTTAAAAAATTAAAACGTTAATCTTTGAAAACCTTCCATTTCTCATTTCTAAAAGTATCATAAATTTGCTCTTTCCTGATTGCAGTAAGTAAAAAAAAAAGGAAGCACGGTTTTTTACCTCGGGTAATAAAAGATTTAGAACGTTTTGAATACGTTAAAATTGTCTTGAAATTGTGCACGTTGAAAACTTCTTTTTTCCGGAAAATTGCAGATTTATACAAAACTAAAATTGCAGTGCTTCTCTGTGGAACACTGACATCCACATTTAGCGGATGCTTCAGCAAACCGCGCCATAGAAATGTGCACGTGCACGTTACAATTAGTCTGAATGGCTGCATACCATTTAAGTAGGAACACACGTGTTTAACTCGGTTATCATCTTTGTTACAGTTTTAGTGTAAAATACGTAAATGCGCGTTGGATTGCTATTTTGTATAGATTGTTCCGACGTATGGTTCACATGTTCTGTTTAAAAAATAATATGAGCAAAACCAGGCTTATCTATGTACGTTTATAATCGACTGTATTTTCAATCTTAACCAACATTTTGACATTCCGGAAACAAGTTCTGAAGAGTTACGTACTTATAAATTAATTTAAATTATGGAAAAAGCATAATTTTCAATTTTTTTAATCATTGAGATAATCAACTCGACTAATTCCGAAATTGGTGATTTAACTTTCATCTAGGAATATCAACGCAGTCCTTGTGGATTGTAGAAAGAAATACCTGAAGTTTTATATTCATTTCCTGTACAATATAATTGCAAACTATACAAACGATTTAACTTTCTTGGATATGATGTGTGAAAGTGCGTGTGTCAGATGATGGAGAATGAATGATAAAATGTTTTCCATGTCGTATCGGTGCTTACGATTTATACCTTATCATAAGCACTAACATTTATAAACTAAATATGTCTGCACAGTTGCGAGTAATAAATTTTGGTCGTCATTGCTGTTAAAGATTTATACCTGAAAAATAAGGAGGCTGATGTCTTAATTTTGACTATAGGGAATAATCTCTTAAAAATTTAATTTGTTTTCTATACTTTCTTGGTAAAAAGTAGGATAATTATCTGAGATGTTTTAATTTCTGGAATTAAAACTGACGTTTTGATTGACAGTGACGATCAAAATACATAATGCTCGCGACTGTACATTGATTGCAAAACGTCAAAATTCCTTACCTCCTAGTACATATTGTTTATTTTGCTCACACTAGATTAATAAAAAAGTATTAAAAAAAAAGCGTGAAACATGCATGTTGGATCATGTATGAAAGATCTCTGTAAAAGCACAATCAGTGAATATAAAAACGTAAAAGAATCTAGACTACTGCCTTAAGAGACACTACAACGCACAGTTATTTTGTATCTTCAGTAGATCCCTAAATATAAATGAGCCTCTAGAACTAGCTTATAAAATAACACCAAAAGCAATCTCAGTATTTCCGTTATTAATAAAGAATGACTCCATAGCCAAGCTTATGCATGAAAAGAAAAACACTTAACGGATTTCGTTAGGAAGATTCAGAAAGTTGAAAACAATATTATCGCGTAAATAAAGAAGTCAAAAAGAAATTATAAATGCAAAGAGAGTCTCAGCCAGCAGCAAGTTACCTTGTTGTTCAATAATTTATCAAATTAAGAGATCGATATTGGGAAATGGGGAAAAGAATATGTGATGAAATAAGTAGTTACACAAGTAATACGAAAATGCAAAAGTCTTGGAAGGCCTTAAAAGGACCAAGAACTAATGAAAAAAATCAATGATACTTTGCATTGGATCAACCACGAAAAATGGAAAAGCTATTGCAAAACGCCGAAAACCAAGACCAAAATAAATTTATTTAACTACAAAACAAGGAGATGGAGGAGATTACAATAAAGGAAAACAAAGATGTTTTAAGAATGGAATTGTTGGAAAATGGTTCTAGCTGTTAACTGTTAAAAGAAATTAATAGATGCTTAAAAGGAGAACTACCAACAGATTCACATTCTAAGGCCCAGTTGTAAATTCCAGCTTAACTTTAAGCCAAAGCTTAAACACTTAACAATTGTTGAAATAATCGTTGCTACGGGTTTAAGCTTCAGCTTAAATTTAAACTGGCATTGCACAACTGGACTTAAATTTTTTGTGCAACCCAGTCCTAATTAAATCATTTTCGAAGAAGACGGAGATGAAGCTCCGCAAACTAAACGAAGAATATCAAATATTTGCTTTAGAAATTAACTTTGTTAAAACCAGATATGTATGGTCGTTGATGGTAAAGGAGGGGATCTAAGAAAGGAGCACAAAAGGCATAATAATAATAATTATTATTATTATAATATTTAAAGTTGGTTCTTGTCCGATGAAAATTGTATGCTTCGTCAGACGAAGCTGTAGAACGACGGCGAAACGTTAAGTGTTTTGTGCGCTATTTAGTGTCCGGTTTAGTATCCTAGATTTTGTGATACAATAATAATATTTATTATTTATATTAATTATCCTCAAGAAATTCTGTCAAAGAATAATAAAATTTTTGAGTTAATAATTTTTTCAGTTTACTTCTAAACAATTTATCGCCCAAGACCTTTATGGAATTTTGTTATAACTTATCACAGCTAAATACTTAGGTGACTTTTTATAAAAGGCTGGTTTGTGACGAGGGATTTCTAGCGAAAAGCCATTTCTCGTATCGTAGCTATGATAAGAATTTAATTTTTTCCATTAAGCTTCGTTTTCTTTAGCGTAGATAAGCAATTGAAGGATAAAAATTCTTATGACAGTCATAATTTCCCTTTTTCTGAAAATGTTACGGCAACTGACTCTACAGTCTGTACCTTCCATAATTCGAAACTCTCTTTTCTGCAATATCAGAACACGTTCTATTTCACTACCTGATCCCCATATCATCGTCCCGTACATAATCAGTGAGTGAAAATTTGAGAAATAATACATTCTTAAGATATCCAAATTCACTGATCTTTTGAGTTGCCTGAGGGTATAACAAACTGGAGCTAATTTATTACATAAAATGTCTCTGTGTTTGGACCATCGACATTTACTGTCAACAAAAATGCCCAGAAACTTAGTGTAAACTTCTTGCTTAATACTGTTGCTTTTACATCTTACTAGGGTACTTTAGTCTAGTTCTTTAGCGATTGTAAAATTAATATATTGAGATTTGTTAATATTAAGAATTAAATCATTTGATGAGTAATATTTTTCCGTTAAAGTTATATCGGTATTTGCAGTACGAGTAGCTAATTGACAATCGGACTTGTGGATAAATAGAGATGTGTCGTCAGCAAAATGTATAGCATTATTAAGAAGAAAATCATTTACGTATAATACGTACAAAATTGGTCCAAGTACAGATCCTTGTGGTATACCACGATTTAATTTTAACTCTTCTGATGTAGAATTTTTGAATTTAACGTAATGACTTCTATTTATTAGGTAAAACCAATCCCAGGAAATACCTCTGATGCCGTATGCATATAATTTTTCAAGTAGTATCTGATGATTAACAAGATCAAATGCTTTGCTAAGGTCTAAAAATATACCCAGACAGGTCTCACCTCGATCCATGTTGAGATATAGCTCATCTAAAAATTTCAAAATAACAGATAAAGTACAACGACCTTTGCGAAAACCAAATTGGTTATTGTTAAGTATTTTACATTTTCCTAAAAAGAACATTAACTTTGTACTGACGACTTTTTCTAAAATTTTGGAAAATGTACTCAATAACGAAATAGGTCTGTTATTTTCAATTAATTTTTTGGGGCCATTTTTGTGTACAGGTTTGATCTGAGCAATTTTTAGTTTTCTTGGAAATATTCCTTGGTTAAGCGAGTTATTTACTATTTCGGTAAGTGGAGTTAATATTTCTGATATACATTGTTTTATTAAGAATGAACTTATTTCATCATATCCTGCACTAAGACTTGCTTTTAATGAAGATACCACCTTTAATATATCTTGCTCTATAACAGGACTTAAAAAAAAAGTGTATTTGTTTTTTGATATAGCGGGATATTCCTCTCTTATCCGATTTGGATTGTCTAAACTGTCTGCAATGCTATTGAAATACTTATTGAAATACGTAGATATTAGTTTTGGTTCATTAATAAGTTCATTGTTGATTTCAAAATTTGTATTATTTTCTGGAATTATATTTTTATTTGATTTAATTATATTCCAGGCTGTTTTGGATTTTTGCTTTGAGAGAGACATTAACGAATTATTGTATAATTATTTAGCCTTGGCGATAACTTTCTTGTAGATAGTTTTATAGTGTCTATAGTATTCTCTCACTAAATTATTACCAGTTAAACTTAAGATAGATAAATCTTTCACTGTTTTTGAAGATATCTTTATGCCTTTTGTTATCCACTTGCATGAGTTACTACTTTTACGATTTTTATATATAAGTGGGAAAGCTTTATAGAATTTATCTAGCACTATTTCAATAAATATATCATATTGTTCGTTTACAGATTTGCATAAATAAATGGAAAAAAATTGCAATAGTAAAACGGTGTTAATGTTATACATATCTTGAAATGGTCAAATATTAAAAAAGGGGGAATACCCATGAAATAAAAAATAGGATTGTTAATAGTAAAAAAGTAATCCAGCAACTGCCTACGTTAAGATGGAACAAGAACATAACCGAACAAATGAAAAAACAAATGTATAAAACTATATTCGTGGAAATGGATTACTGGCGACGCAGTTATATACGAGATTAGATAAAATTGGGAATGAGGATATTAGACAATAAAAATATAGTGATATAATAGAAATAATTCAGGCTCAGAAGCTAATGTGGTATGGATATATGAGATGAATGCCAAAAGAAAGCTCTAGGGATGGCAATCGCCAAGAAAAAAGGAAAGACCATGAATTTCTTGGAAGGAAGAAATAAAGAAAACACTGGATTATATAAACCTAAGAAGGAAATTGAAGAAATAGGCAGCAACAGTAGAAGCTGAGTTTACAAAGATAGGTACACATACATTTAAGCCTAGGTGCTGACATGCAATACTTTACTTAACAAACCAATCTTGATTTTTAGTTACTATCGCGACCTTAAAATTTATCACGATTCAATTTTCCGCTGTAAATATGGTTTTCTTTAACGGCTTATCAAAAATAATCGTTTTAAGCCCGGCCTTTTCATCTCCAGTTTACTTTATCTGACGGTTTATTCCCATAGTAACAATTGTGATCACAATCGTTACTATGGGAATTAATCGCCAGATAAAGTTAATTGGGGCTGAAAAGACCGGGCCTTAAACGTCAGATTTTAAATGTAATGTTAAGTTGTAGCATCACAATGCCAAATTACGTGCTTTCTGAAGGAGAGAAGAGTTTTGCAATCGCAAAATTAGAAGATGATTTGTTGCTACTTTTATTCTGTTACTTGAGTTCTAATACTTAACTACCTCGCTGTTCTTAAAATATAGCCAAACAATCTGATCTTTGCAACCAAAAATTTTCTTAATGCCATGCGTTCATTAAGGTTATCTATTGAAAGCGTTGTTAAAATCGATGGTTACTTCGGTGGTCACCTGATTTTGACGGTTCGGAACTAGTCAGAAACTGCTGGAACAAATCTAATATAAAGGTGAATGGAGTCGGCGTTACAACTTTGAATTCTTAATGTGAACAGCTGTTACCATTTTATGCATCTCCTTAATTCCATAATTAATTTGCAGACATTCGAGTGTATTCCATATACCAGTGATTAATAAACACTGAATTATGCGCATGTGCTGTCGCTTTTAACCACTTTTTAAATATTTTGCTATTCCACAAGCGCAAATGACATTGAAAAAAAGGATATGCAATTATGTTCAGTGATTATATTTTACAAATGAAGTTAACTAATTAATGTTTAAAATTGTAAAATAACCACAGTGTGTTTATGAAATACGACTTCAATCAGTGATTTAAAAGCAGTGGTTAAGAATTTATTATTAAGCACAGTGTTAATAAAGTGACAAATAACCACTGCATTATGGAATATACCTGATTGTCTATTAACTATCAAACCAGTCATAGTTATTTTTACTCTATTCACTCACCCTTTACTTTGCAGGACAAGAATATGTGTCCTGAACTACTGAATATAAGAAATATAAAATATAAAGTATTTTAGTTAGGCTTAATGCATTGAAATAAATTATTTACGCTTAAGTTAACGTCACACCCCCACATACAAATTAAAAGCATTGTGGGCTAATAAAACACCACCTACGTAATAGCCAATTTTAGTCGTTATTCTCAGATCTAGATCTAAAAATAAAGCGGTGACACTGATTAAAAGACTTGGTACGCTCATTACCTGCAGGATAATTCTGGAAAGTCCGCACCTGGCGTTTGTACATTCTGAATGAGAAGAAGAAGAAGAATGAGATGCAGATGGTGTCGGGAAAGGCTCTGTGTTGTTATTACGACCGGATTTGTACCTACACAACCAGTCGGTTAACTGCAGGTAATGTGAGTTCATCTTTGAAGAATTAGCGTCTACTTGATAAATTCACTTCTCGAAGAGATAACAGCTTAAACGTTATGCTTCGTGGGCTAACCTTGAACGGTGCCGGTTCTGCCTTGCTGACCGAGACCGGTGTTGTTGCGGGCGTGTCGGTCTATCTCTCCCGTCGAAAAAAAAGTTCATTGCCATTGTTTTGCGATTATAACTGACTCACCTCAACACTTGTTCGGACCTGTTACGACGGCAATGAAGTTTAGATTTATTATGTCACTTTGTTTGTTCGCCGTTTGTTTTGTTAATGGAATGGATGATTTATGTTCCGGCCTTATTTTAGATTCCATTCGCTCGTCCGAATGTACTAAATTCGGTTCGAGGAAAAAAATCGCCTGTAAAAACCCGAGCTTAAAGGAAATTAATGGAAGCCTTAAATCTTTGCTTTTGTTTCATACATTCAAATTCTACGAAACTTCGATTAGTTTTAGTTCCAGCCAAATATTACATTGTAATGAATTGAATTTTCGTCAGAGTCCAAGAATATTTATCACATGATTCGTTACGTAAGAAACACATGATTTATTGCTAGTACGATAGTACAGAAATAAAAAGTCAAAAGCGACTTGGAACTTATTTTACCAAGTTTTAAAGGTAAGCCCGCCGACAAAAGTAATGCCCGCATCAAGGCAAAACAATGTAGATAAATTCATTTATTTTCGAAGTAAATTTTATTATTTAAGGTCAGTTGCCTGCGAAAGCAATGGCATAAACCCCCACATCAGTGCAGAATTTTAAGGGTTGTCCAATACTGATGCAAAACAGTTACCAGCGCCACTAACCTGGGCTTTGCTTTTGTCGACGGGTTTACTAGAATACTAGATTTTACTGTTGCATCATAAAATTTTGATCACCTTTCAATTCAGTAAAATTTTTTCGTTTTCCAAGTTGATGTCCATAAGAAAATAAAAAGTTTAAAATCGTTTGTTTTGACGGCATGACAAAAGACAATGGCATATTTAAATTCCCTATAAAATGTGCCTTAACAATGTGGGATCTAAAAATGCCTAGCTTCATTGGTTTTTATAGAAAAAAATTAAAAAAATTACTTTTTTCGAATATCTTGAAAACCGTAAAAAAAAGTAGGTGAAATTTGTTTGAAGATTGTTGGGATAAAAATACGCAACTTTGTTCTAATTTAACCAACTTCGTATCTCTTAAGATAACTGAGATCCTCATAGTTAGACTCAAAAGACGGACACCCTGTACACAAATAAAAAAATTTGTTGCAAGTCGATTTTGATTGCAGTGGATCCCTCGAGCATCCTCTGTACAACTGTTTTGGGGCCTCGTCAACAGAAGCTCGAGGGATCCACTGCAATCAAAACTGATTTTTTTTTAAACTTTTATTATGCTTTGAGAGCACGCTTGGCCGCCTTGTAAGGGATGACTTATTATGTTACGGACCCGCTTCAGTTTGTCAATCCTAATGAAATGTCAGGTAAAAGCGATCACAAGGTGTCGCTACTTTTCATATACTATTGCTATCATAAGACAAGACTTTTTAAGCTGTGTAAAACTGCTACCGACCATAAATTTAAAATTATTTGAACTGGTCACTCATTGTCAATCATACCTACAGTAAATATTGTTTAAAAAGCTAGGATAGCTGCTTGCATGGAAAAGGATGTCACAGTTAAACAAATTGCTCAGAATTTCAGCGTTAACAAAAATACGGTTACCTACTGACTTGACAGCAAAATAAGATTGAGGCCCGATTTATTCACCTCCAAGTAAATTTATCTGGTAATTTATTCCCATAGTAACAATAGTGATCACAATAGTTACTATTGGAATAAATGACCAGATAAATTTAGTTGGAGGTGAATAAATCGGGCCTCAATATAATAAAATAATGGAAACGCATGGCTACTGGATTTAAAAGTTGTCCTAGTTTTTTATGATATCGATAGTACATAAAGATAAAAGGGATCACTTGCATCCCTTTTTAAATTCATTTAATATTCCTCAATTTTTGCGCACTACGTATCAATTTCAGACCTCAATTTGAAATGTACAGTGACAGAATCGCATGTTCGTTGATGTATGTACTTCATTTGTTCTTTTCCTCCTCAATTTTTCTCTCTTGGATCTCAGGCTTATGATTCCCTAGATCACTTTCAGTACACTTTCTTTTTGCTTCGCTTAATATGTCTTTTTCTTTTATGCGCTCATCATTTTCCTTGCACATTATAAACCTTTCATTATTATATATATATCTAATGCCTGTTTTAGACGGTCATATTTCTTGTACAAATTTGTTGCAAAGTGAGAGAGATAAGCTACCACAGTGAATGGTGATTGGTTGAATTGGCACTTCTCACTCACTTCGTAATAAATTTGATACAAAAATATGACCGTCTAAAACGGGCTTTACATTTCTGTTTCTTTTTTCGTAGCTTTTATTTACTTTTGTGACTTTCTTTCATTTCTTCTTTAATGAGCGAAGTGTCGAGTTGTGGAATATTCCTCGTACCTATAGGCATCAACTGCTACGGTCGGTCATATTACCAACAATTGAGAAACCGATCGCCAGATTGGTATTTGAAATCCATTCGGGTCCGAAAGCAAGCTCTTCCAAGATTATATCTAGCTTCAACTTCTAAATTCACAATTCTTCTTTTTCTTGTTCTTTCTGTTTATTTTTCTTATATAGGGTGATTCGTTAGCCTCTTTACAAACTTTGGCAAATGAAAGTAGATGTAATTTTATGAGAAAAACATCCTATCAACATAAGTCCGATTTGACTGAAAATTCACTATATTTAATAACAAAAATTATTTATTGTAATGGTACAGACTGTGAGTAAATAAACAGTACAAAGCTAAAATTATAAAATTATAACAAATGTTCAAAAGTTATGTGCAAGTTGACGTCTATTAGGAAATCTAACTATATCTTCCGTTTTCATTGTGCGGACCATAGATATAAATAATATCGGCATATTCTTCGTTAGAAAATGGAAGCATTATAAACAATGAGCAAAAATACTGATTTAGTAAATAATAAAGCACCATGACGCCTTCTAACAACTTTTATCTCCAATGTTTTGTTAAATAATGTCTACTAATTTTTTTGTTTTTAAATACATACATTTAAATCGTTATAACTTCTAAACAAAAGTAAATCGGACCTATGTTGATAGGTTATCTTTTTCATAAAATTACATCTACTTCCATTTGCCAAAGTTTGTAAAGAGACTAACGAATCATCCTGTACGCAGGGCCTATCATAAAGGGTACTTTGCAACCGGGCCTCGGGACATAGATCCCCGTACTCCATACCATAACATTGTGCTTAAAAAAAGGGCCTTTACTGGGGCGATTACTACACCCGGGCCCAATCTTTTATTAGGCCGGCCCTGCTTATACATATACAGAGTTCCCCACAATAAACTACCCATTTTTATATTTAAATAAATTCTATACTAGATAACTGAATAGACTCTTTCTTATTTGTACAGAGTGTACATTAATGATTGAAAGGCGTTTTTATTTGGCGCGTTGTCGAATTAGTAATTTTCGTCTTGCAAGATTGGTATTCATACTGGATATGATGAATTTTCATCAGTAGCGTGCGTGTGGTGTATTGTTTACATTTTGATTTCCTTAAGTTATTATTATTGAGTTAGTATTAAATTATTTCCACCTTTGCTGTCAGACATTTTTCATTGGTAAGTACAGCCATTGTACAGCCGTATAACAGGAAATAAAAGTACACACAAATGTTTTTAGGTTAGCAATGGTTTTCACGGACCTGCACAATAAATTTATTGTTGAGGCGTATTTTCGTGTCGGGGATACGCAATGAACAATATGTGTGGAATTATTCTTATCAAAGTTGAAGTGGTATTCACATATGATTGTTTTATGCAACATGTCCGCTGTATAATTCAGAGATTTCATGAAACAAGTAGTGTTTCTAAAGGAAAATCTACAGGCCGGTCCACTGTTCCCACCGAAGAAGTTATCGCAGATATTCATCAAAGAATGGATGTAAATAACAAATAAATCACAGTTTATTTGTTATAAGCGTTAAAAGTACTTAAGTTTCTTTTCTTGGTACATGTGTCATTAACAATATTACACTTTATTTTAGTGTAATTGTTTAAAAGAACATTAGCCCAAATCGAAATTGATTTTTCTAACAATGCTTTCGAACTCTGACCGCATTTACATGGTGGCAAAATCATATCTTCTAATAATTCATGAATCAGAGTTCGAAGCAGTGCTTTTTTATTTAAAATACTAATAAACATTGCATCAAATTTTTTAGATGTAAGGACTGTGAACGCCTTGTATGCCTTCCGCAATGTGAGTTGAAAATTCAGTGGGATACTTTAAACCTCCTCGGTTCAACTCTTGTAAATATGAAAATGCATCCGTTGAACCCTCAAAATCATAGGTAAGATTTCTTTGAGTAATTAAAACACTTTCACAGTCTTTACATTTACAATCGGAAGTGACTTTATATCCTACATATCCAGCGATAAAAACTAAACACGGTAGAACATTATTCAATATGTCTATATTGCTACATTCCATTAAAATTTCATCAATATTTCTAGTTACAAATGCATCTCTTTTGAGCAAATCTTTAATGTTATTGATCTGACTAATAATTTCTTTAATATATATTTTATTATTATTTGAACGCAACAAACTTGTAACTTTAAGCTTTCTTTCTGAATCGAGTATTTGCTTTACAGAAACATTGTAATTGCACCCACTAAGTTTTCGATACTGCCCAAAACGACGTTCTAATACATCTGTTTGAAAATTACCTAATAATACATAATTGAATTTTAATTCATTTAAGAGATATTCGCTTAAATCTATCAAATTTTTGGTTGTAAATTCTAAAGCAAAATGTGTTTCTTTACTTAATTTGTATGCTTTTTTAGGTACGTCTAAGACGAGAAGTTCATCCCATTTTTGGAGCCAAGATACAAAAGCCTTCAAGAATTGAATACTTAAGCTGTCAGAACTCCTAACTGGATTGGCATAGACATCTCTTAAATTTCTGCCTTTGCTAGGATGTTTGACATTAACTACTCTCCACCACTTATTAATAATCTGTAAAAATTCTTTTGTTTCTTTATCTGTTAGAGCAGCGATAGTTTTTTCATTAAAAATTTGTAACGCTAAATTAACATTTTGCCTTTCTAAATTGTTAGGATAACATGCTTTATGTGAGAGACCTGGAGCTTTTTTTACAATAGCAAATTTTTCAGATTCATACAAATGAATTATCTTTTTAAACTCACTACATGCAATAGATGTTTCATCTGAAAATGAAGGAATTATAAATGTTTTTGTTTTTTCATTGAGCCAATTGTTGCGTACATTTTTCAGTAAGTGCACAGTATCAAACAACAAGTAAATTTTCATTATTATTGGGATGTAAAAAATATGGAGTCATGTTTCCATTAGTTAATTTTTGAAATAATTTAACATTTACCTTATTGTTGTCTGATGTAATTGATACAACTTTAATGTTCGAATCATGCAGTAATTTTAAAACTTTAATAGTGGCATCGTACAGAAAACCGGAATCTAGTTTTTTAACAGGGAACGGCGCCACTATTTCCTTATTTTTGCTCAACAAAGATTTAAACATGAAAGCCTGGATAGTTGTTGCAGCGTCTAAGTCATTAGTATTCTCAGCTAATCCTACAATTTGACCTGATGCATAGGTTATTTTTGGCTTTACATACATTTCGTCTATGTAAAGAGACACCAAACGTTCACATTCTTTTAAATTTTCCGATTTTTTGAGCAAATACATTTTTAATGACTCGTTAATGCCACTACCTAAGTTGTTAATGCTAAAGGTTTTTAAATATGTAGGATTGGGTAATGTAATTATATTCTGTTCTCTTAAAAATCTGTAAGCTATAGGAAAAGTGAATGAAAATGTGCAGCAAAATAATAAAAAATCGACGGAGTAACGATGTTTTTCTGATTTCAAAAAAGTTAACTGTTCAAGTAAAAATTTTAATTTACTGGTGCGGTGCTCTTTAAAATTTCCTTTTTCACTATAGTACATTAGCAAAAAAGAAGCTGTGTCAATTACTTCCGGTAGAGTCACTTCCATCTCACTTATGTTGTCAACGGCTTGGATTAAATTTTGTAACTTAGTGTAAGAATCGCACAGTAAATTAGTCCCTAATAGATGCTTATAATTTTCAGTAAGTAGCACAACATCTTTAAAAATTACCTTGATAGTTAAGTTAGAAGTTAACACTATTGTTTTGACTATTTTTGGAATGTTATTAAAATCAATTTTCAAAAAATAAATGTTATCTTCTTTAATTTCCACCACCCAACCGTCAACAGTCAGTTCTTTAGACTGCATTTTGTTCGAAATTTCTTGTAAATTTTATATTTTATCAGAAAACAAAATTTTTTCTAACATTTTTTCTTCCACGTTATTTGAGGAACAAAATCTATCGCTTGGATTTCGACGTTTCACTGAAGGAACTTCGGAGAGGTATGCAGGCAGATTGGGGAAAATGGAAGGGTAGGCATCAGTTTTAAGGGTTAGTCGATGTCTTGGTAAGGTTAATTTGGACCCTATAACATACATGTTTCCTCATCAAGTAAAAATAAAAGTGTAAACAGTAATAACCATCATCCTTTGTTATTTCATGACTCCTGACTACAAACTCTTCCCGAAAGTGCTTAATACATACTCAAGTATTCTTTGAAATAACAAAGTCAATACGAGGTATTTTCCTTAACCATAAGGAGCGCATGGGTTCTTCTTTCGGAAAGGAGAAATTAGGAATATAGGAGCCACTTTTTGTGTTGGACAAGCAGTTTGGCACACAGCACTTGTTAGGCATTTTCTAGAAACAGGAACATAATGGGATTAATTTAGTAGGTGTAGAGCATGATATACTATATTACTTGTGTATTTATTTCAAATGAAATTTAAAAAACACGACACAACACAACGATTTTAAAAAAATGTTCTAACCTATAAAATTATAAAAAAAACTAACACTACAACTAATTAAAACACAAACACGTAGTTTTTTAACCAAACACAAAACGAAAACATCAAAAAAACATAAAAATAACAACAATTAACATAAAAACACTCGATAAAACTAAAAAAAAAAACACAGAAAAGATGTAGATATTAAAGCAACGTAAGACTCTTACGGTGACGTCACCAGAGACAAAAGCCGGTAACCTGACGGCCTTTACTTCAAGACGGCAGTGGCAGTACCAACTTTTACAAATAATCTAATTGGCGGGAAATTCAAACACCTTTCAATCATTAATGTACACTCTGTATATTTTCTAAGGTCTTTGGGATTTAATCAATATTAATATATTAATCAAGTAGGCGCTTGTCACAAGTCAGATTTATTTGTTGATTATCATGAACTTCCAGACTTTGTGACATTATTCTAACGTCCATTTGGTGAACTTTCAAGGATTATCAGTTCAGAAAGGTGTTTTCTGTGTAGAAACTTACATCAGAAGTAATTCGATAGAATAAGTTAAACATGCGTTCCGGAGTCAGTTCAATAACATTAGGAGTCATGCCCCAAATCGCAAAACTGTTATGGTGTAGGTTCGTCATTGGCGTGAAAATAGTTTAGTGTACAAAATTTAAAGAAACCTGAATAATCGACGAAACTTCAAATAGACGTTGGAATAATGTAATGAAATTTTATGATAACAAATTTTCATAGAAAAATGACGTTCCACGAAATACTAATTTAAATCTGACTTGTGGCAGACGTCTAGTCTACTCGGTTAATGTACATAGACTTAAATCCCAAAAACCATAGAAAATATACAGGTAAGGAACGATTTACTCAGTTATCTATAGTTTAGAATTTATTTAAATATGAAAATGAATAGTCTAATAAGGGGAACCTGCTATAAGTATGTCCACGGATTGAGTTAAAAAGAGTTATGATTGACAAAAAAATTTTAAATTTTGATTAGTTGGGAAATGAACCCTGCTTGATTTGAAACAAATTTTCAATGAAATTTTGATTGTTTCAAAAGTTTCTCGCAATGTAAAATCATCGATCCATGCAAAATGTCAAAAATATCAGCTTACTTTTATGAAATCGTGCATGCTTATTGTTTGACTAAGGCCCGATTGTACAATCATGGTTTAACTTTAAACTTCGTTTTATTTCTATGGAAACAATCGTCTTTACAATTGATGCTATGGGATTAAAACGAAGTTTAAAGTTAAACCATGTTTGTACAATCGGGTCTTAAAGCAGTTTACAAAACGTTTAATTTCTTATTTTATTTACAAAAAAAATATATTAAAAAAAAACAATTTATTCAAATAAACCACCTCCTAAATTAGCGCACATTTTAATAAGAGTTATTTTGAAAAAATAAATAAAAAAGTCCAAAATTTCAAGTTGATGTGAATAAAAAAAGAACTATAAAAGTTGGCCCAAAAATGAAAACTGCTTTAGGGACTCGAAAACAAGCAGACAACTTTATCAAGAGTGACTTTTCTGAAAAATTTAAAATAAAAATGTTTTTTTTTCTTTGTAACTCAATCCGTGGACATAGTGTATAGATACATTTTGCTAAAATCTCAGTTTTTCTTCGTATTATTATCCTTGTTTTCCTGAAGGTTATCTCTAGTATTACATTAGATAAAGTCTGTCTGTTAATGTTTCTGTTTATTTAAATTAAGGTTGAGAAAAATTTTAGAATGTATTCAAAATTGTGGAATATTAAAAATGAACTTCCAATGTTTACATAAAAAAGGATTTCAATTTCCTTATAAATAAAGAAAAATTATGGCGTCACCTAACAAAATATTTCACTTTTTAAATTAAGTATTTACTTGCATCTACTAACTGCCACTTTCTATATTTATTTTTAAATTTTACAAAAGAATTCTATTTTGTTCTTATACTCTATTCTAGACATCTGTTTTCAGAACTTAATATTTTCTTCAGCATTAAAATTAGTCATGTTGTCTCTGTCACAGAAATAAGAAGCATCTTCTCTACACGCACATAAATAACAAAAAATTGGCACTTTATACGACGCGCCCCATGCGAAATTTAAGGCCAACAGCCCAAGTGTACTGAAACTTCCCCTAAATGCATTACGCGTACGTGTCAGAAATACGTATATAAAATAAATATTAAATTAGGTTTTTATGAAAAGCAATTTTCCTCGATTGGCATTAAACCTGCTCCGGGCCCTTCCACTCAATTTATAGCCGATGAATTTTATAAAGTGTCAATATGTAACTGCTTTATTGCTCTCCATGTAATTTTCCGCCGCTTATTTAATTTTCACGAAGGAAATCTTTACTCGCAGGTAATAGGTGCTATGGAGAAAACGACGCTTGCATGGCACAGACAACTTTCTGTCAACAATCTCCATTATAACTAAGCTGTTAACTATTTACCGCTCTACAAACAACTGGTATAATGCAACAATTTTAAGTGCTTTGTGGGTAAGTACCATTTTTAATATAGAAATTTATTAGGAATGGAAATTTGCAGCAGATTTGGTCTGAATATGTAAAATGATTTTCTGTTTGGTTTTGTGTAATACGTAAATTTAGTTTAAACAAGAAAACTCTAAACTATTTTACTTATAGCATTTTTTAATAGTAAATTCTTGGAAATCATAAAGTAGGAAAATAGGGACGAATTTGAGAAGGACGTTCTCCCCTAGATACTTTATCACTATTGTATAATAGACATAGTAAAATCTATGCATATTTTTTGGAAATTATTAGGGATAGACAAGCATGAACCATATTTTTCTTGGTAGGTATTTCATTTTTTAGCGTAGTTCAATTGATCAAGTTTCACCAAAGTGCTGAAAAGCAGTGCAAAATTAGCCATTAACCAAAAGAGAGTCGATTCTGCTTTCCAATTAAAAAAATAATAATAATTAAGCTTACTTTACATAATCATTAATTTTGCGATTTTAATTTAAAATTAACAGAAGTGTTGCGTAACGAAAAACAACAATAAAATTCTACTAGGGTAACTAATAAAATCAGTTTAAAAAAAACTTTTGCCTTAGATTATTTGACACTCTAGAAATGGGTAACCATGATATTCCTTAAATCGTCGCACTTTACATCCTCGCTAGACATAAAACCAGTTAATCAACTTGCACAAGACGCTGGTCGTCCGGTTCAACCGGAATTTCGCTCCTCAGTAGTTGTGCACCTTAGGGATATATTTACTTTGGTGCGTACACAGAGGGAAAACCGTATAATACAGGGCACATACTGATTCTTGAGTCATTGAGGTTATAGAAACTTAGCTTAAGGAACCTACAGATGAAAATGAGGGTTGGGATGTGTAAGTGATTAGTAGAAAGCGGATGATTTCGGGTGATTGAAATTGTAGAGTACAACTGTGGACTAAAAGAAACCGTTGGTTGAACAATATAAAATAAGGACCAAAGTTAAATTTCTTCAGTAGTCACAAATAAATTAAACATTAAATTCGGTTTTTATAAAAACCATTTTTGATGTACTATTAAAAACCTGCTTTGATCTCTTCTACTTAAGAGCTGATTTTATTATCAATACGGAACTGATTTACTGTTTTCCATATAATTTTCTGTGGTCTATTTAATTCTTGCGAAGGTGAAATAAAAAATTAGAGCGCCTTTAGCTCCTAGGCATCTGGAAGACATTTCGTACAAATAACTTCGCAATTACAACGAACACAATGATGGAAATTTCGTATTTAAATGAGAAGTAAAATTTCACATTTGTGCGAACAATTTGAAATCACAGCACATTTAGAATGTCACAACTCGAGAGATAAAGCAACTTGTTGGAATTCAAGAGTTTACGAAATCAAATCTCACTTACTGTCGCATAGTATCTGCGGAAAATTAGGGGATATTCTCAAATGTGGTTCACAGAATGATTATTATGTATCCTAAACATTTTTTATTTAACACAAAATTTATAAATATAATTTATCGGACAATTATAAATTCAATTTAAAAGTAGACATTTTACTGTGTTCTGGCAGATTCTTCAGGAAAAATGGACAAGTGCTTTAATTATTAATTTATAAAGGTAAATATATTTTTATATATAGGTAACTTAAGTGTTTCAAATTTTTGAGCGTTCCCTAGACATTTTGAAAGAGTTTATTTTCTACATACACACATACGTATCTAAATTTTTAAAACTTGAAAACATCGGATTACAACTTACGTATTTTTCTGTCTTTTATTTAAAGTGTAAAATACACACATTGCTCCTGACTTACTCTGTATATAACTCTACAATTTTAACTATGTCCAGATTATTATAAGCCGTTCATCCCTGTTAAAGTTTATTAATAGTCCCTGGTAGTACTTTAATTTTTTGCAGAAAGTATAATTCCAAGTCATTTTATACTCTCTACAGAATATTTTCCTTTTGGAAAATCTAATAACTTCTCACAATTCTGCTATCACCCCCCAAGTATAACGCACCCATCGGCTTAAATTTATTGTCTGCATTCTTACCGTCCCCTTCCTTTATTTCCCATTCAGCAGCAGTAGCACCACGCCCTTCCAAATTAGTCGATCTCCCTTAAAAATAATCCCACTCGGAACGCTAAAAAATTTAAAGCGCAATCAGAGATGTCGGCATCGGCCGCGTCCCACTTAATTATTTTGTTTATTTATCGCGCTTGGTTAATTAATTAAACGATAGCAGAGTTGCAAATTCGCTTCGGTACCAATGACATCGATTTTACAGTTATTGCTTCCTTATTTGCAGTTGGCGTGCCACGCAAAATCAGAACCAAGGGCGAACAGATAATGTCGTAATAATTTACGATGAATTTCATTTACGCCGGCTTGCACAATTTTGTTACATATTTCATTTGCCCAGAGTTTCGATAAACATTGACCAGCGAAATAACTCGTTTCTTTATGTTTGTAGAAAAAAACGCCAGCACAACTATTTTTACTTTGTACCTAATGTCAAATTTCTCACAACTTTCTTTATGAAATAAAAGGAAAATAAACTTATTTAATTTTCTGAGAAGTTTTATATAAAACTCACATCATGGAAATTTAGCAACAAAGAAAGTAGGGCTTCGCTTTTTTTATCTCATTTAGTGAAAATTTACCGACTTATCTCAGCATACAATTTCCCATCTATATGTACACGCACTGAATTACCTAAGGGATATCTGCGCGAACTTAACGGAATCTTGAAACTTGTTTAAGCAAGTCCTGGAGCAACCGTAAACTTTTAGTTTCCAGAACGCTTCAGTCTGCTCATAGCGGAAATTCATGTCTATTAAAGCTGAATATTAATTGTAATTAAGATGGACAAAATTATGTAATTTCAACAATTATCACACATATAAAACAATCGTCGTTTCTTAAGATTTCCCTTCCAATTAGAAAATGAAATGATTCGCGCAAGATTTATATTTGTAAAGGAGGAATTCCAAAATAATTCTAGTTGTAAAATACACGCACACGAAGTTTATTACAATTGCTTTATTCCCCGTTGTATGTAAGCGCTTGAATATTTGTAGAACGTTCAACGAGCTCGTGACTTTGACCTTCCCCATAATATTCCTTCACGTCTGAAGATAACACATGCTCCTACGTACCAGCGTTTATTGTTTACTGTGAAGCATGACTTGATCATCTTGGTAAGTGTTGATGTGTTTTGTAACACTTGGTCTTCATTCCACAACTCGTCTTTACGTTTTCATGGTGAATAAAGAGAAAGGCAGAACTTACAAAGAACTCCAGAAGCAAATTATTGCTTCATTTTAATACAGTTTCACTGTTAGAAAAACAATAATTTATTACTCGTTAATTCAATAATTGGAAATCGTAAAACTTAGTATAGTAAATGTGTATTTGGTTTACTTACATATTGTAAAGGTAAAACTTCTGTTTTAGATGTTTCCAACAGTTGTTGAAAATTGAATCAAAAGAACATAAATAGGTTCTAGGTTGGTTGACATATCTTTGATTGTACGTAAATTATACGTAAATGCAAACTGACAGCCAGAGAATTAGCCAATTCACCGCGCACGTTCAAATTCCATCGCGTTTAGAACGGAAATTTAATTAATCGCAATACTTTGTATGTATTGAAACCAAAAATCCAAAATATCGTATCGGATATTTGCAAAATATCTCTGATTCTGCAATCAATTGTTGCGAATGTTTTGAACAATCCTCTAGCCTATTGACAATCAACTGAAACCTCTGTTCTGACTAAAAATGTGTAAAATCACTAAAAAGATATGACAATAGCTTAAAAAAACCGAATGAGTCGGTGAGAGTTGTAGCAAAAAAAATAAGAGAACTTCATCTTATGCTCAGAAAGTTAAAAGATTTTAAAACTGTGAAAAGTGCCATACCATGACGAAAAGCAAAATTTCACTGCAGAAAACCATACACAAATTTTTAAACAATACTTGTTAATAATGACGAAATAATAATAATAATAAGTTATAATTAATAACGTATGTCGACAGCTGTCTAAACAGAAATTTTTTATTTCATCCTTTTATCTGAAAATCCAATGTGCCACAAAACAAAAAGCGATTTGTGATTTGCTTTTCTGACAAAAGGTCAAAGTTTTGTGACGAAAGAAACTATTAATATATAAAATGAAGTTTTCATGAAGAAAAATATGTTTATGAAAGCAAGAAAAGGCTAAGAATTTTATTGAATTTCAAAAGAAATCGAAGAAGTAACCGCACGCAATAACTGCAACAAATTATTAATGTGTAACGTAATGAAGAAAGTTAGAATTTTGCTACGTTTATTGGATAGTGTAAATGTAACTGTCACATTTTCATGAAATTTAAAGATAAAGGTTTTTTATTTTATTTTTCTTTGCATTATATTTGTAATAAATCCATAACACATGTAAGTTGCTTGTGTAACAACTTCTCTGTCTTATTTCGTTGGACTTTTGCACTTAATAAATCAAGGGATAAACACATTGATATGGTTCTATAAATAGTAGACAAGTTGTCTTCGAGCCAGTGGATAATTGAACAGAAACGAAATAAGGGAAATTTACAATCAACTTTTATTATAATGAAAAAGAGAATTTTATTGTTTAAGACAATCACATTTTTAAGATTTCGATTTCAGTACTTTGATTTATTAATATTAAAACGAAGACTTCTTCGGAAAAAAAATTAGTTTCATTAAAATTTCAAATTTAATACGCCATAAACGTATGTAGAGTCGTGCGCAGCTTAAGTTCGACAATTTGACAATTCTGTGAGTCTTCTACCACAAGGTTTTAAGGGTGAGGTGCAGGAGGTGTATTTTAGGTGCGCATGACTGTATATAATTTATATCTACTCCGTGGTATAGGTATTGTATATTATATTTCGAGGTTTTTTGAGTTGAGATAATTCAAAACAAATCTTTTCAATAGAATAACAATTTCTTAGTTATTTTGTTAATGTTTCACCATACAGTCTTTTTCTTTTGCTTTTCCCCTTTTGTCAATTATGTTTCCAAATTTGTCAAATGACTTTCCAATCCGCAGGCCTACTATACTTTGAACGGATTGGAAAGTCATTTGACAAATTTGGAAAGACATTTGACAAAAGAGGAAAAGCAATAGAAAAAGACTGTAACTTGATATAACTTCACAGCTAACAGTATTACACATTTGTTGTGGCAGTATTTGAATAAACTTTTTAATATGCAATATCTCAATATCTTCAGCGAATTGTCTTCCAAAAGGGCATCATTCCAATTAGGTTTAATTCCGTCATTCTGGTTTTAGATTGAGTACTTCTAACAAAATAACGTTCCTCACTCATATTAAAATAGCACATTTTCTAGGTATTGCATTGTTTGGATTAAAGCTTAAAATCATTTCAGTTTACATACATATTTTTCTTTATAGAACACATCAGAGAATCAGAGAGTTACAGGATGGCAGTCCTTATTATTGACCATTTCCACAAATTAATGATTTCATTAAAAACTTGAAAAATGAAACGCTGGCAGAAATTCATATAAGGATTGTCCACGAAAAAATTCATCCAATTTTGATTTCAGTTGTTTCGTACAAGTGGGCTTTGAAAACAAATAAAAACAATTATTTATCTTATCTCTGAAACTAGTGTATTCAACTCGAGTGAAATTAAAGTCGTTCCTTGGTTATTTTTGAAAATGTCGCGTTCTCAATTATAAACGAGAAAACTGATTTTGTACACAAAGCAAGAAAATCCCAATTGGTCTCAATATAAATTTGCAAATCATATTGGAATATCATGTGCCACTGTTCAAAGTGTTTTAACTAACATCAAGCAAACTTTTAACAGTAGAAAGAAAGCCAGGTTTAGCTAGAAAATCAGGTCCAATTAATAAAAATTTGGCAAAGAAGGTCATTACTGCGTTCAAGAGAAATCCTAACATTTCAGTAAGAGATGTGGCCAAAAAATTAGGTGTGTCGAAAAGTTATGTCGGAAAAATAAAAAAAACAAGCTAAGTTAAAATCACAAAGTTTTAAAACTACCAGATTCGATCGGTCCGAAGAAAATGATTTAAAGGCGAAAAAACGAGCTAGAAAATTGTATACGCAGTTGTTGACAAAATTCAATTGCATCGTTATAGACGATGAAACCTATGCCAAAGGGGACTTTAAACAGCTTCCAGGACAAGAGTATTACATTTCTACAGGTCGAGGAGGAGTTGATAAAAGATTTATAGTGCGTGAAACCTCAAAATTTCCAGTCTAGTCTGGCCAGCAATTTCCACTTGTGGCAGGAAAAATGACATTCTTGTATCAACGGGCACAATTAACCAGAGACCTACATTCAGGAATGTTTGGAAAAGCGTTTACTACCTTTTCTACGATCGCATGATGATTCAGTTTTGTTTTGGCCCGATTTGGCAACTTGCCATTATGGTTAAATTGCGAAGAACTGGTACGAAAGAAATCAAGTGCAAATTGTCCCAAAAGAAGCTAATCCCCCCAACTGCCCGGAGCTTCGGCCAATTGAACAGTATTGGGTCATTGTTAAACGAAAATGAAAGAAAAGTCTAGGAGAAGCCTCAAATATCACCAGTTTTCAAAGAAAATGGAGAAATGCTACCAGTCAAGTAACAGATTTTACTGTACAAAACTTGATGGAAGGAGTAAAGAGAAAAGTTATGTAATTTTATATATCTAGTTAGAATCTAAATATTCTTTGTATTTTCGTGTGTTTAACTTAAAGAAATGTTTAATAAACAAATGAGTTAAATTTGATGTTTATGTACTTGTAAAAATAAATACTGTTTATGGATAAATTTTTTCATGGACAATCTTTATGTATATCCAAGAAGAACTCTCATAGAGTACTCGGAATATGAGAAGGACCTATCACGTGACCAGCGCAGAAGTCAGATTTGAATCGGAC
Organism: Dorcus hopei; assembly: GCA_033060865.1. Taxonomy (NCBI): domain Eukaryota; kingdom Metazoa; phylum Arthropoda; class Insecta; order Coleoptera; family Lucanidae; genus Dorcus; species Dorcus hopei. The sequence continues at coordinate 25,025,882 of CM065425.1, forward strand.
GAATATCTTTGCGATTACGAGTGTTGTTGTGTAGTATAGATTACGGTCGTGTTTTATTGTTGATGTTTCATGTTTCAGTGTTTACACTTGAGTAACTTAATATGCTTGTAAATTATAGATTTGCCAGCCGTATAAGTAACGTCGCGCAGATAAGCTCCGTCCTTAGGTCCTTCTCATATATCATGTACTCTAGCATTACTTTTCAACATCAGCAACGAACTCAAAAAATCTCTTTCAGAGATGATTTTCTCAGTGACATTGTAGAATAATATAACTTCGAAATATCCAACTACAAGAGCAAAATAGGGGCGGGGCGTTCAGAGGAAACTAACCGCAAGAAGCAAAATCTGTCAAAGTAGAAATAAGTACTTTCGAATATTTCAGCTAAGAAGTAGCATACTTACATAAATACCGAGTGATTTTTTACACTTTTTGCCAACTCTTGCCATGAAATTTGAACGGCATGTCTTAGCTCTACTGTAAACTAACCTCAAGGAGTACAATGACGTATTTTTCAATCAAGCTAAGACATGCCGTCCAAATTTCTTGGCAAGAGTTGATAAAAAAAAATTAAAAAATCACTGAGTATAATATACTATGTATGAAAAATGAACTTTCAGATGATGTGATACAATGCAGAGATCACTAGGTCAGCACTACAAAAAGAAACTAAAATAATTGGCAGTACCAACAGTTTTTGTTTGGTTTGCAAAGAGAGGATAAACCAAGGATTCAACAAGCACAAATGAAACTTGGTTCAAAGCTGCCCCAAACGAGATCTCTCGAAATGCAAATATAAGAACCTAGGAACTTTCTGTTATGTGTAAGAATAAGATACAATAAGATGTAAACGAAATAGATCCACAATTAGAAGAAGACCAATAGAAATGTATCCAATGAAACATAAATAATCCTAACTACTTAATCCGTTAAGTACTCGTGGACTTCTTTTTGAAGTTCATTCGATAGAAGTACCTAAGTATTCATTACTTTTCGGATTTAGAATTCGCTTCTACAAAGTTTAAGACTTAAAAATTAACTATAGATGACCTATGACAGAATGGTCACAGAAATATTTCGTTGAAATTGGCTTCATGACTATTTTTCAGTTTCTTGGCCAATCACCTTTTAAAGCTTTTGGATTTCAGTGTAAATAATGATAAAATCTACTAGTGAAGAAAAATCTTGAGTCTCGGTCATAAGTTTTATTTTTTGCTTTACAAAACGTTTTTGAACCCGGCCGGGTTCGTCATCAGTGTAAAGCAAATTCAGCGAGTCTTTCCACTGCCGAGAAAGGGGAGAGACTAAAATAGATAATAGATAAAATCTACATTTATAAATGAATTATTCAGTAGAAAAAAATATATTTTTGGTCAATTTTAACCAAAAGACTTTTACTTACCTGTATGAGTCCTAAGGTGGGCTTTTAAGTGAGAACTTTTCCCGTAGACTTTGTGGCACCCATCGTACGAGCACTTATGCGTTTTCCTGACCAAGGAAGTTTGCCTGTTGGACAAAGCCGGTCTAGGGGCAGCCTTTCGTGGCGGTGGTGCATCAACTTTACGGCTTTTGGAGGTAACAACTACAGGTTTAGCGGTGACTTTAGAGGTGGTCCCCCCGGAGCTATCCATGTAACTATTATAGCCCTCATCCGGCTCCTCGTTTATAGTGAGGTTACCTTCATTGTCCGAGGGGACTTCCGGCACGGGTTCCTGTTTAATACGGGTAAGATCCGTCAGGATGCGGGCTACCATATAAGAAGAAGACTCCGTGGAGTTTGTGGTAACCGGTTCTTCCTTGATATAAGTGGTGGGAACTACTGGGACGGGCTCGACTATAACAGCAGGACCGGAAGTTACGAGGAAACGAGATTCCTCACGTGCAAAAGACTTCGAGAGGTCCAGAGGCCTGTTGAAATGATCCTTGCTGTGAGACATTTCCAGTAAGCATTGAGCAGCAAAATTTATCTCATCCATTTCTTTATAGGGTGCCGCGTATTCACGATCACAGAAAAAAAAATGATAATGTAACAAACACACAGAAACACTTCACCCTTCGTCAGCTAAATTGAATAAAAGAGCGTAATTAGTTTGATCGTGTTAAGTAACGAAGCGATAGAACACTACGTTCATCTCTGCAGGAGGCGTGGACACCACGGCGATGTCGTTTTGGTAAAATTTGCCGCGACTTCCACACACCGCTCACACTAACAGACTGCAGCTAGTTCACAGTACGACCCCCACCAAGCCATTCATTCCCTTCCACAATATGCGCCATCCCCGCAGTTTCTGCTTCTATTAGGCTCACCCTACGTTTGGTTTTGTTCTATACATTTGCACCTGCATCAATCGTTTTGCCGCCCCTGTACTAATTAATTATATAACCACACGATCAAAAACTTGTGAACTGTCACAACCACAAAAAAAAACGAATTTCTGACTCAATTAAACATGTGTTAAAGAATTTGAACGATAAAGTTTCTCTATTAAATGAAAAATAGAAGAATTTACTTCGGAACTTCATAATAGAATTTTAATACAGAATAGAAACAGAACAGATAAAGATTACAAACTTCTCGCATTGATACATGTTCCAAATTGTTGATGGTACCTTCTTGCGTGGAACTATAATTATTAGTATTATTACTATTTAAATAAATCAATATTTAATTGTTTGAATTGGCTTCCGGTTGGAACCGCGTCACGTTGACTTCTTCTACTGCCGACGTTTCGTTCTCCATTGCAGAAGAACTTCCTCAGGGCTGCTCAACGACTAACGAGAAGCAGCAGCAGCAGCCCTGAGGAAGTTCTTCTGCAATGGAGAACGAAACGTCGACAGTAGAAGAAGTCAACGTGACGCGGTTCTAACCGGAAGCCAATTCAAACATGGACGACGGCCGCGGAAGCCTTCAAGTTAAATCAATATTTAATTGATTAATTAATTAATTTTGTTTCTTCTTCAGCTCAGTATCATGTCATACTAAAAACGAAACAGCGAACTGTATTAGTAACCATAGAAGGGCAAATAATATACGCGTCCTAAGTGTGACTTAAAGGTATTAGCATTCGCCATGTCAATTGAGGTCAAGGCGCCCAGTTGTGTGATGATAATTACTTATGTTTAACATTATTTGCAGATAAGTATATAGTTTAATCCATAGACTGAATTGTTTGTTCTTGTTGAGTAATTTCTACAGAAAATGCCTGCTGCTTGTTCGGTTGTAAATTGCAGCAATAGGAGAATAAAGACGAGAATGTGGAGAATATATCATTTTACAAGTAAGGATTGTACTAACATGTGTCCAACAATTATTATAGTCGTAGGTGGCTGTGAAGTCAAACATGAACGTCGATTCTTGCTTCGCATCGTTGAATTAACGCCTCAAATATTGACTGTCAGACAAATAAAATGGTTACGTATTTAATGTTTTATTGCAATTTGAAACATTAATTAGTTAAAAATGTTTGACACCCGTTGGTTCGAGTGTAACGCACAAATTAACGATAAGAGTGTTTCACTTTTGTTTCTTGTATAAAAAACTGCAATTTAAAAAGTAAATACCTAGTGGAATAATTAAATAAACATTCGGTTTATTGTAAATTTTTTATAATAAGTTTAATAAAATTAATTTGTTTATACTAAAAACCCATTCTTTGCGCTACCTGTTGACCTCAACTGTCATGGCCCCCACTTGTCACAGTTTTGAAGCATCTTACAGCCGTTCTATGGTTTACTAATATAATTCGTTGATTCGATTGCGGCTCAATAATAAAATACATAATCTTTGTATCTTTGCCGTTATATGTAAATACACTAAATAAACTACATCTTGTGTGCCTTATTTCAGAAAATATAATATCCTAACATTACCCTGTTTGTGTATGTACAGGGCCCTAGTCCTCACCAAACAAAATAGCGAAAATGAAAGCGCGGTAATTAAACATCACTATAACACGCGTACCTGCGACGCCTTACACATACCTTTCAGCAGATTAACAATTGGACAAAAAAGTCGTGAGTCTTGAGACACTTTTTTTCTGCAATGCTTTTAGATTTTTATTTTCACTTTCCGTTTTCGAGCTCTCGCCCCAAACTTCAATTTTTCTTAAGGACCGTCATGTAGGCTTTGGAATAATTGAATGCGCTCTTTCTTTTCTTTACAATGAAATGACATATTGCAGTATTATGGAAGGGTATTTTGGAAATTCTTCTGATATGTCCTACGTTTTGGGTGCCAATTTTATGCTGCGTTAATGTAAATGCTCTGTTCTCTCAGGGTATTTTGCAATTTTTCTATTCTCTTATTATGTTTATTATATTCTTATTTGCTTTCTTACTTCGTTGATTACTTGCGTAGGCTCCTGCTTCGATGATGGATTTTGCAGTGTATCTCGTAGACCAATTCTTATTTGTAGAGTATGTTTATTGTGTGATAAATTTTGGATGTAGATGGCACTTGCTAGCCTTCACATTCTAAATTATCTATGTCAGTATATGTGTGTGTGTGTGGGTGAATAATAAAGAAGATATTTCGTAGAACAAAACGTAAAACGACAATTTATTATGTCAATTAAAAAACTTGCACAAACAAATTATTTACGTAGAGAAGTTCGGGCGTTCGGAGTTTTGAAAAGAATATAATTGTAACGGGTTTTTCACAAAACCTGCCCTTATAGCTTATTTACTTAAAGTTCCCGAACCGGTCGCTTGACTACCTCGTGCTCCGGGCTTCGCGGGTTTCAAAGAGCGACCGGCAACTTTTACCTGCGGTAGCTAAACACGGCGCCCTCACTTGTTTATTTTCCGAACTCCTTACTACTACCTACAGTTTCCTTCTTCACATCTGCCTATCATGACATTACTAAATAAATTATACTAATATTTACAATTCTAAGCTTAATTCCTAGGTATTTACGTTTCAAAAATTCTAAATAATTTATTTATAATAAACAGATAATTTTAAAAATATTTACATAAAATAAAATAAAATTAAAATACGTATTTGGAAAACAAGTTTAAGTTAAATAATTTCGCAAACAATACATTTAATACATTACATATTCTTGTTTCATTTTATTAGTTCCACAATTATTTCTTATGAAATCTTTCAAAAAATATTACGTGCTGCTCATAAACACCGCAATATGTAATATGTATATATTTTGACAGATAACGAAGAAAATTTGCAAAAGTACATTTTCTTGACAAACGTGAGCTTTGTTTGGAGCAAAAAATAAACAAATTTTCTAATAAATGAATATTTCAAAGAAATTGATCAAAATTATTAAAATGTATATCTATTTACAAAAAATAGGTTGGCCAGGTTGGGATTCGAACTCACACTCTTCGGGTACAAGGCTTCGCCTCATAATTCCAACGTAATCGGAGAATACCTTAATAACCTATAGCCTATTCGTGGATTGATAATTGCGAATTTATTTTATGACTTCCAAGGTTTCCAGATTTAACCCCTTCGAATTATTTTGAGGTTACGTCAAAAATAAAAAGTTCAAGTACTTGAAAATGTTTAAGATCTTCGTGAATCTGTGCTTGTAGCAATTCGCAATATGCACGTCGTAATTTTCGTAGTGTAATCAATCAAAGCAACGGTTTGCAGGTCACAATTACATATGTTTAGAACGTAATGGTTAATTGTTCGAACATCTACCTACGTAGTCTAATATTTTATTTATCTATGTACTGTTGTTTGTTATTAGTTAATTTTTTGTTTCTTGTGTAGGATCTTTTCAATAATTCATTAATTTGTTAGGAAATTTGTTTATTTTTACAGTAAACAAAGCTTACGTCTGCAGAGAAAATATTTTTTTTAATTTCCTTCGTTATCTGTCAAAATAAATACTACATGTGTTATATCATTGTAAAGGGAAAAAAGACCGCATTCAATTATTCCAAAGACTATTTGGCGGACCATAAGAAAAACTGAAGTTGGGGGTGAAAACTCGAAAACAGAAAGTGAAAACAAAAATCTAAAAGCACATTTAAATTCTGCACAAGAAAGTGCCTTAAGAAAGTACTAATAACAAAAACGTATCGATTACAATAAAGAAGTTATTACAAAAAAAACGAAATTTGAAAATTTTTGTTTTTTTGATGTAGCTCCTGAACTACATGGAATTTTTTAATTTCAAAATAGTTTATAACTGCCCTAATGCTTAGGAATAATTCATCCCATTTAACTGAATTCGTATCTCTTATACTAAGCTAGATCCCCATGCTGGAAAAGTTATCTGGGACATATCTACTTTCTTAATTTTTGTTAATATGTACAGGGTGTTCCATTTTCGATGGTATTCCATAGGTATCTTCGTTAATAATGGAAATAGAAAAAAACCGAGCACGCAATATTGGGTCAACTTTTTATGCTAATTTGAATGGCCAACTTAAAAATTTGCTGTTACTTGCCATTTTCGCGGTACAGTTGAAAAACGAAAAATTCATCAAATTTTCAAACGCGCATACTTTTTTTATTTTTAAAAATATCGAAAAATGATAAAGGCATTTTTTATTCGACTTTTAACGTAAATCTTGATTCTTTAATCAAATCGCACCATAAGTTCATAATAACCGAGATATAACCACAACTAATGTTTTTTTAAATGGAGGTCATAGTTGGCTTTGACATCATCAAAAAGGGTATTTTTTCTGCTTTTCGAAAATATGTAGTTCATTGATATTATCTTTTAAAATAACTGAATTACAGACAATTAATATTATTCATGTCAAATTTAGTAGGCCATGATTACAGAAAACAAGAAAAAAAAATGAAAGACGTTCTAAATGCTTATACCACAACTATCAGAAAGTGTTAATTACCTTCAAATAAGTATTTCGTGAATTGGAAAAATACGAAAATTATGAGAAGTATGATTTAATAAAATCTTTCATTCAATGTGAAAAAAATTCGACAACGGCAGCGAATTACTATCTGGAACGGTTTCCAGAACGGCGTCAACCAGATAAGAGAATTTTCGAACGGTATTTATTTTATAGATAAGTCAACAAAAAAAAAATTCTCTTTATTTTCTATTTAATTACAAAAGTTACAGGAGACTTTCTTTTATCGAGCTGGCTTTTTAGACAATCTTCTGTTTTAGGCTGCGGAGAAATTTTATCAATTTCGGGTCATTTAATCAACCTAGACCAAAATCATATAATAATAGTAGATTATACCACGAGTCAATAATGATAGCTATTATTCCCGAGGAAAAGTATTTACGAACCGAGCGCGCAGCGCGAGGGAGTAACACTCCGAGGGAATAATAGCCATTATTGCGAGTAGTATACTCTACTTTATCTACGACTAAGAGATTTTTAATGAACAGTACAAATTCACAAACACTACGCGTGTAACAATGACAGTTTTGAGTTTGTGTATTTTGTTGCCATGGTATTATTTGATTAGAGAAATTTTGTAATTGGTGAGCAAGAGGGAATAATGACTATTAATCCCTCATTATTCCCTAATAGAATATTGCATGGCATTATTGTTCACAAACCACACATATAATACTTCCATTATATTTTAGTCGTAGATAAAAGGAATTTAGAAGCAAATACCATCGATGTTTTAAGTTGCATCGAAGTTAATACAAACATTTCTACTAGAGAAATAGAACGACAAATTGGTGTTTCAAAGACAAGAGCTTCAAAAATTAGACATTTAGAACGTCTTTCATTTTTTTTTCTTGTTTTTTTAATCATGGCCTACTAAATTTTATAACCACAACTAATGTTTTTTTAAATGAAAGTCATAGTTGGCTTTGATATCATTAAAAAGGGTATTTTTTCTGCTTTTCAAAAATATGTAGTTCATTGACATTATGTCTTAAAATAACTGAATTACAGACAATTCATGTCAAATTTAGTAGGCCATGATTAAGAAAACAAGAAAAAAAAATGAAAGACGTTCTAAAGGTCTAATTTTTGAAGCTCTTGTCTTTGAAACACCAATTTCTCGTTCTATTTCTCTAGTAGAAATGTTTGGATTAACTTCGATGCAACTTAAAACATCGATGGTATTTGCTTCTAAATTCCTTTTATTATATGATTTTGGTCTAGGTTGATTAAATGACCCGAAATTGATAAAATTTCTCCAATCTTCTAAAACAGAAGATTGTCTAAAAAGCCAGCTAGATAAAAGAAAGTCTCTTCTAACTTTTGTAATTAAATAGAAAATAAAGAGAATGTTTTTTTTTTGTTGACTTAACTATAAAATAAATACCGTTCAAAAATTCTCTTATCTGGTTGACGCCGTTCTGGAAACCGTTCCAGATATTAATTCGTTGCCGTTGTCGAATTTTTTTCACACTGAATGAAAGATTTTATTAAATCATACTTCTCATAATTTTCGTATTTTTCCAATTCACGAAATACTTATTTGAAGGTAATTAACACTTTCTGATAGTTGTGGTATAAGCATTTAGAACGTCTTTCATTTTTTTTTCTTGTTTTCTGTAATCATGGCCTACTAAATTTGACATGAATAATAGTAATTATCTGTAATTCAGTTACTTTAAAAGATAATATCAATGAACTACATATTTTCGAAAAGCAGAAAAAATACCCTTTTTAATGATGTCAAAGCCAACTATGACCTCCATTTAAAAAAACATTAGTTGTGGTTATATCTCGGTTATTATGAACTTATGGTGCGATTTGATTAAAGAATCAAGATTTACGTTAAAAGTCGAATAAAAAATGCCTTTATCATTTTTCGATATCTTTAAAAATAAAAAAAATATGCGCGTTTGAAAATTTGATGAATTTTTCGTTTTTCAACTGTACCGCGAATATGGCAAGTAACAGCAAATTTTTAAGTTGGCCATTCAAATTAGCATAAAAAGTTGACCCAATATTGCGCGCTCGGCTTTTTTCTGTTTCCATTATTAACGAAGATACCTATGGAATACCATCGCAAATGTACAGGGTGTCCCATTTTCGATGGTATTCCATAGGTATCTTCGTTAATAATGGAAACAGAAAAAAACCGAGCACGCAATATTGGGTCAACTTTTTATGCTAATTTGAATGGCCAACTTAAAAATTTGCTGTTCCTTGCCATTTTCGCGGTACAGTTGAAAAACGAAAAATTCATGAAATTTTCAAACGAGCATATTTTTTTATTTTTAAAGATATCGAAAATTGATACAGGCATTTTCTATGGAATACCATCGAAAATGGGACACCCTGTACATTTTCGATGGTATTCCATAGGTATCTTCGTTAATAATGGAAATAGAAAAAAACCGAGCACGCAATATTGGGTCAACTTTTTATGCTAATTTAAATGGCCAACTTAAAAATTTGCTGTTCCCTGCCATTTTCGCGATACAGTTGAAAAACGAAAAATTCCTCAAATTATCAAACGCGCATATTTTTTTATTTTTAAAGATATCGAAAAATGATAGAGGCATTTTTTATTCGACTTTTAATATAGATCATGATTCAAGCAGAAAAAATACCCTTTTTAATGATGTCAAAGCCAACTATGGTTTCCATTAAAAAAAAAAATTAGTTGTGGTTATATCTCGGTTATTTTGAACTTTTGGTGCAATTTGATTAAAGAATCATGATCTACGTTAAAAGCCAAATAAAAAATGCCTTTATCATTTTTCGATATCTTTAAAAATAAAAAAAATATGCGCATTTGATAATTTGATGAATTTTTCGTTTTTCAACTGTATCACGAAAATGGCAAGGAACAGCAAAGTTTTAAGTTGGCCATTCAAATTAGCATAGAAAGTTGACCCAATATTGCGTGCTCGGTTTTTTCTATTTCCATTATTAACGAAGATACCATCGAAAATGGGACACACTGTACATAAGTAGTTTTTTTTTAAAGAGAGGGAACTGCCAATCTAACTTCATAATTTTTGATAAAAATTAACCATGTTGCAGTATGTATTTATAATTTTTTCCTTTGTTCATTGAATACATTCGTCTCAAAGAAAATCGTCTGTAACCTTTTTGGAGCCGGCGAATTTAATCAATGACGTGGACTGAATGGTCACCTGAAGCAAATAAACAGAAACAATAAACGAGGGTATAGTGCCAATATTAGCAAGAACGCGTCATTTGACTGCCAAGAAAATTTGATGGAAAGAACCTTGCATCAACCAAAGACATTTTATTTGAATTACATTTCCAATCTATTCTTTTTTAACGTCCCCGTATAACACAATTAGGTATTCAATGTAATTTTTTATTTTATATGTTACAGTTGAGATTATTTTTTTTAAACAACTCTATTCAAATTGATATTATCATCACCACATTATGACTCCCTATATCATACATAAAAGAGTAAAGTAATCTCTTGTGAAAATTTGTATAACAATATCTTTATAATAATTATCAACGAGATAATCTGACTGGATGTGCATCTTTTAGGAAAAAACAGATATGACTATGCTAATTTATGTTCATGGTAGAGCTGTGATAGTCTAATAAAATGAAAAAACAACGGATTTCTTCAGACGGGTTAAAAAAAAAAGGTATGTGTAAGTGTGTGTAGAGGACAGAAGTAAATGAATGGTTGGACTAGTATAGCATACCGAAAGAAATATAACAATGAAAAAGTAAGTGCTTTAATGTTTTTTCCATGCTTCTTTGTTTAAATGAACTGTGTGAAAACCTTAAGGTAAGTAAAAACGGCGTACACGGCGAGACTCAACACCGCAACTTACCGAATATTAGCTGGCCATACACACAGAGGTTGATCCGCCAGTTTTGAACGCCGCGGTTCTAAAAAGGGGCATCTTCATGATACGTCCAGGATGTCATGCGTTTGGCTAAAGTCTAATAAAAATGTGGGCGTTGCAAGCGTTGCAATAAAAAAACATTACGCCTAGAGTCGAATTTATTTTGGCGTCGGAAACCTCTTTTATTAATTCTTCAAATTTGTAACGCAGGAGAAGCTTTTATGGCGATTTCTGTATACGCGTCAGGCATAATAAAACAATTCGCACTTACCTACACGTATAAATGGTATTGTTTTCAAGGTATTTAATAAAATGTTTACTATGTTTTGTACGACTCTCAGCCATTTATAAGTTTACTTGACACTGCAAAAAAAATATCTTTCATTTATTTACGGTAAAATAAATAAATCAAGATTCACAAAATATTTTAAATTTGTCGCTAAATTTCGAGCGTTGATAATTTTTTTCCGTGTATAGCACGCATACGAAAAAAATCAGTAATTCAAAAATACTTAAAAATCTCCGTAAATGCATGCTCTCTTGCGCAGGCCTTCAATGCAACCGAAAAGGTATGTGGTAAACGCAATGTATATTTACGAAAAATGATCCTGCAAGATAAAATACAATCAAAATTAAATAAAATTCATTAAAAAATGCCGACAGTATAAAAAAACAATTCTCCAATTAGCACGCAAAAAAGAACTGTTTATGAGATTTTATGATGTCGCGCCGCCGGTGAACTTAGCCTTTTTGCTCGACTTTGTCGATGAAGCAATAAATACATTAAAAAAACCTTATCGTATCGTCCTTAATCGCTCCTTAACGTGCGTATTTATCTTTTAGTTAGTGGTAAATGCACGCATCAGATTTAACCGGTACAGACTTGTCTGTCAATTTACACCGCCACTGAAAACTGCTGCCGGTAATTAACAGCAACTAACAGACGATTTTTAGAAATTTACAAAGAACATCCTGCTTTGTGGAAAATTAAAAGCAAGGAATATAGTAACAAAAATATTTTGTTTTGTGAGGGCCCCTCTTACTAAACTTAATAAAAAGCCATGTCTTTACATCCATTCTCAAATAATTCTTAAAATCATCCAGATCATTTTCTCTTAGCTCTTTTAATAGAGCCCGCTTTTTTATCGCAGAACATTTTTTACCTTACTGGTTAAACACTTGGAAACAGTTTACTTGCGGTACAGAACTTTCGCCAAGTCGAAATTCCACAGTGCCGGTTCAATCCGCGGATATATCTGCCGTTTCATGCACACTAGCACACGGTTTTGCACGGGACAGATCAACTGTGCAGATTGATCTGTGGATTTTTATTTTTATGAAATGGCTGAGAGTCGTACAAAACATAGTGAACACTATTAAATACCTTGAAAACAATACCATTTATACATATAAGTGCGAGTTATTTTATTATGCCTGACGCGTATACAGAAATCGCCATAAAATCTTTTCCTGCGTTACAAATTTGAAGAATTAATAAAAGAGATTTCCGACAGCAAAATAAATTCGACTCTAGGCGTAATGTTTTTTTATTGCAACGCTTGCAACGCCCACATTTTTATTCGATTTTTACTAAACGCATGGACGTATTATGAAGATACCCTTTAGAACCGCGGCGTTCAAAACCGGCAGATCAACCTCTGTGTGTATGGCCACCTAATGGTGGAGGAGCCGGTTCGGAAACAACCAATGAATCATTTTTATATGCTTTTATTCATAACTAAAAGTGTTTTTCATACATTTTAAGTTTTCAATTTAGAGCAGGAAATACACGATCCCACATGTCTTAACACATGTACGCGCGTACATGTTCGCCGAACATCAACGTGCGTGTATTGGCCCGAAAAACGCTTCGAACATGTACGCGCATACAAAAAGTCCGTCGAACTTGTTTTCTGGTTTTCCTGAAAACAAGTGCCTGCGTTGATGTTTGCACGTACATGTTCGACCGTGTGGTTGCCAAACGCACATGTTCGTCACGGACTTATTCAGTGCAGAACGTCGGCGTCGTGCATAAACTTTTCCACAGCACTTCAAAACAGCCAATTTATGATTTTTAATAAATAACTTTCCGGTAATGTGTGGTGGCAGATCCTGCAATTGGAACTATTAAACTGGGGACTTATTACAGCTTTATCACTTTCACTTTTTTTTGTATTTTTGTTTTACTGTAATAGCGCACGCCACTGCCACCAAACATAACTCTTCAGACATCGTCTTGGTTGATAACTGGACTATGATGTCTTAAGACATGTTCGATCTTGTGTAGTATGGTATTATTTGACGTTGATGTTCGGCGAACATGTACGCGCGTACATGTGTTAAGATATGTTGGATCGTGTATTCCCTACTTAAAACAAATCTTGTGTACTCATCTCTATGATTGTACCTCTCCGGCTGAGGTACTCTTTTTTTGCGCGCTCGAATTCTATACATTTCATTTTCAGTGAAGTAATCGTGTCTTCTTTTTATTCAAAGCATTCCATTTATATTTCACCTTTTTGTTCCATCGGGATGCCCACCGACACAACGTCCTATTGTTATCTTCTTTTCATCAATATTGTGGTATAGTGTGAGAAAGTCAATGAATGTTATAATAATAATAATACTTTATTCAAACTCAATTGCTTACAGTTCATGTCAAGGATATTTATGCCACTAAAAATGGGCTAAATACTCATACACTGTATAAAATGGGTTTTCTAATAGAAAGGATTTTATATTAGATTTAAATCGGTTCATTGACATTTCAAACCAGGACTTGGGGAGCACATTGTATAGATACAGGTGTCTATGTTGAACGTCGGTTGTGTAGATCCGTCGGTGAGGGATGTAAATCGTGTGCCCATATCTTAGGTTGAAATTCATCATGTCACCTCTTCTTTGTAGTTCCTCGGCTTGCTGGCGCGCCCTCGTAAATTGGCGGAAAAGGTAGGCTGACACTGTTGTCATTATTTTTGGTTTACGGAATAGAGGCTGGCAGTGCATTTGACTGGAAACACCCTCAATTGCTCGTATTGCATTCTTTTGGCTAATTAAGATGCTTTCCGAGTGCGCGGACTCGCCCCATATTTGGATGCCGTAGCACATTCGGGAATGAAAGAGGGCAAAATACGCTGTTATTGCTGCTTCCTTGCTTATGGTTTGTTTGATCCGCCGGATGACGTAGGTCGCTGATGAGAGCTTACTAAGTAGGTTATGTATATGATTCTTCCACGTCAAACGTGTGTCTAGGGTGAGCCCTAGTAATTTAGCATCACCAGTTTTCACAGAAGTAGAGCTTCTTTTGGTGGTGAAAAGCATTCGCACGGTTTTGTCCTTGTTTGACTGCAGTTCGTTAGCTCTGAACCATTCGTTGGCTACTTCATTTACTTCCTTCATCTTGGTTGATAGTTGTTCCATATCTTCATTTTTGCAGCATACGGTTGTATCGTCCGCGTACATGACAGTGTGCGCTGCGAGTTGTTTTGGCAGGTCGTTGACGAAGATGGTAAATAGTAGTGGCCCGACGATCGAACCTTGCGCTATGCCATGGGGGAAGTCTTGCATTTTACTGAATTGTCCATTATTATAGCAGCGTCTTCGGTACTTCTGCCTTCCATAAAGCCGAATTGAGACTTATTCAGTATTTTGTTGTTGTTAAAAAAAACCCTGAGACGACAGCAGAGAGCAGCTTCGAATACTTTGGATGTTATTGTAAGATGGCTCTAGGTTGGTAATTGCTTTTAGAGCTGCGGTCTCCTTTCTTGAATACCGAAATAATTTTGGCGATTTTCATTCCATCGGGAACAGTGCCATCTTGAAAGCATGAGTTTATTATATCAGCTAGTGGCTCTGCCAAGAATTCCGAAGCATTTTTAAGTAGGGTAGTGCTCATCATTCCGTAATAGTCGGTTGAGAGTTTCGGCTTTATTCTATTGATAATCGACTTGATTTCGTGTTTAGTGACTGGCCCTAGGAAACAGGAGTGGCTGCAGTCTGGGGTATTCTTCAGTAATGCTTCAGGGTCCTTATTGCAATGTGGGATTTCTTTTCGGATGTTTTCCGCAATAGTACAGAAGAAATCATTCTACGTATCTGGAGCTAAATTATTTCCATGGTTTAGTGGTATAAATGTAGTTCCTAGTTTAATAATGTTCCATAGGGTCTTCTGTTTGCATTTCGATACTTATACCGTGTGGAGGTTGCCTTGTCTTTTTTCTTCTCTGGCTAGATTGAGGTAGAATTTCCTATAGTTGTCTCGGATAGTTTTTAAGTTGTCTCCGCCATGTTGATTGTAGGTATCTTGTATAAGGTCTAATGTTGATTTTACTTGTAGCAGTTTTTCAGATGTCATGTGAGATTTTTTTTGTTTTGCCTATTACAAGCTAGGAAGCTCAAATATGAAGGTTAGGTATGAACGAACGCTATAGAGAGTCTATAGCTCCTCGATCCCCGTCACCTCCTTTAAGACTAATAACCGAGGTGAAACTCTTGTGTATTATAAACGAGCCACAAGAAATGAGCTACTCTTATTTTGCAAACAATTAATTCTTTGTAATTAAAGATTTTGCAATTCGTTTTAACATAATCGTTTGTACCTTAATACTCGTATAATTTCAAATCTTAAATTCTTTAAGTAATTTTTATTGACCGTACTCATTTTAAAATAATGTTCGCACAAAAGATAATCGAAATGCATAATTTTTTGCTCGCTTCTCGGAAGATCGCGATTTGCAGCGCAAAATAGCGATTCGCAGGTGTAAAGTTTTTATTTCTTACACGGAAGTCAAGAAGAGAAAAAAGCGGCACGCATAATTTGAATGCCTAAAAGCTATACAGGTTGAATTTTAAAACTAGATGGATATAAATAAATTCAGACGAAATCGTGTAGGAGTAGAGGGGGTTGTAGCGTGTATCAGCTCACGCCTTCAGTTCGAAGCATGCAGTTTTTAGAGCTGTTTTTTAGCTACATTATTATTACAAACAATAATAATTGCGTTATGCGGCAATTAGAACAATATTTTACATGAATTATTGAAATCCTAGTTAAAATAAAATTATTAAATACGCGCTCATCGTTTCGCTTCCCAATGCCGTCTCGAATACATCGAGGCACCTACTTGCTTCAATCAAGCTGTATGTATAGGCACAGCTGCAAAGATATGTTTACAGAGATGAACACAAAAATCCTTTTAAATGCATATGAATGCAACTGGAAACAAATGAAAAATAAACACTGTTGCAAATGTAAAACATCTTGAAGACGATTCTGTGGCGAATAAAAACCAGGAATCGGTTCATTTCTAACCGACTCCTGTATCATTGTGTATTCAGAAGCTATTAAAAATATTCCGTTATGTTACAACGGTGACGTCAAAATCAATCGATAGATCATTATTTTAAATGTTATTTCAAAAAACTGTTTATTGGCCGGTGAAAATGATCAAGAAACTTGTAAATATAATTTGTTTGATAGTAGAAAATTCAATTCAATTCAGAAATCATCGTCTTCAAAAGAAATAGTAAATAAAGTAAATTATTAAGGTAAACTAAAAAGACAAACGAGAAGGTAATTTGATGTTTTTTAAAGGTGCTCTTACACGAGCAATTAAAATTGCCCAATTGCCGGCAACTTCAATCAATGTTTACGTCATGGCAACATCTTGCAACATGCGGCAACAATTTGTAATTAATTTAACTTCTGTTTTCACGAATTTAGAAACAGCCTGATGTAATTTATGAAAACAAATGTTTAAATTGTAATTCGGTTTTCCTAAAGAAACACTAGTTAGTGTTCACACCGACATAAATATCAATATTCTCCTCGGACCCCGCGTCCACTTTAATGGACACCCAGTTTATCGCTCATTATAATTTCACAGCAGAAAATACACCACTTTAAACCCAATGTCCATTTCAATGTATCCTAACTCAGCGTCATCTATTCACTTTCAAGTCAAATGATGCATCTAAAACCATGGGCAGCTACATTAACATTCACTGACGTGTATGTATGGCCGTTTCAGTTCGACTTTTAAAAATTTTGACAGTACTCCCCTCAGCGCCTCTTGTGAATTTTTAAGTAATTGCAGTTGTCATTAAGTTACCGTTAGTAGTTTTGTAGTATCTTTAATAGGGAGCGCTGAGGGGAGTACTCCATGGCATGCTTTCTTGGAATCGAATTTTAGGCGAATTGAAACGGCCATACATACACGTCAGTGAATGTTAATGGAGCTGGCCATGCTAAAACTGCAGTTTATGTGTGTTTCACAATGTCAACATTCAAGAAATTGACCCTTGATAGTAAGTACATGCAAGTACATGTTTTTGACCATTTCTACTATGTAGTTCTATTTTGTCGTAACTGCCTAAAACTAATTACTAATGCCTCATTAACATAATTACAGCTTCGGCTGCTGAGAGGGATGCATGATATCTAGTTACTAACCCCATTTCCACCCGGACACGAAGTTCTAATAACAATTTTTTTCTCTTGAAAATCTAACCTCACTTTTGAACAAATCAATAGAAAAACTTCATTTTTGTAGTGATTTTCGGCAACAAAAAATACCTGAGACCAGGAGAAGACGACGATAAATTGCTGGAAGCACTACAAGTTACTTCTGACTTCGAGGACCTAAATGAGCCGTTTGAAGATGAAGATAGTGATGCCGTTGAAGAAGATGACATAGGAAAGCAGTATTTCGCGAGGGAGGGAAGTAAAACAGAACGGTACTACCATTCTGAACCTGAAGAAGAGCAGGAAGCGTACGAAGGCAATATTGAGGGATCACCAGATCATAGTCATGCGGACGAAGAAAGCGAGTCAGACGAAATTGAAGCCGTAGAAGATCTGGAAAAGGAGCCAAATGTAGAAGAACTGCCTGACGATAGTTATGATACTGATGATGATTTGCCGTTAAATGCATATCTGAGGAAGAATCCAAATGTAATAAGGAAAAAACTAGTCAAACAACCAAATAAAACGGTACCAAAGAAACCAGCTAAACCTAAGTTTACTTGGAAAAAATCTAACGTTTTCTCTGGAATTGAACTCACTACATTTGCGAGTGTACAAATGTGAAGTACATGATGTTGCACCATAAACCTTTAAACCTCACCGTTAAAGAGGTCAAACAATTTTTTGGCATTGTTATTACAATGTCAGTATTGAAATTTCCAAGGTGATACCGCCACTTCGCGTTATATCTTTATTTGTAAATCGTAATTACTCTATTAAATTTACTGTTAATTGTTACACGCGAGTTTAATTTCACCGATCCGATTACGATGTACTGGTCAAAAAGCACCAAAGTTTTCTCATTTGCTACAGCAATGTCAAGGGACAGATTTTTTACGATCAGAAGTCTCTTGAAAGTAACTGTGGATGAAGATATTTCCGAAGATGCTCGAAAGAAAGATAAGCTTTGGCGTATCAGGCCGCTGGTGGAGAGAGTTAGACAGGCATGTTTGCGCTTGCCAAGGGAAAATACGGTTGCAATTGATGAACAGATGATTCCTTTATTGGTGTCTATGAAGGACTAAAGAACTTCGTATGTGCAGCTCCGTCGGGCCTAGTTCTAGACTTCGAAGTTTACCAAGGCAAAAACACTTTCCTACATGATACCAAAGAACAGGGCATCGACCCCTCAGCTGTTATTCGACTCATTGAGACACTGAAAGAAGGCTCACATGTGTATATGGATAGATATTTTACCACGATTTCGTTATTAGCATATCTGTGGAGAGAAAAATTCATGGTACAGGAACAATAATGAAATCGAGAGTACCCTCATCTGTTCACCTGACACAGGAGAAAACTCTGACAATAAAATCAACATCATTCAATGGTACGACATGAAACCAGTGTTGCTAGCCTCTACCATCTTCAAGAGCAACCTACTGATACTTACAAAAGGGGGTCCAAAGTGGAAAACAAATTTATTGACGTTACGAGGCCTGACATCGTGGCGAAATACAATGACTCGATGGGAGGCATCGACCTTGTCAATAGGATGATTGCGTACTATCGCATTTTTGCAAGGACAAACAAGTGGACGTAAAATCAATCTTCCATTTTTTTGATTTGGCAATCGCCAACTCTGGGATTTTATACCGCAATGACTGTCGCAAATTTGGACACAGGAAAAGTGCTATCATGGAACTCATGGACTTCAAACTGAGCATCGCGCAAGTGCTACTGAAAACAGGCGACGAAAAGGACAACGACGAAGAGACCAGAGCCCCGAGATCACTTCATACTAGGAACAACTCCAAAGGCTTTTCGATGTCAGCCGTAACAACCCCTGGCTCAACCTGGACCGTTTCAAGAACCAGTAAATTACAACACTTACCAGTTTTGAAGTCGGAGCTCAAAAATTCTGTGAGATGCAAATATCCAAAATGTACCAAAAAACCAAGTTTCTAAGTGAAAAATGCGATGTATTTTATTGTATTACAAGAGATCACAACTGTTTTTATAAATACCACAAAAAATAAAAATTGGGTTCAGAGTCCTATTGTCCAATCAAATGGACATAATTTTTTTGCAAAAAAACGTGAATAAAAAATGTTCAAAAAATTACTGTGTGCTTAAGTCTGTATTTAATACCAAAATCCACAAAAGAATATCAAAATTATCATTATTTTAATTCCAGGTCCGAGGAGGATATTCTAAGAAATAATCAAAATCGTTCTGTATTAGTAGAACATTCATTGATACGTAAAAATAATTTTGAATAGTAATTTTCAGCGCACAAGAAAGTGCTTCAATTCACTGATGATTGTTCTCCTAAACTTTTTTAATAAGAGAAATTTTTAACTTGTTTGTTGGGTCCTGCGCAGTAGGAAAGCTTTTAAAATAAAGCGTGTGCTTTGAGCGTGCTGATAAAAAAAGTGAATGTTGTTTATTTTATGTGAGTTTGATATACTTGAATGTAATGGCATTCTGATTCCATTCGATTACGAATAAAACCTCTAATTGAAAAGTGTGTTCGTCGTTTCGTAACACTAAAGAACCCAACAATTGGCGCAGTCAGTATTGAAATGGATTCAAAAATGGAAAGTATTCTACAAAGTATGATCACGCTTTTACAAGTTCAACAAGAAGAATTGCGTCTTCTAAAAGAGCAACAAAAGATTTCAACCTCAAGTAAACCAACATTGGACAACTTAGCTGCTCGGATTGGAACGTTTACCTTTGATTTGTCGATCGATTCTACATTCTCTCATTGGTATCAACGCCACAATATTACCTTCTCAGAAGCATCCTCAACCCTTTCGGTAGAACTGCAGGTGTCACTCCTACTCAATGCTCTTGGAGATCAAGAATACCGTCAACTTTGTGGTCGCATTTCACCAAATAAACCAACGGAAATGAAATTTGATGGCCTTGTTAAAATTCTGGAAGACCTGTTTTCCGATACACGCACGCTATTTCAGCGTCGTTACGATACTCTTACTACAAAGGCAACAAACCGCAACATTGACACTGTTTTGGATGAAGTCAACCTGGAGGGAGACATATTTCAATTTGACAAATTAGATCTTGACAAATTCAAACTTCTCTTGGCCGCACTTCGAATGAATGATCCGTATTATCAACCATTTAGAGCCATTATACTCAAAGACAGTCAGTCATCAACGTTTGCTGAGATCAGGGACAAGTGTCGTTGTTATTACAACCGAGTCGTCGACACAAATGTTGAGTGTAGAACAATAAATAATACTGTGGAAGTCAACGCTGTCAACTTTAAATCAAGTAAAAATAAACCGAAGGCATACAACCAGATGGAAAAGTCTGAATCACATTCAACATCATCATGCCGAGGCTGTGGATCAACATCACACCGGCGCATCGATTGTCCACACATGCATACTACATGTAATTATTGCGAAATTGTTGGCCACTTGGCCAAAGTTTGTCGCAAAAAGAAGAAGGTCGAGAAAGAAGAAATACGTGAGGACGGAATGATGAAGGGAGCACGAAAACAGAATACTTCAGTCAAGACTATCTACCTTCAGGACATTCACTTTACGGATGAGCATTACCGAAAATTTTTCAAACGTCAACATCAATGGAATCAATGTCAGAATGCAAGCCGACACTGGTGCTGACATTTCTACCATTGGCGCGACAACTTGGAAACAAATTGGCACACCAATCCTTGACGAGTGTCCTGCAAAAGTTCTCAATGCTGACGGAAGTAAAATCAAAACCCTAGGTACCTGTGAGGTTACTTTCACTTTCAACGGAAATTCTATCACAGCCCCTATTCTGGTAATAAATAGTAATGCATGTCTGCTTAGTGAAAAAGTTCTTTCCGGTCTTGACATCATCAAATGGACTAATGTCAACACTGTCACATTGACTGGTGTCACTGTTAATTCGCTACAATCACAGTATCCGAAATTATTTGGACAAGATGCTGGATCCTGCACAAAGACTCAAGTACATCTTCGTCTTAAACCAGAAGCACGACCTGTACACTGTGCTTACCGTCCTGTCGCACTAGCTATCCAAGAAACACTGAATGCTGAATTGGATCGGCTCGTCAAGAATGGTACCTTGACTCCAGTGGAATCGTCTGAATGGACCGCTCCAATTGTGGTTGCCCGTCGAGCTAATGGCAAGATCCGACTCTGTGCTGACTTTTCAACTGGGCTCAACGACGCTTTATTTTCGGACGATTATCCTATTCCAAACATAGAAGAAATTATGACCAAATTTAGTGGAAGCAAAGTTTTTAGTCAACTTGATTTGTCAGATGCATATCATCAACTGCATCTAGATGATTCAAGCCGACCGCTTACTACAATCACGACTCA
Organism: Dorcus hopei; assembly: GCA_033060865.1. Classification (NCBI taxonomy): domain Eukaryota; kingdom Metazoa; phylum Arthropoda; class Insecta; order Coleoptera; family Lucanidae; genus Dorcus; species Dorcus hopei. Next base: position 25,047,430 of record CM065425.1, read on the forward strand.
CCGGGGACTGTTCCAGTACAATCGCCTTGTATTTGGCCTCAAGCCTGCTCCGGCCATTTTCCAGCGTACGATAGAGTCTTGTCTCTCTGGAATCGATGGAGTAATCATATACTTGGATGACATCCTCATTATGGCACCTGATCAGGTAACACACGATCGTCGTCTACATCAAGTATTGCAACGTCTTCAAGACTGGGGATTCCGTTTACAGCAAAATAAATGCCAATTCTACATGCCTTCAGTCAAATACCTTGGTTTTGTCATTACGGACAAAGGTGTCTCTACAGATCCAGTTCGAATACAAGCTATAAAGGAACTTCGCCAACCATCCAATCAGAAGGAGGTACGATCACTTCTTGGAATGATCAATTACTACGGAAAATTCGTCCAACATGTCCATCTACTCAAAGCACCATTGGAGGAACTGCTACGAAAGCACATACCATTCAAATGGACCCATCGACAAGAGGAAGCCTTCAGTGCAATTAAACGCACTCTCACAGGACCTCTCTTACTTGCACACTATGATCCACGTCAGACAGTCCTCATTTCAGCCGATGCATGTCAAACTGGCATTGGTGGTGTTTTACTCCAACGATATGCTGACGGTAATGAAAAAGCAGTGTTCCATATGAGCAAGGCATTGACTAAATCGCAGCAAAACTACAGTCAAATCGAGAAAGAAGCCCTCGCCTTGGTCACCGCTGTCGAGCGATTTCACAAGTTTGTATGGGGGCGACACTTCATTCTCCAAACTGACCACCGCCCACTACTTGCGCTGTTCAAGACTTCCAACACCAAAGGATTGAGCGAACGAACTGCTGCTCGTCTACGGCGTTGGGCACTTCGTTTGATTGGCTATGATTTCAGCATTGAATACATCCGAACAGAAGATTTTGGACATGCTGATGCCCTCTCTCGACTAATTCAACAAACCCGTCGAGAAGCTCAGGAAAACGACATTGAAAATGTCATTGCTTCCATTCACATTGATCAAGAACTCAACGATATTACTTCGGAAGCTATGGGATCAACAAAAGCTCGTAAAATGCTTCGTGAAATCACCAAACAAGATTTGTCTCTCAAAAAAGTCATAGACCGAGTTAAAAATGGATGGCACAATGAAGATAAGTCTGATCCAGAATTGGCACCCTACTACAAAAAGTCAGATAGCATCACCAACAGTGACGGTATATTGCTTGATGGTGAACGAGTCATCATTCCAAACAAGCTTCGCAATTTTGTGCTGAGACGCTTGCATCGTGGTCATCCAGGAATCCGACGCATGAAGAATCTGGCTCGCCATCACTTCTATTGGCCCAGAATGTCCAACGAGATTGAAGATAGGGTAAAGTCCTGCTTCCAGTGTGGTCTTACCGCAGCCAACCCTATTAAGGAACCTCTACATCCGTGGCCTGATACAAAGAAACCTTGGGATCGCATCCATATGGACTTTGGTGAGCCAACAAAAGGAAAATCTTTTCTCGTAGTGGTCGACAGTTTTTCCCGCTACATTGATGCAACTTGGGTTACTCCAGCAACAGCTTCTGCTACAGTCAAATATCTCCGTATCCTTTTCCGACATCTGGGTGCACCAAGCACAATTGTCTCCGACAATGGAACTCAGTTCACAGCAACAGAATTTGCTCAACTCTGTTCAGAGTTTGACGTTGTCCACCTTAGGTCACCACCACGCATGCCTCAATCAAATGGCCTAGCTGAACGGATGGTACAAACCTTAAAAAAATCTTTAGACAACTCCGTGAATACCCTAGATGTAGCAGTAGCCACATACAATTACACACCGCATAGTGAACTAGATGATCACACTCCTGCTCAAGTCTTCTTTGGACGCCAAACCCGAACACCGCTTGACATTTTTAAGCCTAGTCCAACTTCAATCTGTGAATTGAGTCCAGCACAGGTCGAAATTAAGGCTCAATTTGACCATCGTCATGGTGCCCGTCGACGCAACTTCGAAGAAGGGGAGGAAGTTATGGTTGAATTGTGGGATGGCTCCCGTGTCAATGGCATCGTCGTCAAACTTGTTGGTAACACAATGGCTGAAATAAAAATAGGAGACAAGAATATTGTTCGTCATTTTAATCAAATTTGGAAACGCTATCGTGAGGTAGCCCATCGCCCAAACATAGATTTAGATGAGGAAGGACCGGTGAAAATAGTTTCCAACCAAGATCACGAAGCCGCGGAACACCCACCTACTGAAAATCTACCTGTCTTTAATGATCACAGTCGAAGTACTGATGACGATCAAAAGGCACCTCTTCCAGTTTCGGCACCGCAGAGAGATAGACCGCGTCGCCAGAGCATGACAAGTGTCAATTACCATTCACTCGCCGGATACCGTTCGTATCGCCGCAACAAAGAAACTTCGGCAGAGGAGGAAATGTTGGGTCCTGCGCAGTAGGAAAGCTTTTAAAATAAAGCGTGTGCTTTGAGCGTGCTGATAAAAAAAGTGAATGTTGTTTATTTTATGTGAGTTTGATATACTTGAATGTAATGGCATTCTGATTCCATTCGATTACGAATAAAACCTTTAATTGTAAAGTGTGTTCGTCATTTCGTAACACTAAAGAACCCAACATTGTTTTCCAATTTTTTAACCTACCAGAAATAAACAAACATTTTTTTGCTGGAGGAAGTTAATTACATCTGAAAATTATAGTTAATTTAAGGTACTAATTGTCGCCGATAATGAACATAATTTAACACTAATTACAAAATTTTCCAATTACTTGGTCTTCACACGAAATAAAATGAAACCAAGAACATTGGGAGGAATTGCCGTTAAACTCTTGTATTTTATATTTACTGACTTCTTTTCAAACATTATGAGTGAAATAACCAGAGCTATTCCTCCATCACATCCAACTTTTTCAGGCTGTCATGAATATGTGATGGAAAGTAAAAAATCAAACAAATTACTCCCTCACCTTTAAAAAAATACAGGTAATGAATCAGAATAGAAATAAAATGAATTGTAGCTGTTTTTTGAGTAACGCTTAGTTTGACTGCGACATTTCCATTAAAGCGCGATTTGCAAATAAGCTCGTTCTGTACGGCCAGCTTTCAAAGAAGCTTAAAAACCTTCATATAACACAAAACATGATTAATACTCAGATTAGGTGTAGTGACACGATTCGTAATACGGCTGCACGATAATTCGAATAAAAATTTAAACGTTGAACGGTAAGTTTTTAGTTGGCTCCACAAATTTCAAACTTTGCTACCGAAACCGTTCTAACGTGAAAAAGTTCAACCGCGGCATGACATTCCTATACGAGATTTATGAGCTCCGCGTAATCGTTAAACCTGTATACAGAAAGCATTAAATCAAGCACTCGAATTTATATGGAATTTTAGATGCAACGGGAACTTTATAAATCATCCCAATTGAATTTTTAGTAAGTTATTAATTTATATCTGCACTCCGTTATTGCTTACTGCACATTTACTTCAGCGCAGCGTCTAAATAATTCTGTATAGACATTAGAAATATTACTGCAAACTTCTCTGGAAAGCTACTGACGCTTTTGAAATTAACTGGAATTTTCAACGTACTCGAGATATTCCTTTGGGGTACATTATGCTTTCCCGAAAGCCCAAAAGTATAATTTCAATTAAGATCGTCGTATTTTATTATTCAATAATGAATAGTTGACAGTAATTGATATTGATAGCTAATTTTGTTGGAGGTGTCTGAATTAATAATATGTATTTATAGTTTGTGATCGCTACGAAAGTGGTTCACTTGTCCAACTAATCATTTATTAATAACTAGAGAAGTAAAACTTCTTGAACCTCGAAGGTTATTTTATTTGATATATTTGAATATAATACTTCGTTATTATTTTTACTTGCCTATTTATTTATTTTGACGGACATACGATCTAATAAGTTTCGGTTTTCACCATCTTTACGAATTTATTTGTGCATATTGCTATGATGTTGATGTAGACTAAATTATTTGTTGGCCCCAAGTTGGGTGCCTCATTTAAGCTGTGGAATCTGGGTTGATCTAGATTTTAATGTTAATTTGGGGAGTTTTTCCAAATTAATTCTTGAACAAGTTTGCTACCTACCTGTAGGCTTGCAAATTGTGTGCGGAATGTCTTAAGTCTCCACACCGCTCGGTGTAGCTCGTGGAGAAGGGAGGGTTCGACAAAACCCCAATGCAAAAGATGGGCAAAAATGATTTAAAGTAAAACGCACCAGCTGAGCACACTTGTTTATATTTAATTTGCTCAAAGAACTTCAAATAACAAACACTTAACAACGGAACATAAATAAAAAAGTAACACATTAAAATAAATCCGTACCACAGATCTGTGCTTCGGTTACACATGCAGTTTAAACGAACAACGCAATTAATGATACTCAGACTCGGGTAACAATAAACGAACCCCGCAAATACAAAAAAAAATAAAAGGGCTATTCCGACCTTGGCCTCCTAAGATCCAGCGTCAATGTCAGTCAGCTGTTCAACATCAACAGATCGGAGCGTCCTCTCGCGATGGTTAGCGAAGTGGGCCAATGTTGCGGTAAGCGGGAAAACCGCCAGAAATGACGTCGTCTTGCAGGGCGAGCCTATTCTCAACGACGGGGAAGGCCAGGTGGCGTGGCTCAATTCGTTGACGAAAGCCGACTCCGGGCTTCTGCACCCAAGGGGACGACGATATTTCTCACCCAAATAGAACTACCTCCGCCAGCTGAATTGAACTGGGGCTAATGTCTCAAACTTAAACTTCAACAGGAAGCCTCTACTCGTACTAAAACTTGTACTTAAACTTGTACTCAAACTTGTACTCAAACTTGTACTCAAGCTTGTACTCAAAGCCTAATGGAAGAAAATATGCGTTACGATTCTTCGCAGTCAGAACAAAGTCGCAAGACATACCTGTTTCGTATTTCGACGACAGGCTTGGAAAGCTGTTTAGCAAGCTTAAAATTCTCTCCTCGTACGATAACAGATCTCGGAATAATCCGGTACCACTTCCTCCACAAAATCCAGTGAAAAAGAAGCAAAAAGGAGCTGTACTCACTTACGCACAAAATGAACGATGCGAACGGGAGAGCTTGCGATATGCGACTACTGCGAATGCATGCCGCGTTCTTCCCCTAACGCCGGTTCAGACAGAAGTCGTTACGATCGAGACAAATTTACCCCGGAAACCAAGTGAGATGGAGCTATGTAAAATGCCTGAAGTAACAGCGGATAGTTAACATCACGCCACATTGTGAAATATGATGAAATTTGAATTTAGACGTAGGCCGTGTGAACGTTAAAATTTCCCACGATGATACAGGGTGTTCGGAAAATTATTATGAATAACTTGAATGGATTTTTCAACCGTAACAAGTTCTTGTATTTGTTTTGTCCTAAGAAGGACCCAAGCCCTTCTTCGGTTCCCTTATATATTTTCTTGCGTTCGCACATCAAGAAATTACTTTCTCCCTTGTTTGACACAAACCAATATCTATTTTATGAAAAAAACAAGATCATTCGCACGGTTGCTTTCTATTTAATTTTTATTATTTGTAGGGAAAAATATAATTTTATTTAAATATTCTAGAACTCACGCCCAATCCTGCCTCATTTACTTCCACTTTAAAATTTTTGATTTAAATGAGAAATTTTAAGTTCAGAATTTTTTTTATTACCTACTTTTCCAATTTTGCTTCTTTCCAAAATGTTGAGATAAAGATTTTCAATTAAAAATAAATCGTCTTGCACCAGGTAACGAAAATTTAACGTAGGCAGACTTGTTCAGACTTATCTGTGTGGAGGGTGCGGACTAATAGGTTACTGGTGACAAATTTGAGTTATGCGGATTCGAGTAAATTATCTTCAATTCTCTTATTTTAGCGTTGTCATCGGCTTTTATAACCGTCGCCCCACGTTACTCCCACTCTTACATGCGCGCTCATTCTCAGCGATCGCGAGCTTGGTATGCCGGGGCGCGACGACTTCCATTGACGCTTAATTAAATTTTTGTCCGTAATTGGTAACGAGTTTGTTTTGATACGGTTTTACAAGTTTTTCGTTGGCAAACATATGCATTGCAAAATGGCCGAGATATAAACAATTTTTAGGCTTCCCCGCAACAGTTTAGCCTAATCATTAATCAATACCAACGTTCGAGACTAGAGAAGCCTTGAAGCGCACCCTTCGGTCATCATATAGGTAAACTAGCCTTCTCTTCCTTCCGGGCTGGTTGTCTTGAAACGGCCAATGCCTTGCAGTCAACGGAGCATTCGGCTCCTTTACGAACCGCTGCATCTCGGCACGGAACTCCACCCAGGCTGTCTCCTGAAGGACCTCCTGTACCCAACGAACTTCTTGGTCCGACACTTAAAGTTGCACTTCGTTTTGCATGGTATTTAGTTTTTAGTATGTAATTTTTTAACTGTGTAAGGCACAATTTTACAATTGTCGGATAAGCATTATTCTTAGAATGACGAGACGTAGGTGTGACACAGATATGGAGGAACATTAAAGGATATTCGGTGAGAAGTTAGTCCGTCCTTATTCCACGATTGTAAAACTGGACCTTAATAAACTATTCACGATATACCATTCATAACGAAATAAGATTCCAGTTTTTTTGCCAAAGGTAAATACACAACAATATGTTGTCGTGTGAATTTTTATGTTTCAGTAATTGGAGGGGGGAGTGTGTGATATGCGTCTTTATGATTGGGCTATTTGGGTTATTTTAGATCTGTATGCTTTTTTCAAAAATTTTGTATTTTCAAGATTTATTTTGTGTTGTATTTTTGAATCTTTTGGTTATTTTGTGCACTTATGATTTATGTAAATATGAGCTACTGGTTCGTTATATATAGGATGTCGCCCACGTATGTACCTGTACATATTTTTATTTTGAATTTTACTTTTACTCTTCGAAATTTTATAGGACTATTTCCGAAAGCATTCCTGATAAGCGGCCTTCCATCGATACCTAATTCATCGTATTGTAGGTAAATTTTATCGTTAAATCGAAAGTAGTTCTGTTCTGTAATTGTTCTGAGAATGGTTAATAGTCCTTCTTCTTATATGTTGTCGCTTATCTTTAACCTGTTTTCCAGGATTCTGATTGTTTCTTGGACTAGCTTAGTATTTCATAGATTAGTCATATCGAAGGAAACAATTTTAGTATGTACCTTTATTTTGACTTTTTTATTTCGTGTCTTACAATTAGTTCAATGTTATTTTTCACTGTATTTTTTTATTTACATAGTTTGATTTCCATTCTTAAGCGTGTTTTTTTAGATAGTTTAGTGTGTATACGGTGCGGAAATGATTAACGATTTATAGATACGTCCGGTTTATGTACAACTTACAATTAGTTTATTATACAGACTATAAAAAGTAGGTATTCATCCGACATAAAAATTATAACAAAGAACTCAAGACTATAAAATAAAGAGATACAATAAACGGATATTCTGAAGTGTGTGACCATCTCTCGTCGCATCTTTTTGTCTTGGGTTTCCTTTACCTCCTCTGTCAAAGTTCTCCTTGGTCGGCCTTTCCTATTTTGTCGCTTGTGTTCTTGTTTCGTATACTAATCGTTCTATATTTAATTTTTTTCTGGTTTTCCGTCGATTTTTCTAAGAAGTCTCATGTTTACGACATTACTTCTACTTTTATGTTTTTTCTGATAATGTCCAAGTTTCACTTCCGAATATAGGTAATACAATCTTTTTTAACTAACTCTACTTTCACATTCATTTCTCTTTCACATGTGTGTCTCTTTTGCTCAAAAATATATTTTTCATGCTGTTGAATAATCCGACATTTCCTTCTATTTCTTTGTCTACTTCTCCATTACTCTCTGTTATTGTTCCCAAATATTTGAAATATGTTACTAGTTCTACTTTATTTCCTCCTGTTTCAATGTTATTTACCTTTTCTTCTGCTGGTGCAGCTACAGTTTTCATTTCGTTTACGTTCATTTTTATATTTATTTCCACCAGTTCCTCATTATTAAGTCAATATTATGGAACTGTATAACTTCCAAATTCCAAGTCAGAAAATCTTCATTTTTCTTAGATTCTCTTTACTGCAACGTCGAAAACTAATTAAAACAACAACGAACTTAGAACACGTCCTTGTTTTATACCAATTTTTGCTTAAAATATCTTGGATTCTTCGATTTATACTCTGTTTATTGAAGTTGTTCTCATATTTGTATTACTCAATTTCTATTCATCTGTTTTGTAAATATTTCTCTTCGTCTTCTCTTATTACCTTGTCAAAAGCTTTCTCTAAATCCACGAAACAGAAATGCTCTTCTTTTTCTTTGCTAGCGATCTTGGATGCTTTTACCAAATTGTGTTTCTTTCACAGACGTATCTAGCTTTCTTTTAATTCTTTTTTCTATATTCCCGCATTACTTGTTATACTTCTATAATTCGCGATCGTCAGAATTAAAGCCCTGTGATTTTTTGTAGGTGTGGATAAAGCAGCTTGTTTATTCTGGCTCAGTGAATATTCTACAGGAGTTACATGGCCGAATCGAAAACGTCGGTGCAGTGATTCGCAACAACCCTCGTGTTTTCGCCCGTGTGCGAAAAAATACGCGTTTGGTATGTTATTTTTTAAAACGACTCAATTACCTGTCATAAATTATTGTTTGCTTCGATGTAAGCATTTCATCTTTGTAAACCTTTGAAAATGTAATTCATTTTAATTAATCTCATAGCACTTAGTACACTAGTACGAAGCGACGTATTCAGCTGTGCAACTGTGTGTTATTAGTTCTCGGTTAGGTTTTACGAGTGACCAACTCTGATTCTCTGCGTCACACCATAAACGTATATTGCACACATTTAAAGATGTAAACTTTTGGTTTTCGTCTTATACACGAGCGTAATGTGCATTTTGGATAAATTTTTAATTAATTATAAATTGTTGCATAGACTTTTTTAAACGTTTTTCCCATATTCTGGGAAGTCTCTTCTTTCGTCAGTATTTTTTATGATCTATTCAAGACTCAATCCGTATATTGTATTGAATAACTTAAATATTGTCTCATCTTCCTTAGGCATATTAATTATTAGTGTTGAACAATAGATCAACCCCATTCTGGAGTATTTCTTAATATTTAACAAAATTATTGAAAGTTGCCAAATTAGATAATGTATTAAAATAACAGGACCTTCATATTTTGAACTTTTCTTAAATCAAAAACTCTGAATTGCCTTCAAATGTTTAAACATGAATAATTTGTATACATATACAGGGTGCCCGGATTTCGTAGGGACAAGATGGGTATCTTTTTTATTCGAAGAGATAGAGAGATGGTTAAATTATTAAAAAGGTGCGAGTTTGAAAGCTCATTGAGAATACATTTTCAAATTTTACTTGTCGTGGCCAACTTGGTTAAAATTAAAAAAAAAAATTGCCTCAAGTACTGCAAATTAATTGAAACCGCATCTAAATATCTTAAGTAAAAAAAAAGTTACGGCAAATAAAAGAAATAATGAGATTTTGTTTTTTTTTTTAAATTTTAACCAAGATGGCCATGGCAAGTAAAATTTGAAAATGGATTCTTAATGAGCTATCCAACCTGCACCTTTTTGCTAATTTAACCGTCTCTCTACCTCTTCAAATACAAAAGTTACTCGAAATCCGAGCACCTGTATACACACACTTTGTATGAATTTCACCGAAATAGTATTATTGTCGTAAACATAGCAGGGGATTACAATCCCTGATTTCAATCTCTTTCCTGGAAAATTCTCTGACCAAGTCGCCGCCCACTTTGTTAACGACCTTACTTGATAAGCTAATTTCATTTACCAAGTATGCCAATTTCTTACAACGTGAAAGTTGAAAATTGCAAAAGTTCTTCAGGTTAATATTTACAGAATTTCATTTCAAGGAGTCACGACGAATTTTTCATTTAAGATTTCACACCAGCAAAGATTAATTTCTGAATTCTCACACAATAAATTAGCGATTGTGGAGGTTATAAACATTTTTTTCCTTTAAATTTTAGTTGAGTCCAAATTTCTAATTTTAAAATCTAATTTCTTTATGAAAAAATTTACGCATTTCTTTAGATATGAAAGTCTGGTGTTGCGTCAGTATTTCGTATTATTCTGAAAAAGTGTGGATGTGTTTTACTTTGGCCATTTGTTTCTAGAAAAAAAAAACTTTGTAAGTTTTCGCTCTTTGAAGTAGAATTGAATGAAATATAAAATTTAAAAAACATCAAATTTTTATTATGTATACGTTACTTACGCGTTTCTCGTTATGTTGCTTCAACGTAAGTCATTTCAAATTTTTGCCAACATGAAGGGTAAAGTTCTAAAATTCATTCTATAAGTAACCCTTTTAAAACTTTCATAAGTCCGCGGGAGTAATTGTCTTAATATTACATTTGCGTTTCTGTTTCCTTTGATAAAAGTTGAAAGTTCAGTTAATTAATTTGCTTGAATAAAATAAAGTTTTATCTCGAATACATATTTCGAGCTTACCTTTGCGTTAAAAGCTCCTCTGCAGGCAGTCGAGCTATTAAAATTAATTTAACGGCATTGTCGTCTTGAATTTTTTTCTTTGATGCTGATGATTACGTAATGTCGCAAACTGCATTCACGACATTCATAGACAAGAATTAATTTGATGGCAGATACTAATTTTGGGGTAGTTTGACAAATCGTCTACCTGCTTGACGGTAAGTGGTGAAAGTGAAGATAAAATCAATAATACATTAGGCCCTCCTTTATGCAAATAGTGGTAGGGAGAAACATAAAACGAATATCGTAATCTGCATCAGGTAGTTAGATGGTCTTCATCGTTAGTGCCCAAATGAACGAAATGGAACATAAACGGAGTGTAATTTTTTTATGTTCGTGTCTCATATGGGCGCTGAGTGCTTCGTTAATTCGCGCCGAAAGAAATGTGATGTGCATGGAAATCCCAGAGATGGTCCTAACCCAAATTTTGGGGGCGGCTTACAATTCACGCTACATGAGCATTACCCAACCTGTTGAGGAAGAGCACCGCGAATATGAATTAAAAGCGAGTAGCATGAAACGGGGTGTCTCTGCAGTTCCGGAGTTTTACGTGGACGAAGATTTTGTGCAGATAATTGCCGACGAGCCAGCGTGGAGAGTCAACCACGTAGAATTGAGCCGGTTCGGACGACACATGCCCAGGGAGAAGAGGGAAATCAGACAAAGAAGACAGTGGGAATGCGAATCGAGAATAACTTGGACGGATTTGGGGCCCGATTATTTTCCGAGATATTTGCGTGCTGTGGAATGCACATCGAAGTCTTGTTGGTACGGGCATTTCAAGTGTAAGCCGCGATCCTTCACTGTTAAAATACTCAGACGGCGGAAGGACCGTTGTACCGTGGCTGAACCTGGAATAAGAATAGGCACGGTTGGCTTGCCCAGCGATCTCAAAGAGCTGTGGGTATGGGAAGAAAGGGCGGTGAATTTTTGCTGTGATTGTGCGTTGTAAACTTGTAAATTAGACGACTGCCTGCGACCGTACAAATGCTTAAGTTGTGGAATTTCCCTTGAGGTTTGTATCTAACTTTTCGGCAAAACAAGATTTATGTAAATATCATTTACAGCAGAATTTTACCTGCTAAATTATGCACTCGAAGTTGGACTAACACTACAGTAACACAGACGCAGTTAAATTGTTTTAAATAAATTTATAATTTTTCTCTGTAAGATTAGATAATGTATTCTTTTATTCTTATGTTCTGCCAGACCACATTTTTTATTATCCCCTTCAAAGCAATACGTATACCTTGAACTTTAAATTAATCATATTCAATTGTACACGCTTGGTTTAGATAAAATAATACAAAAGTATTTGTCTAGTTTATAAGTGAAAGATTTTTATATAGAAAAATATGTAGGACTATTGTGTAAAGCATAAATTTTACTCCAGAGGAAAAAAAAATTGTCTGTTAATACTTTACTTAACAAACGTATGTATTATGTAAATTAATTTCATACTCGGGTACGCACATAAATGTGTTCATGGTAAGTGACTACTTAGCCAAAGGTATTTTAGTTTTTATTTTTCTACCAAGGTACAGTAGCGGACAATAAAATCCGGGCAAGAATTTGACATGTCGTGCGTATTTCAACAAATTTGGTAAATCAGGCTTTCATTGAGGTTATATTTCTGTCAAAATAAGAAAATAAACTTTGTATTAAACGTCAGAATTACTAGTGACATTTTGTATGTGCATTAAAAGTCAAAAATGTTAAGGTGAGGTTTACATTGTACAAATGACATGCCCGGATTTTATTGTCCGCTACTGTACCTATGAAATTTGTTATCTTGCTTTATTTTAGTGTAACTCCTAAGCTTTAAGCCAAAATTAGACTCGGGTACTTATTACATACATACAGGCTGTTCATTGTAGGGGACTGCTCACCCAAAGGTTATCATAGTTATCATTTTTCTACCAAGGTACAGTTGTGGAATTTGAAAAAGCATACTCTCAAAATGTCTCGCTGTAAACTTGACCTTGTTTGAAATAATTTTCGGTTTATAAATCAAAATAATTCTCACTGACTGATCGACATTAACGTGCCCCATTTAAAAAACGCAAATAATTACATTAATTGCAAAAAGATGGTCTCCTTGACTCCTAAAAATGAAAATAGAATTATGCGTTGTTTAATTTTACATGATTTAGTTGTCAGCGTTCATGTCATTCAGACAGAGATCGATTTACACTACTCTAACATTGCAAAATAGAATCATGAAGACATGCTTTTTAAATTCCGCAACTGCACCTATGAAATTTGTTCTTCTTCTCCGTGTTAACATGACCCTTAAGATTTAAGCCAAAATTAATTTCAGGATGTTCACAGTCAGTGGCTGTACAGCTGCCTTTTTTTTGAATTCTCACAAGATGAATTAAAGTATTTACATTTCATACCCTGCTCAACGTTATAGTGTAATATTAGAACAACAAATAACTTCAGGCTTAGAAGTATTCTACTGTTTTGCAAGTTTTCAACAAAATCTGAATAATTTCTTTATCTTATCGTTTGAGGAAAATGTTGGCTATAACACTAAATTTGGGATACTATATGTATATGTAAAAGTTCTCATGACGCAGAGCAGTTACACAAAGAATGTAAAAGTTATGGTTAAATTTGCTGCAAATTTTATTTTAATTCAAAATTAATCAAGTTTAATAAATCACAGTATAGGTAAACCAATTAAGAGTAAATTGATAACATAAAACTACTTTCCTATTGAGTATTTAAAAAAAGTGCTTAAGATTTTAGTAACTTTTAAATAAAAGAGATTAAATTAATTTGAAATAAGATATAGAAATCGTTTCTTAGATCTCGACACAAAAGCACTTTCAAATTAGTCCTGGTAGTTTGTTTGTTTAATAATTTGTTCCTCAGAAACTCAGCTTTCTAATAAATACAATAAAGAAACCAATTATCTAATTATTGTTTAAAATACTTTTTGCTGTCTGTAATTTGTATTTCTGCATATAGTGTATTCGAAGATAATGTAACCAAGATGTTAAACGAATCTTTTACAAATCTATTACAAATGGATACAGTGCAATCCATTTATTTTTCCTTCAGATATTTTATATTTTATATGTACATGCTAACATAACTTTCTTTTTAATTGAAGCAATTTTTGTCCAGTGAAAATATCCCAAATATGTAATTATAATTGATGGGACGATTCGTAAAATCAATATAAATGTCTAGATTTCACTGTACGTCAACTTTTGGATTGATTTTTACAACTATCCGATCGTCTGTAACATTTTAGTTAACTGTAGTCCCAAATATCGAAACATTAATCAGAAAATAAGTGCATCAAAATAAAAAATTTTGTGACAATGTTGTCAGTGTACTTAATCTTTTTTTTTCTAAAAATAAACAATTTCTTTTACCTACTTAAGAAGGAACGGAGCTTCTCAAGATTGACTCCATTCGACGCAGTTTAAAATATGTATGTAATTTAGATTAATTCTCAAAACTGAAATAAAACCTGAAATTTTAAATTACGATGGCTGAACCTAACAATATGACGTGTTACTTATATCCACTTGAGTGTATAGGTAAATAATGCTAAAAGTAGGGTTTGCTAGTTAAGGCATCTTTCAGTTTTCAAAGTTTCGGTAATAAAGTAGATAGTTTCTTGTTTGTTAAAGGTTTATAAAACAAATTTGTAAAATTACTTTACCTACAGTTCATATTTTTATTATATGCCAATCGATCGATCGATAAGCCAAAAAACTTTTATATAGCTATCTCCTTCTAACTTTCGTGAAACAGCCTCGCAGCTTTTGTCATATCATGTCATTTCGTCGTATATTTTCTTAACTCAGATCTATACGATCGGCATATAATAAAAAAATATGATCTGTAGTCTCGCCATACGTTGACGGCTTCTTCAAAATCAATTAATAAACCATAAGACATAATTTAATATTGAGGAAGATGTCAACGTACTACAACTAAACACAGAACAAATAATTTTTTAACAGCACTGTAAAAAATCTTAATAAACGTGATAATTGTTATTAAATATTTATTTTATTTTACATGTAAGTAGTAATAACATTGTAAAAGTTGTTCTCAGGAATATCAGATATTGCGAATTTTACTTTACATTCATTTACATTTATGAACTTTCTACAAATTCTTGCAAACAACTTCACCTAAAAATAAACTGCTGTACACGTAATAAAGCAATAACCATTATTATGCGTGCGCAAATTTCTCTCATTTTCATTATATGTAGGTACTAGTGTGTAAGTACATTATGTAAATAATATATGTTGATAACTATATGTACCTAACGTATTTAATCAGAGACAGTATAATAAATGTTTTCTTAGATTGTTGTTTTTCGTTTAAAAATGTGTAAGAAGTATACATGTAAGTACTTAACTTTGAAATGTATGTATTTAACTCAAAATGATACTCGATTTAATTATTATTTAGGGTAAATTACCAAGACTGTTTTGAAATGAATTGATCCGTACCGACTAGATGACCTCAGATAATTACAACTGCCCATTAGTCCAAAGGAGATAAGCCCCAAAGTTTAAATTCGAACGAACATTTCGGTAATTTCCAATTTCTTAAAACTTCACAATTGGAAATTTTAATCTCTAATAACATCTGTATTTGTAATTCGTTGGATTTCCCAGAAATATATAACCTGTGATCACGATATAAAAACGAATTAGAGTAAGCGTTGGAATTTAAATGCATGTCTTGGATAATGTCATATTAATACTAATTGTCAATCAATTGCGACATAAATAACGTTAAGGTTAGTCACGCAGTTTATCATAGAATTCAAAAGCAACTTGATGCAGACAGTGGTCATTTTACGCATTTGTAGAAACGTCAAACTGGCCGAAGGAACGTTTGATGAGCTAAATGCACACATACGTGTTTAGTTGCATTGTCAACTCTAAAAGACCGTTCACAATGACTTAACGTAACAAAATTAAATTAAGGAAATTAGAGTGTTAATTTATGTGTTCACAAGAATTTTTTGTTCTTTGCTTGCGCAAGTATTTGCAAATTGTTAGTGGTTGTCTAGGTTAATAAAGGATAAAATTCTTTTGCTCAACTCCAAGACTCAAAGACTACACTTACCATAATGTAGTGTAGTGTTTTAGATCGCTGACCGCTGTTGATTGAATGTACTTAACAGAGTTAACCTAAATATGGAAGTTGTCAACTTAAGAAAAGTAAATTAATAGAATTAGCCAATTAGTACGCTTACATTTCTAAAAGTGTTTCCTAACTTTTATTAAGTGATGAATTTTGTTACGTTAAGTCATTGTGAACGGGGTTTAATTCATTTTTCATTTAATCACTTCTTACACTTAACGTTAAGTTTCAGACTGATCTTTGTATTTCTTTAATCATACTAATCCCTTAATAATCATCCCTGTTCGGCAGATTTTGTGTGTTTACCTAATCTACGATTTTTGACTCTGAAAGTGCTTATGATAAATAATTCAAATTGCTAGTTAGTAATTAGTAATTACAAAAAAATGGCTTATGGTATTTTCTTAAAATCTTAAAAACCATAAAAGATTGTCTTGTGTTTCTTAGACAAAGTTTAAAGAAATCCTTGTCACTTTGCGGACGGGGATTGTCTTACTGGAAAGTAAGTAATCTCTGAAGGTACGGAAGATCATAGGGTTGAAATACTTCTAAATATGTGCTGCGTTGAGCTGTCACGTCTTCGTCTTCACTTCTTGCCACTGGAAGTTCCACTAGAATTTTTCATTTCATTTGTCCAACCAGAAAATATTATAAAAAGAAGTGTAACACCTAAAGAAGCAAACTAAGTTGCCTGTCATAGGCCTGGTACGAACTTAAAATTAAAATTAAGACTACTGTTATACCTATGAAATATAACACGTGATCAATATCTTTTCTAATCAAGTGACCTATGGAAAGAAAATCCTATGTCTTTTATTAATTAATTTTTTTCAAATGTCATTCCCATTTCAATTACTTATAACTGTCAGTAAGTTTAATGCATTAACAGAAATTTTTGTTCATAAAAGCTTATTGTTTCATTGCGAATAGTTAAATAACAATCCAGTAATCCTAACGAATGTTATTAACGATTTAAAACGCAGAATTCACTTGTGTTTACAAAAGAACGGCGAACATTTTACACATTTTCCATGAACCAGTTTTTCGTTGCTTTTGGCGCGTGCTTTTTTTTCTGGGAAATGTGAACTTGGGATTTGATGTCCAAATTTATAAAAGAAATATAATACATAAAACAGCAGTTAGATTTTGTATAGGAATGCAATATAAATAATTCAAATGGCATTATAACGAACTAATCAAAGACACACGATTTTATTTCCATAGGTCACTTGATTAGAAAAGATATTGACCACTCGTTACTTAAACTTATCGTAAGAACGAAAATAAATAAAGAAAACTTAATAATATCTTTAAGAGCTACTAATACTTAACAATATTTATTTATATTTATGGTTTAGTTTATGTTTATGTTTGTGTTATGGGGGTGAAAATAACGAGTTTAAAAATTGCGCATTACCCTTTCTTTTTTATTAAATTTTTCTTAAGTGTTATTTATTTAAATTATTGTTTTTTTTTGTAAATGTAAAGCCAAGGAAACATATAATAATTATCTTAAAATGTAAATTATTTTAACCCGAAATAAAATCTGTATTACTATTGTAATTTTATATTTGTAGTGGATATACCTACTCCCAGAAATTGTTATTATAACATGTGTTTTTTTAAAAATGCCATAAAGGTTGGCCATGAAAATTAAAACTCATGTCGTAGCTTGGCATCTAACACATGCCAAATCCGAAAATTTAGAGTAAATGAATGGAGCTAAGACATGAATTTTCTTTTCCACAGCCACCCCTTATGGCATTTTTAAAAAAACACATAGTACTATTATACCCTAGCTTGATTGGTCGAACTTAAAAAAGAAAACAAATGAAATTGGCTTTATTGAATATATTTTTATGACCCTTTTACTTTCTGCCAGGCTGCAATCAACTTTTTTTTAATGACAACTTACCTATGTTTTTATTTTTTATTTTATTTTTTCAATCAAAAATATTACAGGTATTAACAAAGTTTAGTGTTATATTAATTAATTAAATTAATTACAAACTATCTTTAAATTATCTTTAAAAATTTAATTTTTATTTTTCAAAAATGGCGCAACAAAACTTTTCGATTTATTGACACATATTTTTGTAGATTTATTCATACATTCTTAAACATATTTGTCCATTTTCTTGTGGATTTATTGGTCAAGTTTATTACTTAATTAATTCTTTTAGTTGGCTCATTTATTTTATTTATTTATCATTTTTATTATTTTATTTTATTACATTTTCTCAAATAAATTAAAATTCCTTATCAGAAATTGTATAATAATAGAATTTCTTCTTAATTTTAAACAGAAAAATGTTTTGGTTTTGATTACATTTTCCTTGTCTATTTCCATTTACATATATTCGTTTCATAGTTGTTTATTCATTTTTAACTTTTCAATTGTAAGTGGAAGAAAAAATATAAACACAATCTATTGTCATTTATTTTAGTTCATTTTCCATTGTTCGATCATTTATTTATTAATTTTTTTGCGATTTATTTATTTAACTTTTCCGATAGATTTATTTATCTATTTATTTTTATTGCTTTTTTGTAAATAAATTAGTAGTAATCTTTTAAAATTTAAACTGAAGAAAATTAAAAAAATTTGTTGACTATACTGCAAGAGAAATTAATTGTTAATAATTAACTATTTTTTCCTTTTCTAATAAGCGGGGAAATTAAATCCCCTCTAATTAATTACTAATTACAGGGGTCAAAATTATGGGCCTTCTTAATCCCTATGTTAACTAATAATGGGCCCAATTATTCCTATAGTTAATTGCTTACTTTCCACTTACCGGGAGATAAATAAATTTTCAGAAATGAGGGAGGGACACTAAAAATCTTAAACATATTGCGGTGTTTATGAACAGTACGTGTTTCTTTGAAAATTTCATAAGAGATCATTTTGAAAATGATAAAATAAAGTGTAGTGTACTAAGTGTACTTTAACAGATTTGTTTAAGAAATAATTTAAATCAAGTGTTTTTTCAAATTTCTTAATATTCTTAAATATTGTTAGAAATAATCAAATTAAAATTAACTGTTTATTATAACTAAATTATTTAGATTTTTTAAGATGCAAATACGTAGGAATTAAGTTAGAATTGTAAATATTAGGATAATTAAAATAATCATGTGTAAAGGAAACTGTAGGACTGTAGGTTATAGTAAGAAATTCGGAGAATAACCGAATGAGGGCGCTGTGATCGCGTGAACCTACGACCCGACACGCTAGGCGTTTTCCCGTTAGATTTGAATTTTGCGCACTAAACATAGTTGAATTTTAAACCCATGAGCTTCGAGTACAAACTTACGGGAACGTATTTGTAAAGGTGTGACATACAACAAATTGAAAATTAATTTCAAAAATTGTTTAATTAAGCATTTTATTAAAATATTTGACATTATTTATTTTCCAATAATACGTATTTATATCTTGTAGACACCGTATCAGGGCAGAATTCAAGAGTGTTTCGAGCACAAAAATAATAGCTGGTGCTTGAGAGGGCAGGGAAAGGACTTATTGAGCGTGAAGCGCGAGAATCCAAACGCTAACTGGAAAGTGCTCTTCGCGATTTCTTGGGCTTTTGGGCTCATTTGTGTGCACAAAGTAGGTAACGGGAAAACAGCTATGTATTATGAAACCGTCGACGCGCGGAATCAGATTTATGAACCTGGAACCGTTACCGGACCATCATCGTATGGAATATGTGTGAGTAAACTTTGGTAAAGGTTTTGTGAAAAACCTTGACCGAAATATTATAAATTATCCGTTAAAACCCGAACTTATTCTTCTTCTTGCGGACTAATAATTAATTTGTGAAAATTAATTATTTAAAAGTGGTACGCATATTTAGTGTCCGTTTAAAAGATTCTGTGATACAATTTTCATCGGACAAGAACCTACTTTAATTAATTTCTTATTTTAAATCGAATGCTATACTTTTTATACCAAATTCTGATTGTACACATTATTCTAAATAAAAAGTGCTAAGGCTTCCCTACACCTAAATGTAACCGAGTTTGAGATATCTTCAAATTTATTTAAAAAATTGTTTTGGTGACCTTTCATTTAGGAGAATGTATTTACGCGCAATATGGTGTCGAAGCTCATTATGTTTGACTGCCCAAAACTCAATTTTCGTAAATGCATCAGCCTGCATATTTGTGCATCGTGAGATATAGAATCAAATTCTACATCTATTGGTATTAGCATTCCCCTACACCTATTTCTTTTAGTTTTCAGATTTTATTTTTGCATCACATGGTACGAATATCTAAAGATAGTGCCCATAAGAAAAAAAAACAGTTGACAGTCGTACCTGCTAAACTGTCAGTCCTAACCTATTTATTCTGAATGTATTAGATTGTCTAAGGTGAACTGTGTGGTTTGTGGTCGTTCCATAATTTTGTAAAACGCTTCTGTGCGCTTATGACTTACCGTGGCCATATTTAATGACCAGATTGGACGAGAAATTAATATTAGTATGACTCTCTCCTGATATTCTTAACTAGTTGAAAAATAGAATTTCTATCTAGGGATGCATCGAATAGCATAACATCGATGTTGAGGAAGAATTGCTAATGAGATTATAATAGCGAGGGGGGATGAATATTTAAATTTTTCATTAGAGGCGACACTGGTCATATATATAAAAAGGACTAGTATTCCCTGCTTATAAATGAGTACTTAATATTTGTATTTAATCGTAAATCTTTATATAATTAAAATAAATTATTCAAATGAAATAGTGAATTTTACTAAAAAAAAAAAAAACTCCTTAGAATATACATCGATGGTAACATCGAAAAGCAAAATCGATGTCGCTAATACATCGTAATAAAAATATCGATGTTTTCTAACATCGATTTTTCTATATTTACAGTTGGTTCTTGTCCGATGAAATTTGTATCACAAAATCTTCTAAGCGGACACTAAATCGCGCAACTATACACTTTACGTTTTGCAGTCGTTCGACTGCTTCGTCAGAAGTGAAAATTATGTTGTCAAAATAAACAAAGTTGTCAACGGAAACTGAAAAAGTAACTTGATTTTTTTTTTATGTATATTATATTTATTTTTTAATCTAAAAATAATTTGAACATTACAAATGTTAAAAAATTGACAGATCTATGTTCTATTTAAGGAATCGAGAAAACTACAAAATGTATCGTTTAAATTTGCAAAATCAGTACGTTTATTAATAGAATTGACGACATTTTTATTTTACACATTTCAATAAAACGTCTTTTGAAAATATTAGACTCGTAATATAAAATGTTAGTATTTTCAAAATCAAAATTATGGTCATTTTCTAATGAATGTTCTACAAGCATTGAATGATTTTGATTATTTTTTGGATATGATATTTATGTTGGTCTAGACGTTTTTTTTAAATTTTGGCTTGTTTCTCCAATATAACATGAATTACAATTGAAACATTTAATTTCATAAACTACGTTTGGCTGTTTTAATTTTGGTGTTTTGGTTTTTAAATTTGAGAAAATACTATTTAAATTATTTACAGATTTGCTAGCTAAAATTAAATTGTGTTTTTTGAATATGTGTTTAAATGTGTCATATAGTGGTTCAATGTAGGGTAATGATATGTATTTTTTGTTTGAAGTTTGTTTATTGTTATTGTGGATTTTTGAATTTTGTAAATATTTAACACGATTTTTTATTACTGATTCTATAAGATTTATTGGATAAGAATTTTGAACAAGAGTCTTTTTTTATTAAATTTAAATTATCATAAATGAAAAGTTTATCTGAAAGTAAAACAGCTCGATCTGTTAAAGAAATAATTGTTGCAATTTTATAGTTTTTAGAAGTATACGAATGAAAATTAATATATCTACCTGACCACGTAGGTTTATGAAACCAATTTGTTATTAATTTGTTATTACGTCTGATGATATTTACATCTAGAAAACTTAGTGAATTGTTAATTTCTTTTTCTACTGTAAATTGTAATCTATTATGAAAAGAGTTGAATCATTTCTTAAAACAAAGTCTACTTTATCTGAAGGCAAAATCAATAAAATATCATCGACGTAACGAAAATATAAAGTTAAATTGAAAGGTAATGAGTTAATGACACTTTTTTTTCTAGTTCCTGCATGACAATTTCAGCTAAAGCAGGCGATAAAGGAGACCCCATTGCTGTACCGAAAATCTGTTTATAAAATTTATCATTAAAAGCGAAATAAGATGTTTCAAAACATAAAGTAACAATTTCTAAAAAAATTTTCTTTGAAATGTCTGTAAAATCTTTAATTTCTATCCACCTATCATTAATGCTTTTTAAAGCTAACTCTTTTGGAATGTTAGTAAACAAAGAAACAACATCTAAGGAAATTATAATACAGTTATTTGGTATATCTATGTTTTTCAATTTATCTACAAGTTCATAAGAATTTTTTATAAAGTATTCTGATTTACTAGTAACTTGAGTAAGAATTTTTGAAACAAATTTTGATAAGAAATATAGAGAAGAACCTATAGTAGAAACTATTAGCCGAAGAGGTGTGTTAGGTTTGCGAATTTTTGGAATGCAGTATAATTTAGGAAATATGGGATGCTGTACTTTAAGAGATTTAGCAATATTATTACTAATTTCAACAGATTTTTCTAACTTATTAATAATATTGAAAGTTTTACGTTGGAAATTTTCTGATACATTTTGTAATGGTCAAATTATTTTTAGATTAAAAAATAAATATAATATACATAAAAAAAAAATCAAGTTACTTTTTCAGTTTCCGTTGACAACTTTGTTTATTTTGACAACATAATTTTCACTTCTGACGAAGCAGTCGAACGACTGCGAAACGTAAAGTGTATAGTTGCGCGATTTAGTGTCCGCTTAGAAGATTTTGTGATATCGATTTTTCTATATAATTACTAGACCTTTGCCAAGGAATTTTTTGTTGCTGCCTACTTAATTCAACAGGTAATGGTTTTATAATTTTTGCAAGTAATGAAACATATTTTGATTTAACTTTTATCTAAAAAATGAAGTAGTAGTTAAATAAACTCACCAAAAGACAACACATTAGTACGAATACACTTATTAATGCACTTTTTTGCAACAGTCACGCACTTATGTAATATATGCGTACAACGTACAACACTCACAATTTGCAAAACACAACTTACTCCAGTTTGTCTTTTACAGTAATGACACAAAAATTGTCCGAAGTCGTATTTATGTTCGGGGAAGGCCCTAATTTTAAAACAGAATAAAAAAAAAATTAATCAGAAAACTTTCGCTTCTTTTAGTAATTCTACTTACCGCTAGATGACTATCTCTTAACTTCGATGTTTTAAAAACATCGATTGAAAATATCGATGTTCTAAAAACATCGACAGAAAAACATCGATGTAAAAACATCGATGTATTTTTGTTCAACATCGATGTTTGGAAAACATCGTTATTCGATGCGCATCCCTATTTCTATCACAGAATGTAACAATACAATCTTCGATTTTTCTATTCCGAGCCTGTTTCTTAATTCAAAATGAATGAAACGACCAATTACAAAGTATAATAAAGATTAAGGTTGTATGATTTTTAATTTATTTTAAACACTACATAAACTACAAAAATTACTCGTAATGTACTTTTTGTAGAAAATATTTGTTAATGTAGTCTTCCGAACCCTGCTTGTAATCCGCCATTTTGGCAAATATACACAAGTTACTTTTATTATCTAGGAACTTTAGGTTTAATGAATGGCAGTACTTTTATTATCTAAGGACTTTATACCGAGTAATTTTTTATTAACTCTTGCCATGAGATCAGGGCGGCATGTCTTGGCTTAAGTGAAAAGTACGTCATTGCCCTCCTTTATGCTGTTTTACAGTAAAGCTACAACATGCCGTCCAAATTCCATGGCAAGAGTTGATAAAAATTTTTAAAAAATCACGCAGTATTAGTCTTAAGCTATATTTAACATTTAATTTCGTGCCAGCACGAATTCGTAGCACGAAAGTCTGACGTATGCTCTCATGTGTTACCGCTTACTTTGACAGACTGCCAGTCAATGTAAAATTGTAACCTGTGAGCAAATAAAAATCAGATTAGAGCAGGCGGTGAAAAAAAAATGTATGTCTGTGATTAAATAAAAAGTCAATAAATTTGACAGTATTACATTAATTAATTCAGTTAATCACAGACATACACTTTCTTTGCACCGCCTACTCTAATCTGATTTTTATTTGCTCTCTTTTTATATTGTAACACAAGGGGTGAGTTCGCGTTAGGGATGCTCAAAACAGTTAAGTGAATCGATTCAATTGAATCGATTGTGTGGAATCGATTCAGATGAAACGATTCAATTTAAACACGTAGAATCGATTCGATTCAATACATATATTACCAATTTCTATTCTTGAAATTAAAACTTATGTCGCAGCATTATATTTTATGGTTCTATTGCAGTGTTTACAACGAACAGATTTGCTGTTATCAGTAATAAAATGCTTCCACACTTCACTTGTTTTAGGAGGCATTGTTTTACACTCTCACTCAAATACAAAATACTGTCAAAGGTATTATTGGAGTAACGGTCAAAGGAATTTCTGTAATTTGAAGTGTTTTGTTTTATGCCGCGGACTTTCCCTACTCACAATTTTATCATTTTGAGTTATTATTCTTGAATCGATTCACACCAAATTGAATCGATTCGATTCTTTCGATGCATCGCTTGTAAAGAATCGATTCAACTATAAATCGATTCGATTCTGAACATCCCTAGTTCGCGTTGACGCTCGCCGAGCAGTCTGATCAAAAGTGTGAGGGAGAGCGACTACGTTTCACTGTATGTAAGAATGGGAAAAAGAAACACTCCAATCGATCTGAGCATAAACGCGAACTCACCCACGAAGGCGTACGTCAAACTTTCGTGCTGGCACGAAATTGAATGTAACTGAATGCCAACTGACCGACAAGCTCTAAGCTCTAAGCTGATCTGATCACTTAGAACTGACCGTAATGAGCCTTATGTATTCTGCACATTAGATTAATTACCATCAATTTGGTCAGTTTAGAGCTTGAAAGAAGTACCATACGACTATTTAATGATAGATACACAATATAAGTAATTACCACTACCCAGTAGCGACACTTAAACGTCAGTGTAAAAATAACTGCCCTACTGTTTGACACCTATGTATATGCAAATGTAATAATATTAAATTCACGGAACTTGAGCTCTGCGTCACCAATCACCACAATTACAACAGACAACAATATTTCAGTATTATTTCTTTGTCCCCGGTGAATAGGAAAGAAGGATGGAGTTATGCTTTTTATGTCTGATTATACAACGCCAAACGCGTTTTATTTTATGACACAGAGCTCTTTTCTTATGAAAAATTCTATAAATTTGCAAATCAATAGGTATCAAACAAAATGGCAAATGTGACAGTTATACTCGAGTGTCACTACTATGTAATTTCTTATACTGTGGTAGATATACGACATCTGCAAAGTAAAAAATGTTAGACGTGAAGTAAAGTTATCTTCCCATTACGCCGGTATTTATAAATTTCAGTAAACTTGTAATGTAGAGGTGGCGCTGCTTGCAGCAAAGTTCATAGATAAAAGCAAAGTTACAACTAAAGTCCCTAGATTACTAAAGTACGGCAATACACAGTTTAGGACCAAATTTTAAAAACTAGCCAAAACATGGCGTCTCCGTCACGTGACACAAACAGACTTGTGTATTTGAGTTGAATAAACAAATATTTGTCATGGAGACGAAGCAGTTTTAGATTTTTTGGCAGTTGATAAATGTCAGCTCCCAAAAGGAATTAGAAATACGAAATAAATCATATTAAAAACACCATAATAAATAAGCCATATTAATCTAAAGACGTTGAAGATATGATTGTTAAAACACTTTTGCTTAAAATTTTGAATTTTGATAGAAAAAAATGGAGTAGTTTTTGCAGGTAACGGAAATATTGTAGTTTTGCCTTATGTGTAAAATATTTGTGCTTGCTCGAAACTCGAAGGTGCTCGTCCGTGCCCCGTGGTGCTCTTGGTTTGTTTATTTGTGGTTTGTGACGGTTATTGGATTTTGTTTATTTTTATCGATTTACAATGGTTAATCGTGTTAAAGGGTTGTAAGGACATTATTACAGTTTATTATGGGAGAAATTTACTAGTCGACAAACAGTACAGTTTACATACATGCTCAGATTTGCGCAGTAAGGCTCTAAAAAATTGACATTTACGTTTATTTTCCGTTGTCATGAAAATCAACCAAAATTTTCATTTTAAAATTCCCGCGCATAATAAGCCAGAAAATGGCTTCCCTATTGCCGTATTTTATACTATCTAGGGACTTTAGTTACAACAATCTCAATGTCGAAGATTACGACTAAAGACATTAAAGCTACATTTACATTCAATTTCGTGCCAGCATTAATTCGTAACACAAAAGTTTGACGTGTGCTTTCTTATGATACCATTTACATTGGTCAATAAGAAAGCAAACGTCAAGTACAAAGTGGTCAAGAATCACTGTTTGAGTTGGCAATGCTAATTTTTTAATTTAAAATGTACAACTGGAGTAACTTCCGGTTAACACTGACAGGCGTCACTTTACAAGCGTCACTTGGCATTACAAATACAAATTCAAATTTTAAACGCCAGTTTTTATTCACATAACCTATCATCTTGTTGCAGTTGATGTTACGTGAAATAAATCAATAAAACATATATCCGGTTGCAAATAGTGGAATAAAAAAAATGCTCTTAATTGTATTGCCAACTCAAACAGTTATTCTTGACCACTTTGTATATTCTATCGATGGGATCAGGGGTGAGTTCAGAATAAACGTCGGGCGTGCAACTTTTTACCCCTCGCGTTCATAATAACCTCAGGGTAAAAAGTTGTTCCGTTCATAACAAACGCACTATTTCGTCCGGTAAACAACTTCTTACCTATAATACTAATACTAATACTATACATACTACTGCGACGTTAGGTCAAAAAGCGATTGCAAGATGTCGCTACTTAAATTGTTTACTATACATATAATACTAACAATGTAATCCATTGTTCTGGTTTCAGGACACTTTCAGTATTTCAATCTTCACTATTTGACCGTTTTGACAGCTCGTTTCAAAGCGTTCATAATAGCCTGTTGTCCGGGCAATAGTCCTGCCAGGGTAAACACACTTTGTCGGGTGTTTATTCTGAACCAGCCCTGGAATGCTGGGAAATTCCAATGGGGGAAGGTACGGCATGGGAAAATACAATTATTACATTTGACGGAAGTTACCACTTTGCGGTAGGTTTCTGCAATATGGCGGTTTGTTGACATCCATTGTCATCAAATAACCGCCGGGCTTTGTGTTTGAATCTGAGTGTAGAACAAGCTTATGTGTTTGTCTAGCAACTGTGATTAGCAGTATTTATGAGCGATATATTGGTAGCATTCGTAAGAACCAATAGTTGCGAAACAGTTACCGATATCTCTACCTCCGGAATGGTGGGCCATGTTTTGGAGCGAATTTTTATATGCTACTTTTTTGGAATATGTTGAGTTTAATGGCGGATGTGGCAATTTCTCATTTAGAAGTCATATTTGTATGTGTTATTGTAATAATTAATTAGGATGCCGTAATTTTGCTTTAAATTTGATTAATTTTTTGTTATTTATTACTTTTTACAACAATAATTGTTAAATTTAATATGAATTTGCAATTTTTCGTTAATATACACTTAGGGCCAGTTTACAGAAAATTTAATTGCTATCAAATATTAATGACGTTGTTATGTAATTTGACAGTTCGCAATGTAATTCTTATGACAACTTAATCGTGATTAGTTGAATTCGAAATTAAATATTTGATTTGCTTTCTGTAAACCCACCCGTAGCGTTTTGGTATGTGTGGATTGATTAAATAGAAATGTTATTCTAATTAATCAATTAGTTTAAGAAAAGACATGTGTTCACACTTCTAAAGCCTACTGGGGTGACGGGACTTTATGACAACATGTTACTTCTCCGCAAGTGTTTCGCTCTTATTCCCGTTTAAATTGAAAACGGCACGCCTACAACCAACGACGTAATATTATTTTGTACGTATAAAAATCTCCATTCCCAATCTAATTTACGAGATGGTCTAGTAATTCGCTTATCGTTACTATTTGTCGCTGATATTCGAGTTAAACGCGCAATATAATGTCTCAAAAAGAGGCGGATATTTTCGATTAGTTGTTGCTTGTGGAGGGGATGTGCTCACCAGAACTCCGGTGCCTAGCACTGCCGTAAGGTAATGTGGTAAAATTACCGACTCACGACACTAATTAGTATGGCTCTCTCCTGATATTCTTACCTCGCTGGAAAATTCAGACAAGTCTCTGCGCTCTCTTACGATTGGAATGAAAATTAAACTTGTTGAACGGGTTGCCTACTGTAAGGCGCTACACATGTTAATATTAACACATGTTAATATTAACACTTGCCTTCAAACCGAGGTACAAAAATGTACTTTTGACTTACCCAGTTTTTCATAAATTGTCATCTCGTGAAAAGAAACTAGTACTTAAATTTGAGTTTACAACATATTTTCTTTTTTTTAATTTCAAATCATTATACTCGAAATACTTAGAATCCAATATAGTGGAAATCGTGTAAAAAATATTTGTCTTTTTACGTCTATCGACACATTGAAATGGATCTCCACCACGTATCGGCCAAATCAGTCAAATTTGAATCTGTTTCGAGTATAATGATTTGAAATTAAAAAAAAGAAAATATGCTGTAAACTCAAATTTAAGTACTAGTTTCTTTTCACGAGATGACAATTTATGAAAAACTGGATAAGTCAAAAGTACATTTTTGTACCTCGATTTGAAGGCAAGTGTTAATATCTATATTGGAATCCAATTTAGTGGAAATCGTGTAAAAAATATTTGTTTTTTTACGTCTATCTACACAAATTCAAATTTAACATATTAGTTGAATGTATAAGAATAAAACTAAATTTACATTTTATGTACTATCCTGATCCTGCTTCACGAAACTGTTGCATCCTTCCTTGATCTTTAAATATAGTTGTGACAGCTTTTAGCTGCTTTCGTTCATACCAATGATTACTAATCATAAGTACTGGATTCACTTCGTGCACATTTATTCGTAACTTTTATGTATTGATTTTATATAAAAACGAAGGAATGAAACTCATATTTCATAAAATGAACGGAAGAAAGTTACGAATAAATGTGCACGAAGTGAATCCAGTATTTATGATTAATCATTGGTATGAACGAAAGCAGCTACTTATAAATGTTTCTGCAATATCTACGAAAAAAATTAGAATAAAACAAGTTTTTCCTTTTTATTATTAAACTTTCTGGCTACATGAAACGTTCTGATACAATTTATAACATGATTAACAATTAATGAATTGTACAATTTGTAGTGAATTAATGGCAAAAAATACAAATAATTAATAAACTCAAACACAGATCATTTGACAGGTCTTAATCTAAACTTACATGCTAACAAAGGGAAATACATAGAATTAATAAAAATGTTTCTATAAAACTCATGATAAAGCACTTTGGTGGCTAACAAAAAAAAATAGTTAAACAAAGTACGTAACACTTAAAAAAATCCTAATCATTTGACTCGACTAAATTTAACAGCTGCTATAATCAGGTAGTTAATCAAACTGGCCTCAGCTTAATTCATGATTTAACACCAAGGAATATACACAGTAAAAAAATATCCGTTCGCAAAAAGGTACATTATCGTAATCACAATTACTTACCACAATCTTAAATGCTCACTATCAGAGAAAACTCGAACTTAACTTAAAGCAATGTACGACGTGGAAAACTTTAACAGGGAGCCTCAATACACTCTACAACACCAGATAAATATAAACGTCTAATAAAATCTTAAAATTAACATGATCTCTAACCGTAAATGATCATAAGTAAAAACCTAACAAAGCAGGCTCTGTCTTATGCTAATTATATCAAATTGAAATGATGATAATTAATGTTATTAGGAAGATCGATTGTTAGCATTTTGTTAAATCTGTGTGCTGAATCTAGGCCTTGGTAAATCACCAAATACTGCATCTCCATGAACACTTTTTGCAAGCGCTTTTATGCTAGCTGCTATATCCATTGGATCTTCCGCATGTGCCTAAATAATAAAATAGAACAATATCAGAAACGTGACAGGTATCTTGGGACAATGCATAGTTTAAATAAGTCTTAGAAGATGTTTACCAGAACTTCTTCACTGTCTTCATTGACATGATTCTGAAAAGTTGACACAAACATAGGAATATTCATGGGTACAGATTTGGCCAGATTACTCGAATAATTCTTCTGCTCTCTTTGAATTTGTTCAGACCTTTCATCTCTCATCGAATCTGAAATGTCGCGGCGTGTTTGTTACTAACTGGTATCAGGAACGATTGCTTCTAAGCAATACCTTCAATATCGCTCTCTTCCGATTCTGACTGAATATATGAGCTTAAGTCTTCCATTTCGTCTAGTTGGAAGAGGCCTTCAGAGTCAAACGAACTGTCCTGACTCATAGAGTTGTTGAACGAAAGTCGCGATGTTTTTAAATCCTTGTCGTTTGGCGATGGGCTCTGGAATTTTAAAAGTGAATAAATATATTTGTAAAGCATGAGGTGTGTTGGATAAACGCCAGGGACGAAGTGAGATAAATATATGTTTTTCTAATACGTACGTTTAAATTTTGTTTTGTTTTGTTGAGCGTCAGGGGTTTAATCGGGGAGAAGTCATCAGGTACATTTTTCACAGGAGATTTCATGTTGATTGGAGAGTTCATCACGAAATTTGTACTTGCGTCGTTGCGGGAAGAATTAAGCTTGTGCTCCAATATCACCCTGTAAATCATAAACAACTTTTTGTGTATTGCTCCAGTAAAGTAAAATAAAAAAACAGTATGATTCATATTAAAGATGTAATTTATTATTATGTTTACATTAGCAGGAAGCGTTGATAAATGTTATCGGAGTGTTAATAAGCATGGGAACGCCCAGGTGAAAGTAAACACGTCTCATTCATTTCAAATTTATTTAAACGTCCGATTTGTATAGCTGCATTTAACAGAGATAACACTGTTTACTCATGTATTATCTAGACGTGAAGACGCACGATAACGAGGATATTATTACGTGGAGTCGTTTGAAGACAAAAACAATGTGGATTTTTGAGAAAGAAGGTCATCATATTCAGATAAAAGACGCCTAGTATTAAATTCAAATGTAACAACTTATCTACGGGTTTCTTATTTACAATTTACCTTCTTAAGGCCTTGTGTTCTTTTAAAACCTTGTCTCTGAATTCTTCCAGAGCAAGGTGCTGCTGTTCCGTGAACTGTCTTATTCTTTCTTCAGTCGCAGCTGATTCTCTGTTAATCACTTCATTTACTTTCTGTCTTAAACTATTTATATTCAGTTCTACTTCCGCTGGTAAATCTACAGAATATATACGTCTAAAAGAACTGGCAAAAGTAGTAGAAGACATTCATTTTTTTTGTGAATTTCGGAATTCAAAAAATAACTTACAATCATAAGACTTTATGTCATCCAACGGATCGTAACTGTTCACTACCAAGTTGAAAGTATTTGAGTACTGCTCGTTCTTCTTCAGTGCAGATATCTTTGAACCAGTCTGATAAGAAAGAAAGTATTAGTATGTTGTTTGTAAGTCATAGGAAATACAAGAATCAATGAAAACTGCCTCATAAACAGTTTAAGCTCTTGTCTAGCAACAGCAAATTAATATTGTTGTCACTGGTCGGCATAATTTGTAGTAATATTAATTTCATCAAATTTGAAGTGATATAGAATGAAAAAGTAAATAAATGGAAATGAACACAGAAAGAATTGGTCAAATTTCTTCAAGCATTATCAAAGTAAAATTATTTTCAAAATATTTCTTAACAGAAAATTTCTTATGTCACCTTCAGAGTTCAAAACAGAGGCCACATAATTAATTTACTGACGTGCCTGATATCGGCAAGCGATAATAAATAACACCAAACAAAAAAATGCAGATATTAAAAAAAAAAAACAGAGCAAAATTTGTCAGAGCCAGTTATGCATCTAATAAAATTGTTATTGTAACTATGTATTACTAAATAATTACATACATAGCAGTTAAAAATACTGCGAAATCGATAAGATCAGAACGTGGCATAAGACATGTATTCATGTATATGCGTTACAGCATTTTTCTAGTCTACTCAAGATAGTAATATTTTTAAAAATGCTTAAAACCATGTTTCCTTCCTGAAACATATAGTTTGGCCTTGAGCAAATGCACTATAGGTTTTAATTCTGTCGTTACGTTTGTGTAAATAACAAATCCTTTATTTACTTAAATAAAAATCAAGAGAAAACATCGTTAAAGTCGATATTTCCAACTCAGAACATTGTATCTGATTGTGAGTTTAAAATCCAAATGATTTACTTTAAGATTCTCAGGAATACAATACGATTTATAAAAAATCTAATTCTGCACTGCAACTTCAACACAAATAGATTAAAATGAAACTCTCAATATGTCAAATGAGATTGGATTAATTCGATAATTCGATGTCCTTAACGTCTCATCGTGCTTGAGATTTATACAAACGCGCCTATTACTGATGTGTAATACAAGTTAAACAAAATTAATTAAATGATAGGATAAAATGATAAAAAATCGGATGAGGCAATTTTTCTTTTACGTAACAGAGCTTCTTGTTTCTCTTGGGTTTTAATACCATTAAATAGATCTATTTTTTCTGATGCTTTTCCATACATCACACGTCCCTATTCAATAAATTGAAACAGTTATAAATGCAAGAAATTGTTGAAAATAGCAATGTAAACAAAGATATGGTATGCTGTGAAGACAAAAACAAAAAAAGTTTGATATACCTTCGGAATTTTATTTCGGTTATCACAAAAGCAGATTTTTGAAAATTTGAATTTTCTAAAGACACATAATTTGATATTTTCTTGCTTTAATAATAAAAAAAAATGTATAATTTAATTATAAATCTAATCAACTACTAAGGGCCCAGTATTTCATTCGGAGTTTAACTTTAAGCTTCGTTTTATTCCCATAGCAATAATTGTAAAGACAATTGTTTCCGTAGAAGTAAAACAAAGCTTAAAGTTAAACTCCAAATGAAATACTGGGCCTAAGACGTTTCGTTAAACTTTACGTACGTTAAACGTTGAAACTCGATATCTGATTGGCTAAAGACTAAATCCACAAGGTTTCTAAGCAATTACTGAAATTACTAAGTTATTACTGAATTGTTGTTAACAACACAATAAATTTTTAAATTTACGTCATTCTTGGATTCATAACATTCATTTTTAGATCTAAAAATTTTACTAAAATCAGCTTTTGTATTATATGAAATAAAACTCCGACGGTACATGAAAGCTTTTTTGTTTTTGCCTTCACTGCATACCATATTTTTCTTTGCTTCGTTATTTTCAACAGTTTCTTGCATTTATAGCTGTTTCAATTTATTAAATAGGGATGTGTGATATATTGAAAAGCATCAGAAAAAATAGATCTATTTAATGATATTGAAATCCAATGTGGCGCCCATAAGAAAACATGAAGTTGATGATGGTCAGAACGAGACATATGTTTTTTGGTTTCTTGGAAATATTTCAAAAACTACAAATCGTAGAAGATTTTTCGGATTATTGTTCAGCACCAAAATACGCAACTTTGCCCTAATATAACCGACTTCGTATTTCTTCCTGTTTTCGAGATCCCAATGGTGAGCCTCGAATTTGTAACAACCTGTACATATGTAGTTCGTCTATCTTTGGTTTCATACTTTTTACGATATTTAAGTTTAAAATTAGAAAAAAATGCGAAGTTCAGAAATAATAATTCCTAATTTTATTTTATACATTTACTTGCTACCGGTTTCGACAATATAATGTCTTCATCAGGCAGTTAATAGTCAAGAATCATAATGATAAACATCATATTAATAAAATTATTGGAAAAGAAAAATATTAATCAAACTGTAATGGCTGAAGGTATGTTCATTAACCTGCATATTTTTCTTTTCCAGTAATTTTATTGATATGATGTTTATCATTATGATTCTTGACTATTTATTAAATGCCTGATGAAGAGATTATATTGTCGAAACCGGTAGCAAGTAAATATATAAAATAAAATTAGGAATTATTATTTCTCAACTTCACATTCAACAATATACAGGGTGTCCCAACAGTGTGTTCTCGGGCCATATCTCCACAACTACTGAAGATACAAAAAGAATTTCACACAATTTCTTTTTTAATTTAAGGGGTCTACAACGCAAAATTATTTTCATCTATACAGAGTGAATCAAAACAGTGGTGCCGGACACAACTTTTTTATTTCAAATGGTATGCCCTATATACGAGACCAAATTTGGTTTGCCCATAAAATTCTACACATCTTCTGTATACCATTGCCTATGCTTAAACCTAACCGTTCTTGATATTTAACATTTTGTCTAAAAACTGCCATTTGCAGCCACTATTTTATTTATTCATATTTTATTTATTTTTAACTCTAAGAAAAAGATTTTTGGTACGGATGTAGTTGATACATAAGCCTATCATAAGCCATTATTAAATGTACTTTTATCGCTACAGGGTGACCATGGTAATAAACAAAATATCAGAAATTTCAAAATGGCAAAACTCAATTTTCTTAAATAGCATGCCCTGTATTTTCCTATCCTAAATTCTACGTTTAATAAAGTACTTTCATTTTTCTTAAGTATGTCTTATACCTATCTGCGATATTTTCTGAGATTTTCAGATCTATTTGATTTATTTCTTTTAAAACGAACACTTGTCTAAGGTGGCTGTGGAAAACCGGTAAACAATGAACCGGTTAATATAATAATTATTTTTCAAAGTGTTAGACTGTTGTGAACTTGTTAAGACATGAATTTTTAGATTTATTGAATTGTTTCTTTATTAAATGGTTGCATAGCCAAAGTTGGTTGGATCCGCTAGCAACGGGCTTAACGCTTGGTCGGGCAATTATAGGTGTGTGTTCGAATCCCCTCCTGATACATATGGGTCCTATGTGAGAGATGGAACACTTATGTGTCGGATTGTGTTCAGGATTTATTTCGGCCCCTTCGAACTAGGTTTTCTGCCTTTTCCCGGTTTGTAAGACGAATGCCGATGGAAAACACCTAGTAGGTCGGTCGCAGCCGCAGCGGGCAATATTACAATAGCCAGCTTAACGCATCCCTGACAAGCTCATAGAGAGCTTGGGGCATGTATGATGTAAGTACAAAAAAATGTATAACTGTTTAAAGGAGTCACGTACTAGAACTAACTAATGCTTGTACATTATTGTCGCTTGAAAATTAATTATTAAAGTCAACAGCTTCATTTGTTTGCCGTTTTCCACGGCCACCTTAGACAATAACTCGTTTTAAAAGAAGTAATACAAATAAATCTAAAAATCTCAGAAAATATCTCAGATAGGTATAAGACATATTTAACAAAAATGAAAGTACTTTATTAAACGAAGAATTTAGGATAGAAAAATATAGGGCATGCTATTTAAGAAAATTGAGTTCTGTCATTTTGAAATCTCTGAGATTTTGTTTATTACCATGACCACCCTGTAGCGATAAAAGTACATTTAATAATAGCTTATGATAAGCTTATGTATCAACTACATCTGTACCAAAAATCTTTTTCTTAGAGTTAAAAATAAATAAAATATGAATAAATAAAATAGTGGCTGCAAATGGCAGTTTTTAGACAAAATGTTAAATATCTCAAGAACGGTTAGGTTTAGGTATAGGCAATGGTATACAGAAAATGTGTAGAATTTTATGAGCAATTCAAATTTGGTTTCATATATAGGGCATGCCATTTAAAATAAAAAAGTTGTGTCCGACACCACTGTTTTGATTCACTCTGTATAGATGAAAATAATTTTGTGTTGTAGACCTCTTAAATTAAAAAAGAAATTGTGTTGAAAATTGTTTTGTATCTTCAGTAGTTATGGAGATATGGCCCGAGAACACACTGTTGGGACACCCCTGTATGTACCTAATTATGGACATCAACACAAAAAAAATGCATTTACTTTGATTAAGTGATAAGAATTTTATTATGTGTGACAAATGTTAAACTAATTAAAAGACATTTTATAAGTCAAAACGCTAACATCTAACAAGGGAAGTATCCGAACCCGAAAATTCAAAAAAATTTGAAACTTTGTGGGTTAGTAGTTCACCCTAGGGTAAGCACGGAGCCATTTTTTTTATCGGCCCAAAAACGCTTTAAGTGGGGAAAAGCACCCTTCGAAGTTTCTGCGATTTTCGGTTTTCTGCGAATAACTCGGTAACCAGCAGTGATAAAAATTTAAATTATATGGCAAAATATTTGTCTTTCAATGCTCTATCACATATGTAAAAATTGCCACCCCTTATAATTTGAAAATCAAAATTTACCCCCTCCCACCCCAATATGAGAAGTCAAAAAAATAATTCATTGCTCTGGGTGAGTAATCCACTTCGGGTGGAGTGTAGCTAAATTTTTTTAACACTCGGAAAAAATTTTTAGGGGTGAAAACACGTTTCATACGTTCTATGATTTTGAGTACTTGGGTTATCTTAATACTAGAGCGCTTAAATATTAATATTGCATTCAAAGTATTAATTTAGAAGTGATTTGTGAAAGTCATATTTAAATATTAACATCGATTACAGTTCAGAAATCTTGATTGTCGTTTCTTAAATACTCCAGATTACCTAGAAGTATTATTTTAAGAGATAGAGAAAAACTTTAAATACAATAGTTGTGGGATTTTGTATGTAATATCTTTTAGAGGTCTCACAAAAAACAAAAGCGCATCGCAAAGTGCAGAAAAAATTATAAATTTTGTTTTTTTAAATACCCTATACATTGGTCAATACAATGAAATATCATTGTTTGCTAATTTCAAAAATATATAATATTTTAATAATAACAATAAACTTTATTCTCGTATTTAAAGATACAAAAACAACAAAAAAACAATAATTTAAATCGAGAATCATAAGATTGATAGTTGGATGAGCTGTTTGTGAGATATTTGATTCTAAAATATCAATAAATTAATATTTAAAAAATCAGGGATTGGAAAAATGTTTTTATTGTTAATTTATATCGTACCAAATATTTAAATTTACGTTGTCATTTGCTAACTAAAATAGCGATTCAGAAGTTTGTAAACATTTTTTCCCTAAATGTTTATATGTTAATTTTTTAAAATCAAATGTATCACAAACAGCTGATCCAAATATCAACATATTATATGTTTTTCAAATCAGCAAACAATGATATTTCATTATATCGAACAATATATAGGTTGTTCCATTTAAAAAAACAAAAATTTAATTTTTTCTCCACTTTCTGATGCGCTTTTGTTTTTTGTGAGAGCTCTAAAAAATATTAGATACGAAATCCTACAACTATTGTATTTAAAGGTTTTCTCTGTCTCTTAAAATAATACTTCTAGGTAAGCTGAAAAGTATTTAAAAAACCACAATCAGGTTTTCAATAAATTGACGAATAACACAAAAATTAGTAACCCAATTACACGATGTTTGTATATGTTTGTTATCAGGGTGACTCAAGGATTAAAAATGTGTAAAAATATACAGGGTGTACCGTTTAAAAAAAATATTTTTTTGTCCACCCGGTATATACAGGCTGTCTTACGAAAAACGCCCCAAGCCGTAACTCCGTTATTTATAGATTAATTTTAACAAACAAAAAGGCAAATAAAATGAGACTAAAAGTACTATAAGGTGAGTTCAGTTTCAATTTTTTTAAAAATTACTTTCAAGGTCAAATGAATGTCAACTTTTATTTTTCAAATGGCTCTGTATATTTTTTATTATTATATCTGGTAGAGATTTTTTTTCTAAATCCAATGATGCGCAACACTTTGACATTTAAAAAATATTTTTCGTAAAAGAAAAATGAACTAGTCTATTACGCAAAACGTGCTTTTCATAAAAATGTTAAAGTTTGCCGTGAAAACAATGTCACTGAGCGTTATTTTTCACAGTTGTTTCAAGTTGTCAAGTTATTCTCTTTGTATGATTCATTGTTTCCTAAAAAAAGCCGATTATGGATAATACTCCGTTGATTGACTTACTCCAAGCATATTTTG
The DNA here is from genome assembly GCA_033060865.1 of Dorcus hopei. Taxonomy (NCBI): domain Eukaryota; kingdom Metazoa; phylum Arthropoda; class Insecta; order Coleoptera; family Lucanidae; genus Dorcus; species Dorcus hopei. The sequence continues at coordinate 25,085,338 of CM065425.1, forward strand.
AATGCAATAAAAACACAAGCAGTGCGTCTCTATAGACAGGGATTTTTTCCCAAAGCAACTTACACAGTTGTAGACTTAATTTTAATTATTTCATTAATGTTTTCTGTAATGCTTGATTGCTGTTTTCATTGCATTCAAAATGTACTTGCAATAAATCAGTCAGGTGATTGTTATCCATATTCGGCTTTTTTTTAAGAAACAATAAGTCGTACAAGTAGAAAGACCTTGATAGTTTAAAACATCTGTGAAGAATAACCTCAATGACATTGTTTTCACGACAAACTTTAACATTTTTATGAAAAGCACGTTTTGCGTAATAGACTAGTTCATTTCTTTTTTTTACGAAAAATGTTTTCTAAATATCAAAGTGTTGCACATTATTGGACTTAGAAAAAAAATCTCTACCAGATATAATAATAAAAAATATACAGAGCCATTTGAAAAATAAAAGTTGACAGTCGTTTGACCTTGAAGGTAATTTAAAAAAAAATTGAAACTGGATTCACTTTATAGTACTTTTAGTCTCATTTTATTTGCCTTTTTGTTTATTAAGATAAGTCCATAAATAACGGAGTTATGGCTTGGGGCGTTTTTCGTAAGACAGCCTGTACAAAACGCTACCGCAAAAGTGATAGAGAAAGTGAAATCTACATAAAAAATCATATAAGAGCAATTTTTAAATTTTTTGAATCGGTTAACAATTAAAATAATAAAGGGGGGGTTAACATTAATAAAACTGTATGTACATACCTATACGTGCGTTAGAATAGTAATGTGATAAAGATATGCCTAGATTTCTGAACTGTAATCGATGTTAATATTTAAATATGACTTTCACAAATCACTTCTAAATTAATACTTTGACATGCACTATTAATATTTAAGCACTTCAGTAATAAGATCGCCAAGTACATACTCAAAATCATAGAACCTATGAGACGTGTTTTCACCCCCTAAAAATTTTTTCTGAGTGTTAAAAAAATTTAGCTGCACTCCACCCGAAGTGGACTACTCACCCAGAGTAATGAATTATTTTTTTGACTTCTCAGATTGGGGTGGTAGGGGGTAAGTTTTGATTTTCAAATTATAAGGGGTGACAATTTTTACATATGTGATAGAGCATTGAAAGACAAATATTTTGCCATAAAATTTTAATTTTTATCTCTGCTGGTGTGCTGGTTACCGAGTTATTCGCAGAAAACCGAAAATCGCAGGAATTTCGAAGGGTGCTTTTCCCCACTTAAAGCGATTTTGGGCCGATAAAAAAAATGGCTCCGTGCTTACCCTAGGGTGAACTACTAACCCACAAAGTTTCAAATTTTTTTGAATTTTCGGGTTCGGATACTTCCCTTGTAAGTCAAATTAACATATTATTTGAAATAAATTAATAAAAATATAACAAAATAATAATAATTCCAAACTTAAATATTGCGAAAAGTGTGAGGCCAAATACATATGTATAGACAAACTATATCTTTTTGGAACTGGAGAAAAATACCTATCTTTCTTAATTCTAAAAAAAATTACTGAGTGTTCCATTTAAAATAACAAAATTGATACTCATTTGTTATGTTTCCAACTGTCATTTGTTCTTTTGAAAAGTAAATTCTGGCGGTTCAGGTAAATCCATCAAACTTTTGTATTTAACATTTTTTGATATGTCTAATAATAAAATGTGTAGGTACAGTTCGAAATATAAACAAAAAGCCTGTACATAATTAAATTTTTTTTTATCAGTCATACTCTTTGTAACTCAATGCAGGAACATATTGTATAAACATAAAGTTTTTACAGATGTTTTTTGTAGTTTTATTTAATCAATAATCACTTTTTGTCAATGTTATATTTCTGTACCTCAGAGCCAGACTAGGTCCAAATATTGCTGTTTGTAGGCTAATATGATAAGTAACATAACTGTCTTTTTTTATTTACAGTTGGTTCTTGTCTTTTTTTAATCACAAAAGATAAACATAAACGTAAAGTTTTAAAAAATTATGATAAATATTGTCCGCGCAATAGTCAAATTTACATTACTTAAACTTTAACCTCTCTACCGTAAAATCGTGTTTTTGACCTAACTTATGTGTCGATTCTGCTCGTATCTGTAGCAACCGTAAGATCTGTAAACCTGTAACTCATTTATTAAAATATGGAATTTTGAAGTTCTGTGGAAGGTATGACTTTTCTTAGGTCCCTAGGATTACTCGTAAGTCTCTGTGCTACTATCTTATAAACGTACAAGAAATCGTATCATACTGAGAACTTCAAAATTCCACCTTTTAATAATTGACTTACAGGCTTACAGATCTTACGGTTGCTACAGATATGAGCAGAATCGCTCCACTAGTCTGGCTCTGAGGTACAGATTTGGATTTTTGTCGAAATTCTGCAAAAACCTACTTTGTCCAAACATTTTAAAATTTTTTCAGCTATTCAGATAATTATCATTGTTGCTCTTACCAGGCATTTATTAAGCTAATATGAACATAATAAGAATTTATGAATTCATAGTACTGAATACAAACTCCAGACCGTTTTTATATGCTCCTGAAAACTTTTATTTTTGGATAAAGCAGGTTTTTGACAGAATATCCTCAATTTCAGATGCCAATTAGAATAGGGTTTTCGATGTTTTTTGTAATGGATACGATATCGTTATAAAATCGTTATGGACATGTCATTTTGATACTTGATACGATGTTAATTGCAAACTACGATATGATATTACAATAAAAAGTTGTATGAGTTTTTCTTTAATATTACATTAGATAAAACATTTTGAATTTGTTGTCGCAGAACCGAAATAGAAAAAGTATTTTTTGACTATGTTTATTATAATTTATAAGCACAGTTTTAATTTTTAATAAATCAATAAATCTTCATGTACCTACTTGTACTATTTCAATATCGTATTCCTCTCTTTATTACTTATTTGCTTTAAAAAAAAAATATGAGGATTTTTTTTATTGATAAATAATTGAAGACCTTTTTACAAAAACGACCTTTGTCCATTTTTTACATTTTCGGCAATTCCAGTGCGCATTTCAAACGGTTTTTAATGGAACATCATTTCCTTTGTATATTCGGAGTTTCCTTTCGTGTAATTTCAGTTAGTCACATAAATAGTAAATTAGATAAGTTTAATTTTTTGAAGGAAAACGTTGGACTATGGCTGTTTTTGTAAAATATTTGTTTGTGATATTGATTAGGTTCCTATTTTTTTATTTTATAATTATAGGAAAACAAACAAAAAAGATTGCAAACGTTGCTTATAAAAGAAGCAAACAAAATATAAAACACAATTTAGATTTATAAGAAAATAAACTTAATGCAAAAGGTAACTAAACTAACTACCTGTACTTTACACACTCATATCACTGAACCTGGGTTGTTTTTGTAAAAACTAATAGCGTTTTTCACTGGGACTAATTTGTGCACTGAGTGCGCACTCAAAATATTCTCATTTTATTTTAACCTCATGTAATGAAACGGGATGGAGATATTCTGAGTGCGCACTCAGTGCACAATTTAGTCCCAGTGAAAAACGCTATAAATTCACCACATGTTGTTGCTAGCTAACCTTCATAAACATATGACATTATGTAAATCTCGGAAATCGCATTTTTGGACATTGGTTGTTCTTGTAAAAAGGTCTTCAATTGCTCATAAAACTCCTCAATAGATAAATATTTTTATTTCGATGTCTTCTCTACAAAGTAGGACATGACACGAAAATATTGTGTTACTTTTTCTAAGAATATAATTTATCAATTTAATAAACTTAATCTCGACTTTCATTTTATAAAACTGTATTAGCGTTTTCGATTGTTTGCACTAGTGCGCACTCAGAATATCTTTATCTCATGTTATTGAATGAGGTTAAAAGAAGATGCAAATACACTGAGTGCAACCGGTGCAGGTGAATCGAAAACGCTATATGTTATTAACACTTTGGAAAGTGACAAATTTGTTGGCACTATGACAACTGGAGTAATTTTAACAAAGATAAACAAGAAAACAGTAAACATGCATTTCATCTCACCAAATTAAAAGCAGTGCATTCACAATTCACGATTGATACATGGCTGATTGGTAATTCTACATTATAATTTTCTCTGAAAGGAATAATTAAATAATATTTCCCGCTTATTTCACTATCTAATTTTTTGAATACTATACGTATTATAATTATGTATGTATGTATTGGTGATTCCCTCGTAAATAATTCATTTCATTTTTATTTTAATACGATTCAAGTCCTTAAAAGAAAGTGCCAATATAAAAGTAACCGACTGTACATGGTAAAATAACTGAGAAAAGTTACTTATTTCGTAAAAACTGCAACAGTGTCAGTCATATGCCGAGCACTTCGAATTTGATGGAATAAAATACATGTTCACCTAAATCTGCACTAATCACATAATTCAGGTTAACATTTGTGTATTACAGAGATTTTGTTTGTTGAAAATCATGTTTTACTTACGAGTAAGTTAGATGAGACAAGTACGAATGACCCTCGGTCTTGATGCGAAGCATGAGTGTGTACGTTGCAGTTTATACAATGATGCACAATCCAAGAACCGACGAATCTGCTTGTTACCAAGCCAGATATCTTCTTTGTAATTTTGAACAGTTTTTCCGTCTGAAGAAGTTCCTGCAAGTTAAAACAAAGAATCAATGCGAGCCGTGTGTTTATTTATGTACGTGCGCCCGGTCGAAATACACAAACAAAGAAGCCGAATCCAAGTTACGTCGACGTAAATTATGCAACTTAAATATTCAAAATGGGTCTTACCTGTTGAAAGAAGTT